>OY998254.1:67561991-68084491 GCA_963922045.1 Persicaria maculosa
TATTGAGGAACCAAGTCCGGAGCCGATTTCTGTGGCTTTTGAGAAAGGTAATGATATTTCTCACACTTTTGTGCATTTTGGTGAATATGTAGATCCTTGGGAGCATTACTTCAACAAGCCACCATCGGAACTGTGTTGGTGGTACTACATACCCTCGGCAAGAAGTCATGCTCGAGCATATGAAGAGTTCGAGACCTTCTTCAACATCACATCATTTGACTTCGGCTTCTTTATATGTAGTGCTCGCCTACCTAGATGGTGTGCACCGGAGTTTGATTTGTTAAAGAGGGCGTTAGCAATGTCCGAGTGAGTCTTGAATGTGCGAACAAATAAACCGTCGAGTCTATGACGATAAACAAGGACGCTTTTCGGGAGGCAACCCGAGGTAAGTTTTCCTAAATTAGTTATTTAAATTCCTAGTTATTTAATTAGTTTTGTTGTTTAATAAATTAGAAATTTCCTAATTATTCTATATGGTAGATAGATGCTTTCGGATATTTTTGAGATAACCATGCAAAAAAAAAAAAAAAAAAAAAAATTGGCGCCGTTGCCGGGGAATCAAGTTTATTTCTTTATTTTGTGTATTTATTAATATTTGTATATATATCTATCCCCGTCGTGGACCTATCTTACGGTTCACGACACCTCGTTACTAATTGTTTGCAATGGAGTTGAAGTTATGGCAATACCAAGGAGAATACTTTCACCATTACCTCGCAAGAGTGCAAGATTTAGTGGACGGCCGTGCTTCACGGGGTATCCAAGATGATTTGAAAGAACAAGTACTTTGCGTTCAAGATGGCATGCTTCCCGAGATACGACAATTCGCCCAATCATTGAAAGATGAAGGATTTTACGGTTTGGATTGGTCGGAATTGTGGGATCTTTTCCTTTGTGTGGGTGACATGGCAAAGGTGGAAGAAGAATACATGTTGGCATCCACACCCTTACCTTTCAAACCAATGGCGGGTGTGATACACGAGGAAAGCCAAGACGCAAGTACCCATGGTTCATTCGAAGATGGAGAGGAGAGCCCGATGCCCCTTGACATGGAGTCTCATGAGTGCACGCTTGAGGAACCATGTATTTTGGCACCTACTCCACCAATAGAAATCATCCCCAACGCACCTATTGAGGAACCGAGTCCGGAGCCGATTTCTGTGGCTTTTGAGAAAGGTAATGATATTTTTTACACTTTTGTGGATTTTGGTGAATATGTAGATCCTTGGCAGCATTACTTGAACAAGCCACCAGCGGAACTGTGTTGGTGGTACTACATACCCTCGGCGAGAAGTCACGCTCGAGCATATGAAAAGTTCGAGACCTTCTTCAACATCACATCATTTGACTTCGGCTTCTTTATATGTGGTGCTCGCCTACCTAGATGGTGTGCACCGGAGTTTGATTTGTTAAAGAGGGCGTTAGCAATGTCCGAGTGAGTCTTGAATGCGCGAACAAATAAACCGTCGAGTCTATGACGATAAACAAGGACGCTTTTCGGGAGGCAACCCGAGGTAAGTTTTCCTAAATTAGTTATTTAAATTCCTAGTTATTTAATTAGTTTTGTTGTTTAATAAATTAGAAATTTCCTAATTATTCTATATGGTAGATAGATGCTTTCGGATATTTTTGAGATAACCATGCAGAAAAAAAAAGATCGAAGAATAGAGAATCTGGGCTCAATTCGCTGCCAGCGAATCATGATTCGCTACCAGCGAGTCCAGCCGCCCAGATGTCATAGGAGCTGATTTCATCCGCTGCCAGCGAACCAAAACTCGCTGCCAGCGAATTCAGCAGTGATGCTCAGTGTCCGAAGCTAGCACTAGCCGCGCTTGCGGCTTGATCAACCGTGCTCATGGCTCATGCCCAGTCTTCGTCTATTTTCGTCGCAACGCATCTTATTCATTCTTCGTCATCTTCATTCATCCGTGCTCGTTGTTCTTCAGTCTTCGTCATTGTCGTTCTTCATCATTCTTCTTCTAAGCTTCGCCATCAAAATTTTTCCACAATGTGAGTTATTCTTTACCCTCTTTCTCTCATATTTTTATGATTTGTTGTCTTTGATTTTCATTGAGGACAATGAAGAGTTTAAGTGTGGGGGAGGGTTGCATTCGTAGATTCATGCATTCATATTTATTTTGTCGTCGTTTTATTCATCGATTCATGTTTATTTTTCTCTATTTTATTGCATTGGAAAATGAAAAAAAAAATGAAAAAAAATAATTTAAATCCAAAAAGAGCATGCATTGCATATATGTGTTATTCAAATACCCATCTTGCCTTAGTTTGTCCTCTATTTTATTTTTATGAGTTTGACCATATATGTTCCATAATATGATTGAATTGTCTAGCCTTGTCACATACTTGAGATGATTTTTAATGGAGCATGACTTGTTAGTTCAATTGAGCAAAGTATGATTCTTAGTCTTGGGCATTATTGAAATCCAACAAAACTTGTCCTAGTGAGAATTTTTGGCCTTATAGGGATTTTCATCATATTTATTCCCTTTTGCTTTCTTGTGTGAGATTATACTCTCCTTATGCAATTACCTCTTGAGATTGACATTGTTATATATATTTGAGGCCGAATTTATATGTCTATTACTTATGAGTTTCAAACGATAGAGGCATGATTTTCTTAGCCATATTATTATCCATATCCACCCTACATATGTGTCCTTTGCTTGTTGCCAATTTGAGCCTTAGCCTTTTCTTTTAAGCTCCACAAAATTTATCCTAGCCGATGATAAGCCTTACCCTATCCGGGAATTTGGATTAGAGTTGGTAAATGATTGATCTAGTTGAGTGGAAAAGAAGATATTGTTAAGAGAGTTACAAGTTTGGACGAGTATGTAATTTTGGTTTTAGTCATCACATTGTGCATTATTGTTTTGGCTCTAAAGAAAAAAAAATTGAAAGAAAAAAAAAGAAAAAAGAAAGAAAGAAAAAAGATGAATAAAGAGCCTTTTATTTTCATTATGTATGTGAGAGTTGAAAAAATATGTATGGTTGAGTGAAAAGTTCTTTTGTTGAGTGTTTTGAGAGTGAAAGTTTGAGTTACTTTGGTTTTGGAAGTATTTGGTTTTTGATGTTCTTCCGGTTGTTCTTAGGGATCCCTTTTTCCCGGATTTTTAGCACCACAAGCCTAAATATTTTCCTACCTTAATTTCTTACCAAGCCCCATTACAACCTTGATAAAAGACCTCTTGATGTTTCTTATGAGTGATGACATCCACGGTGGAGAATATGTGAAATATGTGTCAATTTCTATGTAGCTTTTTGTATTTTGGATTGAGTTGAGAGATACATTGTTAAGCCTATACACATGAGAGTGAGAGTAAACACATAATCCCGGTGAGGTTGGATGAGATGTGCCTTTACTTTGAATCGCTTATATACTTGCTAGGATATTAGCTTTCATGTTCATGGTTCCTCCACTTTGATGTTGCTTTTGACAAGGTTAGTGCTTGAAGATCATATTTGTGGTATGATGGTTTTGCTCTTGTTTTTCCATTGCTTGAGGACAAGAAAAAGGTTAAGTGTGGGGGAGTTTGATAAGGCGTATTCCTATAGGCATTATAGGTTAGTTTAGGTGTATTTCATTGTTATATAATCATTTTTTAGTGTTAATTAGATTAGCATTCGTTTTGTGGGAAAGTTCGGAATCTACGCTATTTCAATGGTTTTATGTAGATTCGTAGATCCAAGGCAAAGAACACGAGGAATGGAGCTAAGTAAGGCTAAAGAGAGACTTGGGAGAGCTTAAGGAAGAAGTCCCGAAGAGCATGGAATAACCTAAGGAGCAACGGAGCACGAAATCGAGGTCTAAGAGCGAAAACGAGGGCGAGTCGCGAAAGCTGTCCGCTCGGCGAGCTGAACTTGTAACGCACTTTCCGGAGGCCTCGGATGTCCGATCGACGCATATGAGCATGCCTTGGAAAGCTCTTTCGAAGATCTACGTGATGGTGTTCTTCTGGATTTTCTCTGACAGCGAATGGATTTCCGCTGCAGCGGATCAAGTCATCGAATCAAGTCTGAGCAAGTGTTTGAGCATGAGTCGCTGCCAGCGAATGGGATCTCGCTGCCAGCGAGTGGAGTCAGCGGCAGCATGTCCAGGAGCAGCATGACTCGCTGCCAGTGAAAGGAAACTCGCTGCCAGCGAATGGAGTCGCTGCCAGCGGATGGCCGGACTCGCTCCAGCGAGTTGGAGCTCTCGCGGCAGCGGAAATAGAGGCTCGCAGCAGCGAAAAGGAAGGACCTGTGGAGGCTTGGAAAAGTTTCTAAGGCATGGGCATTCGCTGCCAGCGAGTGTGGTAGCGAGTGTGGTAGCGAAAATCCAACAGGAGCTTGATTGAGGTCATTCGCTGCCAGCGGAAATTTTCGCTGCCAGCGGAACCCGACGCTGAATTAAATTAGGAAAGTTCTATCTTTTATCTAGTTTGTTTAGGAAGCTTTTATCTTTTATCTATCTTTTATGGAAGATATTAGGCTTATAAATAGGATGTTCTAGGCTTAGTTTTTGAATTAATTCCAAGTAGAGAAATCACTATTGAAGAGAAGAAAGCTTAGGTAAGCCATGTTTGGCTAATTTTGTAGTTTCCGTCTACACTTTCAAGACTTGGTTGGTGGTTTGTGAGTTTCTAATATAAGTTTTTTTTTCCTCTATAATTCTTTCAACTTCTTTGTGCGAATTGATTATGTTATTGATGTTATCTTGATTAGCTACCTTGATAATATTGATTTCATGCTAGGATTTAATACTTTCGTATTTGTGTTATTTCCGTAGTAGCACGCATAAGATTGCGGATTCCGTGTTTGAAGCATGATTATGTAAGGAGTTGACATATATCTTAAACATTGATTTACCGTGTTTAATTGGTGTTATTTATATGCTCAAGTTCTTGGGACTATTTGCTATCACTTTGTTAAATCTTGACCGTGTTAAGGTTGTATTGAGGTGTAAGAGATTAATTGGACTCGTAGGACTTTTAATCTATATAAACCAAGACGAGAGGAATTCGTAGGAAAAGATAATAACTTGAAAAGGATTCGATGATCAATAAAACCAACCAAAGTCGAGAACTTGTAGGAGGAAACGCTTTTCTTCTATCCTTTATTTTCTTTTGTCAATATTATTTTCTTTTATTTTCATTCATAAAAATCTTTTCTTTTTATATTGATAAATACACAATATTTAAAAATACTTGATTCTCTAGGGTTCGACCCCTTACTTGCATACTATACTAGTTTGTTTGTTTGGGATTTATTTTTGGCGAGGTGAATCAACGACTTTACCTGCGTCACCTTGTATGTAAAAATATTATGAAGTATGACCCGACTTATCCTATTAATGGTACTTATAATTATAAGCAATAATAATAATTCGTTTTTAAGTCTCAAAGGTTATTTTGAATAAACTAGACAATGATTATTTATAATATTCCAAGAGGATAAAATATAGTATGGATGTGGTATAAATTTATAAAGGATATTAAATGTATTTTGAATTAGATAAATATTTTATCTATTTAAAATGAAATAATTAAATAAATATCATTGTGTTATTTATTGCTTAAAAACTCTCCTTTACAAATTAATTAAAACGGTTCAAAACCGGGATAGGATAAATAAGCGGATCAAAATCCTACAACTAAACTGGTTTTGGGTACATGGAACCGGATCAGAACCGGGTTGTTTGTTCTTCTTCCTCCTCCCAAGCTTTAATGGCCTTCAATGGTGATTCTTCAATTTCAACTTCAATTCGAGACGTTTTAAACACAAGTCTTATCCAATACTCAATGCCAAACGTTACTAAATAATCAATTCGTGGTTTTATTGATGAATCTAATCCGTAATCCGCCGAAATTCATAAAACCCTAGCTTTTATGGATTGACAAATTGACGTGGAGATAAAGTATGAAACTCCCAATTGATTACGTGAATTAAATCCTTTCATCAATTCCGATTCAATGACGCCTTCAATTCGTGATTTCGTTCACACTGCAAGCGCGGCTTATAAAAACCCCTTTCGACATTCGTTAGCTTCGTCCACCATTTTTAGCCAATATATGAGATGTCGATCTAGTTCATCGTGTTCTAAACACACTAATATACAATCCCATTCAAAATTTTTGAGGAAAGCGTTCCAAATACAAAAATACCCAAATTCGGTTTTGAGCTCGCCGGAGCACCACCCACGCCTCCATTCACCGCTGCCGGAGTCACCAGACGCCACCCGGAGGAGCGCACCGCCTCCAGGGGTCCATATCAGCCGCCCTTGTCCGCCTCCGTGATCTGTATCCGTCGCTAGGAAACGCCGGATTAGCGTCGAGGACACGCCGGGGAGTTGCTGTCCAAGCTACTGTCAAGAAGGAGAAGAAGATGTCTTAATTACGAGACACCTCCCAAACTTTCTGTTTTGGTAAAATATGCCCTAGTTCAATTCGAAAATTATCAAGATTAACCCGCCGTTTTAGAATGTATCTAACTCGCGTTAAATCTTAAAAATTCGCAGTGGTCATCTCAAAATCCGACACCCAGATTTCGAGGAGGTCCTAAAGAGGATCGTATTGGTATTATTTTCTGACTTTTAATTAATTCGATATTTCTTCGAATTAAATAAGTCAATTATTAAAATACCAATTAATTAATTTATTATTCGCGTCTCTTAAATCATGTATGTAGATCCACTGCCAATTTATTGTCACCAAGTCTTTGAAGTCCATAGTTGGTATCAAAATCCAACAAGGCGAAAAAGGCAAGTGACTTTCCGAGCCTTTCTGCTCACTTTGGTGCTTTCGTGTCTAGTTGTTTTCTTTCATTTGGTTGCTTGCCAAGTTAAATAAAATAAATTACAATTCACCTGTTTTGTGTAATTTATTTAACAATCAGTTTGGATTTGGCAAGTAAAATTGGGTAAAGTTATTATTTGGCCTTAATATAAAATAATAACATAGTTTACCCACCATTTCTTTAAAGCATGATTTATTATTGTTCTTTCATGCTAAAATGGTTAGGTATGGAACATGTTGTTTCGTTGATGTTTCCATCCGTTATTTTATTTTATTCTATTTGGTATCCATGTTACCTTTAAATAATATGGATTACTTTTGTAATGTGTGATCACTTAAGATAAGTCATTTATCAATAGTGAGAATGGGAGGATTGTGTCTTACGATCAGAACTCAACTGAATCAAGATCAATTCAAGTAAAACGTATCAATCAATGCAAAGCAAAGTGAACTGTGTAATGTGTAAAGTTAAGTGAAAGTGTGTGGTATAGTCAGGTCGGGGCCGTTATTCCCCGGTCTTAAAGTTTCATGAAACTCACACATTTCGAACGTGCATATATCATCTATCGGAATGTTACACTACTAAATAAAAAGATAGTAGGTCGTTATCTGCTATTGAAAGCGGGACCGGTATCATATGCTTGATTATTAATTAAGAGGCATGTCGTATGAAATATGTAATCGATCAAAGTGTTAAAATGTGTAACGTTATATAAAGTTGTGCTCAAGGTATTCAACGTGAGGAAAGTGAAGTTGTGTACGTTCAAGCTATTCAACGTGAGAAAAGTGAAGTTGTGTTCAAGCTATTCAACGTGAGGAAAGTGATGACCAAAAAAATTCAACGTGAGGAAAGTGAAGTTGTGTGCAAGCTTTTCAACGTGAGGAAAGTGAGTGAAGTGTGTGATAGACATTTGGTTTCATAGTGATCACAATTAATTTAAGCTATATCATATCCCATTTGTACTCAGGATATGGTTCCTAAGAGTGCTTGTCGCCCACTTCTTATGTTATTCAATCCTTCAGGATTATCCATGTCATAACAGTTGTCCCGTCAAATTATTAGCCCATCGAAAAGACTCTAATAATCGCATTCGGGTTTAATTCATACCATTAAAGGTCAATGAGTATAAATCTGAAATAGTCCCAGTTTTCGAGCCGTCACTTGCTAGTTCTCGCGAACTAACCGTCCTTTGTGAATTTGGACGGCTAGGGGTTCATTGTATTCATACAATACCCCAGTCTCCAATTCGCAGATTAAGGTCGAGTCTCCGAAGAGAAGTTTAAGGAGAGTAAGAAGACATTTTATTTTCGAGATTTATATTAATTATTTAAGGTTCTAAAAAAAAATTGTATAAACGTTTATGTGTTATTTTTACACAGTCTTCCGCTGAAATGTTTTGATGTATTGTAATTTGAATCTTGAGATTGTATATAAAGAAAAGATTTATTATACTTCAAGTCTTCCGCTATTTGTATTTTATATTATTATCATCTTGTTTATGGGAGCATGGTAGCATGTCCCTATAAGCCTAAGGTGGTTACAAAGACCTTAAAGTCCGAGTAATCACTGGCGCTGCAACATTCCCTCGTTTTTAGAAGGGGGTGTTACAGATGGTATCAGAGCCGACTCCGGGCTCGGAGGTGCGTCGACAGTATGCTCGGGTACGCTCCTCCCGGAGGGCAGTCCCTTGGGCCTGACGGGGTCGTCAGTGCTTTAAGTGGGGGAGATTGTAACACCCCCATCCCACATCGGATATCATAAGGATGTTGGGAGTGGTTTATAAGTGATTCAAGCCCTACCTATATCACAAGAGCTCTTCCTTTTCAGGCTCCAAGTGAGGACAACGGACCTGAGAGGGCTAGGTGGCATGGGCTGGCGCCTCTTAAGACCCCGGGTCTTACATGTCCATCCATAAGGTATAAACTAATTTAAAAATCTATTATTTTATTTGTAAAGTTAAAAAGGGTTTATGAAGGCTTATCACTTTAGGTGAAATTAGGGTCAACGAATCAGATGCTCTAAAGAAAAATATGCAAAGAGCGCAATTAGAGCTAGAAGATCATTATCAAGTTCATGTACTTTCATTTCAAACTTCAAAGTCAATGTTAAATATTATAATAATAATAATATCACAAGCAAGAAGCTTACTGCTTTATCTGCTGCATATCCTCACAGTTTGAAAGTGTATTCTTTTGAGTGTCCTATTTGGTACATATAGTGCTCTTGTAGCTCAAGCAGTTATGCAGGGGTCGGGCTGCTACTTGGCTCCATTAAGCCCTTGGTTGTCTGTAAATAACATGAGAAAGAAGTTAACTTGCAAGCTCTAACATGTGGGGGACAGAAACAAACAACAATGACTACTGTTCAACTGCCATTGCATAACTCAGCAAAGATCTTTAGGCTAAATATTTGTGGACTTTAAGACATTATAGTATCCAGCTAGATTTATGTAAGTCAGTGTCACACCAGAATTCAGTATTTTTAGTGATAGAGAAAAGATGATTTAGAGATTGATACATAAGAATTCTAAGCAAGCAAAGGGACTACACAACACCTAGCCAGAGTTTGTTGTCAAGCAATAAAAGTTTGACACACCATTTCACCTGGTGGTGCTGGTGGTCGTCACCGGCCTCCAGTGAACAGCAACAATCGCCCTCCTCTCGCTCAAGACCTTCAATCGTGGTGTACAAAAAGAGTTCTGATCGGAAAACCAGAAGCATCATTAGATGACTAATGAGGCTGCTATTAGCAGAGACATATCAGAGGATACAGTCCTGCATTAATTTTTTTTTTATGCTTTAGCAAAGAGAGCATAGCAGAAATAAGAAAAGAGAGCGCAGAGAGAATGGTTAAGAGCCTACCATCTGGAAAACGCAAGTACACAAACACCCTGTAATCCTCTACTGTGCCAATCCTTGCCTCAAACACATCTCCTACATTAATCTTATAAGAAAAATTTGCCCACATTGCTTCCTTCTTCAAAAATACCAGATAACCTTTCTCCTCGTTCACCTCAATTACCTATGGATAAAGTAACAGGTAGATAAGCCATATAAAAGGAATATCAAGGATGTGATTAAACATTTAGGCTATTTTAGAGCGAGCAGATCAGAAAATTGATCTCAATGTAAAAGCTTTTCTTTTGTTTAGCTTTCTTCAAGACAGGACACAGGAATCCTAGCATCGATATCACAACAATTTCAAGGTCCTTTGTCATTAGAACTTATGACTGTCAACATATCATAGTCACTTACACACCATAGCTTATCTATCTTGAAGCAATTTTCTATCTTGAAGTGGTTTTCTTTCAATTGTGGAATTGAACTTTCCACATTCAAAGTCCTGAGGTTCCTCTTCTCCTCCCTGAAGCGGAGATGTTGAAATTAAGGAAAGAGAAGCACAAAGGGATGAAAAGGCAAAATAAGGTTGCAATTTCAATTTCAATCTCAGTGAGAACTAAAGCGCATATACTCAGTTCCAAATTGAACAGATCTTTATGTGAATTTCATCCCGCAACAAACACCAACATACAAAACTCACCTAAGCTTTCGCTTTCCAACAGTTATCGGATGTCGGAACGCTAAACCCTAACAGTGCCATGTTCTCATATGTGTCATGACCTAGGATTGGAGAAAGGTGGATTAGAGAAAGGGGGTTAGGGGTTATGGTTTCTGCCAACCCGAATCTCATATTAATTCATATCAAATAATGAAATTGAAAAAACCCTAGGACAGAGAAGGAAGAAGAAATGCATATAGTACCATTCATGGTGAAGTGGAGAACGTGGGAGGCCATCTTCTCCTCCCTGAAGCCGACGATGGCAGATAACGTGGGAGGCCATCTTCTCCTCCCTGAAGCTGACGATGGCAGATAACGCGGGAGACCTCTTCTCCTCCCTGAAGCCGATGATGGCAGAGAAGAGCTACAAATTAAGTAGCGGTTTTTTAATATGGGTGGTTGTGGTTTAAAGATTATGGATGGAGAAGTGGAGGACGTTGGGTGGTCGTGCTATTGAGACTATCAAGGAAGAAGGGAGAACGTGGGAATCCACGGTGTAAAATACAGACTGCCACATCGATGCCACATAAGGATAGAGAAGTGGAGAATAATCCTCCTGTTGACATCTGGATTTGGATTTGAGAACTCTGGTGAAGCCAGGTAGGAGATATGTGCTTCTGCTTTTAGGTTTGTATAGATTTTTACTGTAATTAATTAAAGCACATGCCGCAAGTTCAACTCTCTTTGGGAGTATTAATTGATTAGTGATTACCTTTTCTTTATACTCCGTATTTTGTTCCTCATACGGGTTTATTAAATTCTTACAATATTTTTTAGTTAATGTGTTTTTTTTATTGAAAAAAGGTTTATATTACTTCTTTATTTTCCTAAAAGATTTAACCAAAGTTCAATTAATTTTATAATGTTCCAAATAAAAATAGACTAATTTATTTATAATCATTTAGGATTTTCAAACTTTTCCCTTCTAACTTTAGAATTTTCACCATTATAATCATCTTTCAACTTAAAACATACATTTATTTGTAATAAAATAAATATTATATTTCAAACAATTTGATTTTAAATTTAGTTTAACAGTAGAAATTATTTTATCCCCATATTTAATTTCCTTACTCCTATTTGGATATAAAAAAATCAATTGCTAACTATAAAATGTGAATTCGTAACTTGATTATCCGAACATCGATTTGTGATTAAAGGAATAATAAAGGTTCAATAAATTTACTAAATAAAATATAGTTGAGTAAAAAATTTCCTAACTAGTTTTAAATCAGATAAAAAAAATCGAACACTTTCATAGTTATTTTGAAGGGCCTAATATTATAGGAATATAATGCTAATTAAATTTGTAAACTTTCAACAAGGTTAGGACCATAATATAATTTTAGAACAGGCCTCATAAATCTACGGCACGGCCCTGGCCGCCGGTTCCCCAAATCGTTGTCCGAAGTCGGAGACACCCGAGCCGAAGCCCGGCTTAAAGCTATTGCTGCAGATCATCGTGAAGCCAATTCAAAGTCCGTGCCCAGCATGCCGCTGCCCTTCCTGCCAAGTGTTGTGTCTGATTATGAAGCCTATTGTGCCGTCGCCCGAAAGTTGTACGTGTCAAACCATCGGAATTAATAAGTTTAATTTCCTGGTTGTGGTCGATCGTGTCCATTTTACTCGACGTTTTTGTTTGGTTTGTGAATCGGTTGTATTGTGTCTTACTGTCCCAATTGCACCATCTTCATCCTTCAGGGAAGCCTTAGTTTTGAGTTTGTGATTTTAGTTGTGATCAATGTCTTATGTTGTTGGCACATTCAATTTCTATTTTCGAAAACCCAACAAGACTGATACGGCATAAAAAAAACACGAAACTAAAAAGACACGATACAAAGATGACACGAACTGGAAAACATGACATTAAACGATTCGTATTCGAATCAGGCATATGTCCTTATCGGATACTCGACACGAACTGTTTAATTTTTATTTATTTATAGGTATGGTGATATAGTACTAGTATATATATATATATATATAATCCTTATAGTATCAATAAAGTCTGCTAGCTCAGTTTGTATTAGGCTTAATTAATCCAGGCGTGTTTGCATGTCTTCCATTCAACCCGGGATCGACTCCAACTAAACAAACCCTAAACTCTCAGGAGTCTCAATTGCTCGCACTCACAACTCCCGCCTAGTCCTTTATGCACCCATCCAATTGCTTGCATCACTCTCTTCTTCGCTGTTCAATTTCGGGTTTAATTGCCTACTGTGTACAACAACAACGACTCCAAATAGGTCGTGTCGGATAATCGGGTATCCGAAACGGACCCAATTAGCTTTCTCATGTCGGATCCAACTTTAAGCGATTCATATACGGTTCAGTTTTTGGGCCTAAATTGTTTCGAGTATCCAACACAGTTACCTGGTTCGTGCCGAATACCCGGATGTGCCTACCACCCAATACCCACACCAATTGTCCAATAGCACCTGTGCTCAGTGCATTAGTTTTTCTGTATAATTTCCCATATATTTTTATGGAAAGGCTATATGCACTGAGTACAGATGCTATTTGTACTCAACACGAACAGATTCTAGATCCATTTGACCCTCAACTTGACACATATCCAGCATTAAATACGTCTAACATTACAAAAGTAACGAGCGGATAAAAAATATGTGAATCAGGAAGCGATGTGTTAAGATAATACTCCATCCGTCAATTAAAATTTGACGTTTTACTATTTACGTACATTTTTAAGGTGTTAAAAACTATATAAAATATTAATTTCTTACTTTTTTTTTGATAATTTATACTCCCTCTGTAACGAAATAATTGGCATTTTGGCCACTTTTTTTTGTAATAAAATATTTGTCCATTTGAACCTAATTAATGACAAAATTTTCTAATTTTATCAAATCATCTCATTAATTGTATTTGATTTTCAAAATATTCTATTAATACTCCAATTTCCCATACTATTCTTTTTTTTTTCATTGGTCCATTTTTTTTCTACATTATTTATTTGCTAAGTTTTTAACTATTCTACTTTCTAATTGTAGGCTTCTTAAGAAGTGTGAAAATTTCTAAATGACCAATTATTTTGTTACAGATGGGTATAGTTTTTATAATTTGAGAGTCCGAGAAGACCTGGCCTGAAGCGTTGGTTTGGTTGACTACCGTCGTCAATGGCCAACTTACAAGTTGATTACGGAGTACTATTAAATTTTCCTAGTCAATTTCGGCATCCAATAATGCTCTTCTTTTTCTTTTCTTCTTTTTTTTCTTTTAAGGCGTGCTTTCTCTGGATATATCTATAAATACCCCAAAACACTTAACTTACTCGATCTAACTCATCCCTCTCAACATTATCGTCTGAACAAATCGAATTGGTAGCCTTCCCATTCAACATACCGCCCAAAACCCACACCAACAAAAATGAAGCCCTCCACTCTGCTCGTCGCCCTTTGTATTACAATCCTTCTGGCCATGTCCTCCACTGACGGCGCCTTTTGGCCGAAGTCCATCGGAATGGGGGCGAAGTCCATCGGAAAGGGGGCGAACTCCGACCTAAAGAAAGCCTTAGGAACCAAATACGACAAATACCACCAGATGATAGACCGTTTCAACAACAACAAACAGAAACGCGCCAAGGATGAGGCGACCAAGGCGAAACAACGCGACGCTGACCTCAAGAAGACGGGGCCCAAGTGCTTAGCCAAATTTGCTCTGGGCAACTTTTGTTCGACGTGCGACATGTCCAACTACCCCGCCATGGAACATAAATGCATCAGCTGGCAAGCAAGTACTAAGAAGGTCTGCTTTAAGAACCGACCGGTCGACTTCAAACAGATTTTCCGACAGATGTGCGGTAACCGCACTCCGTCACCTGCAGTAGGGGCTGTTTAGGAGGTATATATGTTTCGGAAAGATATGCCTAGCTATATCATTAATTACCCTTAATTAGTTAATTTATTTCTCCCTTATTATAAATGTATTATCTGTGCTTTCATTTCCTTGAATTTTTTAATTACCTACCCCGTAGTATTTGTTTTTAAGCATGTGTTGTAATTTGTGGAAGTTAGGAGTTTCTCTGCCAAAGATGTTGGATTGTGCACAACTTTTATAATAAAATTAAATGGATCGATCCTAATCCTACTCTTACATTCATGGTTATGGTTATGGTTATGGCTGAATTCTTGTTAGATAAATATCTAAAATTGATCATTTTATATTAAAAGTTAAAATAAAAACTGACAAGGAAAATTATCAGAAATAATTTTCTAATTAGATTCACTCATCAGCAAAACTATAAACAAATTCCCAAAGCTGATCAGTAAAAATAAAATTTGAAGGTTCAGATATAGTTGACCACAAATACTTTTGTGAATTCGGTACACATTTGTTAGTCATGGGGAACGCCCGAACGGAGAAGAAACGGACCGGCTTGCTCAAATTTTGACCATTGATAATAAAAGCTCAACAGATGAGGCCTAATTTTCATGGCTGGATCAGTGCTAAACGTACAATTTAATCTGGGCCAATCCATATAGCTATAATTGGGTTTAAAACCGGCTGAACTCGTCTGCAGCTTGTAAGTTACCAAAACGGATTAGTGTGATTTTACACGGGGTCGCCAAATTTGACCCAATTTTTGTGAAATTCCGAGAAAAGTGTAAGCCAATTTTCTAATGCAAAAATTTAAGTTATTGTATAGGGCTTTTACCACCCACAATCAAGGTAGGATGACTATTTTATCCAAACAAATGTTCAAAGCAGCAAATTTTCCTATGCAAAGTGAAGGTTTATTAGATGCGTTAAGCGAAATTTCGGATCATATCTAACCTCTAATAGCAAGGATCTTCATGCATAATTAATAAATCAATCATTGTTTAGAGGATATACATTTGATGCGTGAACATGATCAAATCTGGATGAAATCGGAAGAGATCGAAAGCTCCAACCGTAACTTCTCTAATTAGTCCACACGAGTCTGACGTCTAAATCTCCTTTGCCTTCGACTGCTAGGACGAAGGTCGAAAAACTAGCAATCTAATTGCTTGGGATTGATGATGGTGGTACGTGAACAACCTTTGAAATCAACACTTTGATTTCCTTTTGTTTTTCTACTTTTGCTCTTGTTCCGTATGCTATTTCAGAAATTTAGTAAAAATGCTAATTCATTCTCTGCCTACATCCCATTTGTAATAGTTTGCCAAGCCTTAATTGAACATCCATTTGTAAGAAAGAAACGGTCAAAATGAAAGCATGTTTTGCAAACGTCTTTTCCTTTTTAACTCCTCATTAATCCAAATGCAAATTAGTTAGGAGTCTATTAATTAGGCAAGATCAAAAGAGGTATGTACACCTAAATAACACCTATTATTTATTTCTCAAATAAATATTTAATTAGAGATAATTGGATGATTAAGACCCCTTTTAATAATTTTATTAGTTTATAGACCCTATAGAAAATATTTTAATTAGATAGACTTTTTTATTGTTGTTATTACTTATTTACCCTTAAATAATTTTGTTTTAAAAAATTAATATTTTAAATAATAAATTTGAAAATTGTTGAAGAAATCTATAAAGATAAAAATATCTTCAACCCCAAATTATAGGCCGACTTTCAAGTATTTTCTTTGAACTTCATCGTTTCTTCTCCTTCATCTAATTGTTTTGTGTGAGAAAACTCTTTTTATGTCCATCAAGCTCCCTTTAATCGATTTTGATGTATTTTGTTTCATCTCTCATGTGGTTTTGCTGTATTTTCTTTTTGCTATTTTGAATTTCTTGTTGGTAATTAATTTGCTATTTGGTTGCTGATTTTTAGCTTTTTTCCCCACTGTTTTGAATTTTCTGTTGATATGTTAATTTTTTTGCTGAATTTCTTGCGTTTTTGCAGTTGTTTTTCTTGTTATTCCTTGTTTTCAGGGATTTTATTTCATTGCAGTTTTTTTACGAATTCCGTGTAGTCTGTTTGCTGATTTTATTACAGCTGCTTTGAATCTGCCTTAAGATCATATTGTAAGTGTCTCTCATAAGCATTTATTGTAACCATACAGTAGGGATTGTTCATATGGCAATGTCGATACAATAAGGTTACACAATTGACCTTATTGTAATACAATAAGACTAATTTACACGATTGATATTATTGTAAGACAAGAAGATTACACGATTAACCTTATTGTCACACAGGAAAATTACACGATTAATACTTAATTCAATAAATGGCAAATTGTGAAAAATAGCATGAACTTTAGGGGTAGTTGCGTTTAATGACATGAACTTTCAAAATGTTAAAAATAATCACCAACTTTGGTTCTGGTTGCAATAAGTGACACATCTATTTTTTTTTTGAAATATCATCTCTTATTAACATTCTTTGTAGAAAAAAAATCATCCAATTTTCAATTAAAAAAAATCCGTTTTCATTTTTAAAAATAATCCATTTTCATTTTTAATTAAAAAAAATTATTTTATAAAACACTATTTTTCCCCCTTTTTTCTTAAAAGAGTACACTCATTATTTACACCCAGTTAAAAAAAAGAACTAATTTTATTTTCTCCATACACTCAATTTTTTTCAAAAAATTAAATAATAAGTAATGTCTTTAGAATGAAAAATGAGTGTCTTAAAAAGATACCAATTAATATCACAATTATATATTTTTTTAAAATGATGTTTTTTGAAAATTTTAAATTTAGTTTATAAACATGAAAATTGTTTTTTTTAAAGAAGAAAACTATGAGTGGGTTTAAAAAAACAATGAGAAAATGTAATTTTTAAAAAATAAAATGTTAATAAGGGGTGTACTTTTGGTTGTGCTACTAACCACAACCACCCTTCAAAGTTGGTGATTATTATAGAATTTTTGAAAGTTGGTGCCACCTAACGCAACCACCCCCTAAAGTTCGTACTATTTTTTACAATTCGCCCCTTCAATAAATTAACAAAACACACTTAAATCAAATAAATATAATGAATAATCTTAAATTCCATACACGTAAATACATAATTGATCGAAAGTGATTGACACAGTTTACAGTGCCATTTTTTTTTATTAGGAAATAATTCGAGGCCAGACAAACCTGGTCCTCAAAGGCCGACAAGTTGGCAGACGGAAACCGTCAAAAAAAGATAAAATACAACGAGGGTGCAAGAAACAAGCACAAGAGCTCTACAAAGAGAAACAAAGCCCCACTAATCCGGACGAGATGCGGACGTAGACGAACGAACGAAGCCAAGCGCTACCAATAGCAACACCGCAGGCCAGCGGTACATCAGGAAACGCATGTGGGCAGTGAAGACGAACCTCCAAGGAAGCAGCATTCCGGGAAAAGGAGACACCTCGATACACACTGCCACGACCTCAGCCTGACCCGACTCCGAACAGCCAGAACCCCATCAACCGAAGAAGAAAGGCCAATCCCCCCAAACCGCAGAGCAACACCGCCTGAATCGAAAACGCACCATAAACCCAAACGGGGGATAAACTAACCCAATCTAGGGATTATTTATTTATATATATATATATGATTATATATTTTAATTTTAATTTTTTATTCCCCATACTAACGGGCTGCCCCGGGCCCAAGGCAAAGCCTTGGGACCAAAGCAACAGCCCGAAGAGGCGATTGAATCCCTAACCCCAGAACGATCAGCCACAGCGGATGACGGGGAACAACAACGACCACAAGATCAACCAGGGCGACCACCGATGCAACAGCACCCAGATCGACCTAACGGACAGCAAGGGCAATAGAAAATCGCAGATCAATGAAGGGGAAGGCCGGTGGAGACGGCCGGGCACCCAGATCGGCGAACAACGCTCCACCAAACCCCAACCCCAACAAGAAGACACCATCGGGCGCACCGACGGCAGTCCACGAGGACAGAAATGACGGAAGGGGCACCAATTAGGGGTGAAAACGCCGAGCCCAGACCGAAGTAGCAAGGGACAACCCAAAACAGTTGGAGGCGGCCACACAAGAATCGGGCCGGAGCAACAACAACAACTAGAAGAAAATTGGACCTGCTGAACACAAAATAGACAAGGAAGAGGAGGGGAGAGGCTAAAGGGACGAATCCACCAAAGCACACACAACCCCAATTTGACAATGGCTTGAACAGACCCCGAGAACGGCAATCGGACCAAGGGCCAATGCAAAGGGCAATCGGACCAAGCCGACGAGGCAAGAGGGCCACAAGAGGCGAAAACCCCAAAGCAATTTAACAAGTGGAAAAACCACCGATAAACCCACCCCGGAATCAAAAGAAACAAGGAAAAGAAGGGTGGCGAGCGTCACGAGCCAATCAAAGCCGGAAAACGATCCAGGAGGAAGGAGGGCTGCGAGAGGGGTTAGAAGACTCCGACAGAGGGAGACCGGAGCCGACGGCGCCCAGCAGGGGCACCCCGAGGGAGGCGGAGCAATCAATTGGACAGAACACTCTCCGAGGAGAGGAGTTAGGGCTCTTCGATGAGAGATTTGGGCTCTCCGAAGAGAGATTTAGTTACTTCGAAGAGAGATATTTGACTGGAGATTAACCGGAGAGTTGATAAATCCCACCGGAGAAGGAGGATGATGGTGGCGGCGAGGGGATTTGGAAGAGCTCTCAAAGAGGTTGGACTGGCAAGATGTACAGTTTACAGTGCCATGAATTCCCATCCATACAAACTTTTAATTTATCTTTTATTATTTTCCTTTTTTACAATAAATAATAGGCCGATTTGCAAAAGTAGACCGAAAAAAAAAATCTTTGCAAACCTAGACTAGTACATTGGAATTTGGCTAAGGGTAGAATGTGGTCTAGTTTTGCAAATTTTTTGGGTAACCGGGTGAATGGGTTCCAGGTGAAGGAAAAGAAGAGAGAGAATGGGAAAGGGAGAGCGGCTACTGATAATTAGGGCTCGGACGATGAAGACGGCCGCCAATTGCTACATCCCTCGCCTCGCCTCGCCTCACCTCCCCTCCCCTGCTCCTAGTCCGACTACCCCCATGGATTTTTTTTTGAAAAAAAATATTGGACTTTTTACCCTGGGCTTAAAGAATCCGGGCTAAAAAGCAGTATTTTTTTTAATTTTACCCCACACTTTAGCTACGGCAGCTAGCCGTCGTTAATTTTCTTGCTACGGCTATTTGCCGAAGCTACCAAATTTTGCCACCCCACAATTCGCCACCCCTCCATTTGTCGTAGCTAAGCCGAAGCTAGATGCCTTTTACCACCCCTTGAAGGCCTTTCACATAATACTTTCAATAATAGTTAAAAAAATGTTAGTAGTCAATTTGTTAGCAAAATTATTTCAATAATAGTTATAAATGTTAGCAGTTAATTTTTCAGCAGAATACTTTCAATAATGGTTAAAATGTTAACCGCCAATTTTTGCTAAATTTTTTTTGATAATAATAAAATTGGAGTTATGTTTGGTACGTTGAGTAGATATCTAATTATTTTCTATATATGTCAAAGTGACCTTTGCGTTCAATTTTCTTCCTATCAATTTCATTATGCCATTTGATTAATGAATTTTCTTTATGTCATTTGCTTCTGTTATTTATTTTGGGTTGTCACTACAAGAAAACAGTGTCAATTTCGACACTTTTTGTGACCATTTTCGACGATTTAAAGCGTCGCAAACTTCAGTTTCGAAGCTTTTAAAAAACGTCAAAAATTCTTGCGTCACAAATGGCAAGTGCTATTTTTGACACAGAATTCAGTCGCAACCAATCTCGACGCCATGACATGCCAATTTCGACACCCTACAGCGTCGAAATTGGCTTGTTATTTAAAAAAAAAATGATTTTTCTTCATTCATCCTCTTTGATTACACATTAATTTAAATCCTTTAATTAACAAAAAATACATTAACACAAATCCAATAAAAACATATATTAGACTAATGAATCAAGATCTTACATGACTAAATTAAAAATAATATACACGACAGCTAAAAAGCGGATTAACATCAATAAAATGTATAATTTCTTCTTCTTTACATCTACATAATTTCAGCCAACATTGATATAGAAATTAATCAATGTATCTGACATGCACCTGAAAAAAAAAAAGATCAAAACATAAATCTAAACACCATTCATCAAATCTAAATTAACAAAGGGATTCTACTCAGCAACCAAAAGGTTGGGGAATAAAAAAGAGAAACTTAGAGGGGGTTATTTTCCAAACAACAATATGATACAAACTAACCGTGGTCATCTAAAGTATCATGGGAAACCTTAGCATAAAAAGGGAGGAAAGAAATAAGAAGCACAAACTGACAATTATTGGAGAGAAATAAATCAAATAAATATTCAATTTAAAAAATCTACACATCTCATTGACAAATTCCAACTTCAAACTAACCAATTAATGAAATTCATACCTACAAATTTGAATACATGGACAAATTGGAACAGAAATCCTTAATTTTCCATAGATGTAATATGAATATTAGATTTTTTGCAAAAAGGATTAAAAAAACGTTTTCCCAACATTACAGTCCATCCAAAGCCTTCTAGTCTGATTATTTGAATTAGATTAATCTTTGAACTATATCAAACACGGTCAATCAGTGGAAGCTAAGAAGAATACATAAAGGCGAATTCGTGAATTAAGAAAGTGGAATGAAGAGGTGTTGGAAGACAAATGAAGCATGAGGTGGAGAAGACAACGAACGAAACAAGTGGTGGAGAAGGCCGCGAATATCTCCTAAAAGCACCAGACATGAACCTATAGAAATAGAGATATTTTATATACTTGAAGATAACCATAAACCTTTATATTCCGATAAACCATATCGGAATTTTTTGAAAATAATAAAATTGGAGTTATGTTTCGTACGTTGAATACATATCTAATTATTTTCTAACTCTTTCTATCAATTTTTTTATGTCGTTTACTTCATGTCATTTACTTTTGTCATTTATTTCGGGTTATACATAATGATTAGTTCATCTACCGACTTGACCGATTTTTATTTTTTCAGACTTGTCTAGATAATCGAATTTATTTCCGAATATTAAAAAAAAAAATCCTCCTATCCATTTATCAAACATGGCGGCTATTTATTTATCAAACCTGGCTAGCGTGAAGCGTTTTACATATACATTATACACCAACTAACAATGTATGATTGAGCTCCCGCCAATGGCCAAGTAGCAATGAAAACAGATGAACTGATTATTAAATAAGTATTTCCTAGTCAATTTCGGGTTCACGTTACAACTCGCTCTTCATCAGTTCACATCTTTTATGTCGTTCTACTAGCCACCAATGACCTCTCTTGTCCTAATGGTAAGAGTGAAGTGCTTCCTTATGCCGGCTCACTACCATGATCTCAAGGGTTCAAATCCCAAAAAAATAAATGTCGTTTTACTAGCTACTTGGGGTTTTAGGTATTTTTTTAAAACATAATAAAAAAATATGATTCAATTTGTGAAGAAAAACTAAGAATATCAGTTAAAAGAAAAAATATAATTATGGTTTATGTTGTTAAAAAAAAATCAATTTTGTCAAAAAGATATTTTTAAAAAATAAAAAATAATTTGCACTTTTTAAATAATAAAAGATAAGAACTTATAAAAAAAACTTTATATTATATATATATATATTAATTATATGATAAATAAAATGTCTATCTGAATAGCTATTAAACGTGATTATATATGGGTGATAATAATTACACCACATTTTGTACTATGTAACCAGCTATTTTTTTTTATTTAACTACGTGCATGCATTTTAATTAAAAGATGCATGCATGCATGAACTCAAGAAAGAAAGGAAAAAATTTTCTTCCATCCAATAATAATTACACCACATTTTGTACTATGTACACACCAGCTATGTATGATGTATCTATAAATACCCCAAACAGCAGCTTATTCTAAATCATCCCTCTCATCATAC
Organism: Persicaria maculosa; assembly: GCA_963922045.1. Lineage (NCBI taxonomy): Eukaryota > Viridiplantae > Streptophyta > Magnoliopsida > Caryophyllales > Polygonaceae > Persicaria > Persicaria maculosa. The sequence goes on from OY998254.1 coordinate 67,584,208, forward strand.
GTTACGTTATCAGCGCGATCTGAATATATAGAATTAATTGGTAGCCTATCCAAATCCAATACTATATATATATTGAACAGATAAATTAATCCCGCCCAAAAACCCACACCAACAAAAATTAATGAAGCCCTCTACTCTGCTTGTCGCCCTTTGTATTACAATCCTTCTGGCCATGTCCTCCTCCACTGACGCCCGTCGTTTTGGTGTGCCAAAGGGGCTGAGTTAGCACCTCGGCGGCCGGTTCCCCAAATCGTCCGAAGTCGAACACACCCAAGCCCAAGCTCAAGCCCGGCTTAAAGCTATCGATGCAGATCCTGAAGCCAAAGTCCGAGCCCAGCGTGCCGCTGCCCTTCCTGCCAAGTGTTGTCTCTGATTATTATGAGGACTATTGTACGTGCTGTCTCCCGAAAGTTGTACGTGTCAACCCATCGGAATTAAGTTTAATTTACATCTTCCTGGTTGTGCTCATGTACTTTTTACTCGACGTTGTTAATTGGTTTGTGAATCGGTTGTATTGTGTCTTACTGTGTTTTACTCGACGTTGTTGAGAATGTGAAGAGAGCCAATTGGTTTTAGGATGGAACCCCGCTCGGCTTATGTGCTAGGCTATTAGCGCAAGGGCGCACGTGTGCACACGACCCCCGATCCCGAGTCCCAACGGACTTCAGTATGGTATCAGAGCGGAAAAGTCAAACGGCCCGACTCTCGATTCCTGGGCTCTCTAAAAAGAGAATGAGATGCTAGACCCGTTGTCCAAGTGTCAACTAGAGGCGAAAGACGACCCTAGTTGCACTTGCGGGGGCGTGTTGAGAATGTGAAGAGACAAAAGAGTCCCACATTGGTTATACAAACAAAGAAGCCATAGTATATAAGCTAGTGGATTACTCCTCCTATAGCCAATTGGTTTTAGGATGGAACCCCGCTCGGCTTATGTGCTAGGCTATTAGCGCATGGGCGCACCTGTGCACACGACCCCCGATCCCGAGTCCCAACGGACTTCAGTAGTTGGGCTAGAAACCATTTTCCAGCCGCACCCGGAATCGAATTCAGGTAATAAGATAACCGAGTACAATCCACCAGCAAACCAATAACCAACCGATAATATCCAATCTGGAAACCAAATTAACCAAGCAATCACAAACACAGATAAAAGCACAAATATTGTACACAAATAATATTGGGTAATTAATATTAGAATATTTTTCGTGAGTAGTTAGCTAGCCCCGGAATACTGTGATTGATTTCCTGTGATAATAACGTACACTGTGATAAATGAGTAGAATCCTCATTCATGTTGTCACACATGGCGAATAGTCTAATCTTTGTCGATAACCCGTTCAAGCTCAATTTCCACATGAAATTCTTGATCTTTGGCATAACATCCATCTTCCAAATCCATCTGTGGTCATCCTAGATATGTGTTCCAATATATTCAACATATATATCCCACCTAATACTAGGGGTGTACAGAAAACCCTACACGACACGAAAAAACACAAAACCGAAGAGACACGATACAAAGATGACACATGATAAAACATGATATTAAACGATTCGTGTTCAGATTGATCATATGCCTTTTATTTGTTTATAGGTATGGTAATATAGTACTACTATATATAATCCTTAGAGAATCAATAAACTCTACTAGCTCAGTTGGTATTCGGCTTAAGTTAATCCAGGCTAACTATACAAACCCTAAACTTTTAGGAGTCTCAACTGCTCGTACTCACAACTCCCGCCTAGTCCTACGCGCCCATCCAATCGCCTGCATCTCTCTATTCTTCTCATTTCAATTTCGGGTTTGCCTACCGAGTACAGCAGCAACGACCCCAAATAGTTTGTGTCGGATCCGACTTTAAGCGATTCGTATACGGTTCAATGTTTTGGGTCTAAACGGTTTCGAGTATCCAATACGATTGCCTGATTCATGCAGGATACGCGGATGTGTCCACCCCTACCCAATAGCACCTGTGCTCGGTGTATTAGTCTTTCCATATAATTTCCCATATTTATCGCCCAAGTATTGTTCATGGTACTATTGCATTTTTTTTTATTGCTAAAATCACAAGCATCTCTACTTGTTTTAGGCTGTGTTTTCCACAATTCTTCATTTAAGGGATGGAGGAGATCTCCACCCCCTCCACCTCCTCTACCTACCCCCCTCAAGGTAGGAAATTTGGCCCTATCTCCACCCCCTTCCACCTCCTAAAAAATGGCTGAGGAAAACAGGGCCTTAATTACCTTCGATATAAAGGTGCTCTAAGATTAAGAGTCATGACAAAACTACCATCCGTATAGCACCTATAACAACACTCCATTTTAAATAGGGCGTTTTGCAAATAAACACCCTTTAAAACTATAATTACATAAAACCACCCGTTAAAACCCTTTTTTTAAATCACACATATCACCCAATTTTCGTTAATTGAATGTTAAAGTGTGTGAAAATTCAATTATGCCCCTTAAATTTATTATTAGTTTACTCCATTCAATTGATATTAGTTGATATTTAATTTTTTGACATATTTTTCAAAAGTAAAAAACTCTATAAAATATAAAAAAATATATTATTTTTTAAAAAATAATTTCATGCTTAAAAAAACTCTATAAAAAATTGATGTGAAGTTTATGTTTTATACATTAAAAAAATGTGTATTGCTAAGAGGCTATTTGAAGGAAATAAAGAATTTTAAAAAAAATCATATATTTTTCATTATTCTAAAAATATGTGTGGAATAGTGAACATATTTATATAATAATAAAAACTATATGAAATATCATTTTTAAAAAAATTAAAATTTATTTTCTTCGAGTAGCCTTTTAGTAAAATATCAATTATATCGATCTACTTTTTATAGAGTGTTTTTACTAATAAGTATGAAATTATATATGTAAAAAATGATATTTTATAGAATTTTTAACTTTTGAAAATTATGTTAAAAAGGTAAAAATTAATAAATACTAATTCGATGAAGTAAAATAATAATAAAAACAATGAACATAATTGACTTTTCAACACACTTTAACATTCAATTGACGGAAATTTGATGATGGTGTGATTTTGCAAAGAAAATGGGTTTTAACGGGTGGCTTTCTGCAATCTTAGTTTTAAGGGGTGATTTCCCGTAAAATCTCCGGCCTTTAAAGGGTGGTTTTATCACTTTATGCAGTTTTTCCTTTTATCAAACATCGATTTAATTTGAATCGTTGATTTATCAAACCTGGCCTGACGCGTTGGTCGACCACCGTCAATGGCCAACTTGCAAGTCGATTATTGAATTTCCTTAGTCAATTTCGGCTTGACATCCAATACTCTTTATTTTGAAGGCCAATGGTTTGTCTGGATATATCTATCTATAAATATAAATACCCCAAAACACTAGCTTACTCTAACTCATCATCCCTCTCACCGTTAATCGTCTCAACATACCGAATTGATAGCCTTCCAATTCAACATACCCGCCCAAAAACCCACACCAACAAAAATGAAGCCCTCTAATCTGCTCGTCGCCCTTTGTGTAACAATCCTTCTGGCCATGTCCTCCACCGACGCCTCTTGGGCGGAGGCTGCCGGAAAGAGAGCGGCGTCCGGCCTAAAGAAAGTCTTCGGTCCCAAATCCGACCAGAGGATTGAAGCGGCTAAAGACCGTTTCGGTAAATACAAACGCGCCAAGGATGAGGCGACCAAGGCGGCCAAACAACACGACGTTGAGCTCATCAAGGCGGGGCTCAAGTGCTTTTCCAAATATGCTCTGGGCGGCGACTTTTGTACATCGTGCGACAGGTCGAACCACCCGGCCTTGGCTCAAAAATGCATCAAGTGGCAAGTTGGTATTCAGAAGGTCTGCTTTAAGAACCGACCCGTCAACTTCAAACTGCTTTTCCAACAGAGTTGTCCTAACCGCACTCCATCGCCTGTTGTCGGGGCTGTTTAGCCTAGGAAGTACTGTGTGTTTCGGAAGATATGCCTACCTATATGATTACCCTTGGTTAATTATTTCTCCCTTGTAAATGTATTATCTGGGCTTTCATTTCCTTGAATCTTTTTATTACCTACTTGTTTTTAAGCAAGTGTGTTGTAATTTGTTGAAGGTAGGACCGTAGGGGATTTAAACCCTCTCCGCCAAATTAAGGAAAACAATGCAATTGATATTAAAGTTATGCCGACTTGTCTTAGATAGATTGATCAATAGAGGGACAATCACTTACATTCCATGTAATATAATATAAAACAGCATAAAGACCCAAGTACATGGCCAATTAGCAATATCAATCTCAATGCAATTAGGAAACAAACCAATAGTCATCATCCTGTGTAGAGACAATTGATGCTTTCATGGGATCAATTTCCCTTGCTTGCCACAAAGATACCAATCTTACGAAAGGAATTGCTAGCAAAGATGCAGTTTTTGTCTAGATGATCGGTCATAGAGGGAATATATGCAAATACTTAACAATGAAGAACACAGAAAATGAAATAACTCATGAATAACAATATGAAATCAAATCTTCACAATTCATCCAACCATGTTTTCGAATCACAAGCAAAACCATGAGTTTAGCAACTCATGATCAATGTCTCTCTCTCTATTGTTCCACTCACAATAACATTCTTGCCACACACGGCTTTAAATAGACTGGATATAACCTAATAGAGTCGGGCCAAACCCCTCGAAAATAAAATAATAATAAAATAATAATAATATCTTCGGGCGAAATCACATTCGCCGAACCCGCGAGACCGGGCCGGGTGCCGGTATAATAGCGGCGGGCACTACTACTCTGGCTTTACGATTCTTCTTTGTCTTCGACTTTATGCTCCTTAGCTCCCTTGATAATCCTTCCTTAGCCTCTCTTATGCTCCAAAACCATCTCTTTTGGATCTCCCAAGCCTCCCTTCAAGCTCGGATTATAAAACTGCAGAATAAACACAAAATAGGGTAGATTCTGAACTCGAATACTAATGCAAGACAATGTAAATAAGACAAAACACATGCAATATAAACACTCAAATACAGTAAAACTTATCTATAACGTCTATTTAAAATATGTATTATCAATGCTATACCACATTGTTACATCATGAAAAATACGTTAAATAATTTTACATTGACACAAAAACGAAGGTGTGACGTTGCTGGCTTCTCAAGAGTTGTCCTAAAAGACGCCTCTGTCAATTTTGGACCTAAGTGAGTCCACCCCTATCAAATTGCATCTTTCCACTGGAAGAGGTTTTTTTGGCTCGATTTGTTTATCGTGGATAAGTCATGGGCTTGCTTCGTGGATAAGTCGTGAATAGATTCTTCTCACTTGAATCATGCCATATATATTATATATAGGGATTGACTCCGGTGAAAAACTTAAATTATGGTAAAAAATCGTGAGGACTACTTTATACCTTGATTTATTTAAAACTTGTGCTAAAAACCTCAATCACACGGTGACTTTACAACTCGGTTCAACCTAAAAACCGTGTTAAAAACTCCAGCTTTAAAATAACACATGGCTTTATAGTTCGGTCAAGCCTAAAAATCGTGCTAAAAAACTCATATTTTAAAATTAAATAGTGACTTTATAGCTCGGTTTTATTCAGAACCGGGCTAAAATTTGTGACTTTATACATCGGTTCCATTCATAACCTGGCTATAAAGCAAGTGAATCGGGCTAAAAATCCGGTCCTCACCAGTTTTTACCGCAATTTTGGTTTTACCGGAGCGCACCCCTATATATATATAGAGGATAGATCATATATATGTAATCAGCCCTTAACATGTAATATGTGAACAGATCCCAACCGTTGATTTAGAGATATTGGATAGCTGAGATTAATCTCAAATATTTATTAATTGAAAATGGAAATGGAAAATCCACCCCCACCAATCCCAATCACTGCGCGTGTACATCACCCATCTCAACCCTAATCAATTTCCCCAGACTGTATAAAATCAGAACGCCTCTTCTCCCCAATCCAGAGGCGAAAGGCGATCGGGAGATGCCGGCTCCATGGCGGATTCGATGGCGATGGTGGATGGCGGATGAGATGGTGATGGGCTGATGCGATGGTGGATGTCGGATGTGATGGAGATCGGGAGATGACGAAGGCGGCTAGCGAAGGCGGCGGCGAAGAAGATGGCGGAGCGGGCGATGGTGATGGCGATGGCGGTACGGATGGCGAAGGCGGAAGCGATGGCGATGGAGATCCTGCTCGTCGACCTCTTTCCTCATCCCTTCTTCCAAAATCTTGCTCGTCTGTCAACCTCCCCTCTCTTATTTGACCGATCAGCTTGCCGTCACCGATCCGGTGGCTTCGATTCAGTCAGATGGACGAGATGGCTCTGCTTCCTCTGTCTAATCCCCTCGTTGGCTTCGATGGCAGCAGGAGCAACACCTACTTCGGTGGCAACAGAGGCTTCGATCCTCTATCTCGACGTGAGGGATCTGTTTCGAGGGGTTCGCACTCCACGGGTGACTCCCTGGTGGTGGATTTGCAGTCGGGAGGTTTTTCGGTAGTTGTGGATTTGCAGTTGGGAGGTTTCCCTGGTGGTGGATTTGGAGTCTAGGTTTGTGATTAATTGAAATCGTTTTTGTTTGCAATTGCTTGATTTAATTGCTCGATTGAAAGACATGTTCGGGGAGAAGGCCGAATTATTCATATGTATGGATCGATTTTGTGATTTTGTGCTTCGTGCTTTGTTCTTTTTATTTGACAGTCATATGAATTAAAAATGCATCGATACTATCGAATAATCACGCGATACCATCAAATAATCCTGTGATACCATCGAATAATTTTAGTTATACTACTGTAACACCATCGGATAATTAAGCTATACTATCGAATAATCAAGCGATCCCATCGAATAATCAAGCTATACCATCGAATAATCAAGCGATACCATCAAATAATCCTGATATACCATTGCATAATTCGTCGATACGATCGAATAATCCAGATATATCATCGAATAATTTAAGGAGAGTGCACTACACACGTCCTCAATCCAGCAAGTGGGCAAAAAAAAGAGGTAGGCCCCACTAATTTTTAATTAAAAAAACCTAAAATTACCTATTAATCTCATCCATCCATTTCATTCAATCAATGGCCCAGATGTGTTCACATGTTACACAATAAGCCTTGATTACCCCTGAACCATCCCCCCCTCTCTCTCTCTCTCTCTCTCTCTCTCTCTCTCTCTCTCTCTCTCTCTCTCTCTCTCTCTCTCTCTCTATATATATATATATATATATATATATATATATATATATATATATATATAGATATATATATATATATATATATATAGTATGGATCAATTGTGCACACCCTATACCTTCTGGAGGGATGAAATTGTGATACATATCCTGTTTTTTTTTTAAAAAAATCCGGAAAAGCTAAATACATCGCTAATTTTTACTGGATACACCGCTAATCTTCGCATCAAGTTGCGGAACTTGTTCCGCAACACGATGCGAAGCTCGCCTTGCGTCAGACCAAACACGCCCTAACATCCCCCAGCCAAACATTCCACGACGGAATGCAAAACAGGGTACGCGGATGAATGCGGAATGTCTGGGAATGAAACCAAACACGACATAAGGGAATACGAAAGAACTCCGCATCGAGTTGCGTAATATGGTGTATTTGAAATTCAAAACGAGTTCCACATCGGGGTGTGGGGAACGGGGTGTATGAAGTACGATTCGTAACCGCAATCGGTGGTACGACCTTTGAAGTCCGATTCCGAGAGCGACGACGGTTTGTGATTCAGACAGGCAGAGAAGAGAATGGCGGCTGAAAGGCGCGGCGGAGAGAGGGCTACAGGAGGCGAGGGCGGCGGTGGAGTGCCGGCCGGTACGCCTGTGGTGCTGGTAGTTGGTAACGAGCCGACGGTGGAGGAACTCTTTGATTCGTTGGACTGGAGAGACGGGGAGAGGGCGGCGATGGAGGCGGCGGAGTTGGGCAGGTCGGCGGAGCAGGTGAGGACGATGTCGCTGGGGGAATTAGAGGTTGAGAGCGAGAGGCCGGCGTTGTTAACACAATTAGGTGGCGGGGAATTGGTCGGTGGAGAAGGCGGAGATGGGATTTGGCCGGGGGCCTTGGAGGTGTCGATTGAGACGGCATGTGTGGTGAGGCAGCGGGAGGAGGAGGAAGATACGGCTCTGAGCAGGGCGGTGGAGGAGGAAAGGGCGACGGAGGAAGAAAGGGCTCGGGAGAGGGCAGTGGATGAGGAAAGGGCCGCGGCGGCTGCTGCGGCGGCGAAGGCGGATAGGGTTACAGCGAGGGCGGAGGAGGCGGCGAGGGCGGCGGCGGAGGCAGGCAGGGTTGCGGCGGAGGAGACAACGAGGGTGGCCGCCCCGGAGGCGGCAAGGGATTCAGCGGAGGAGGCAGCGAGGGCGGCAGCGGTAGAAGGGAAGAGAGTGTTGTGCACGCGACCAAGAAAAGCATTATTGGCGGAGGTAAGTATTATGTTGATGATTCTTTTTAGTTTTCATTACTCTTCAATTATGCCTAAGTTTGAGTGTTATGTAAAGCGTAATGTGAGAAAAAAATCTGTTCGTATGTGTGACCTTAAGGTACCAAATGGAGGAAGAAAGAGCAGAATATGGGAAATATAATGGTCGGAAAAAAGAGAATTAAAATAATCGTTAGAAATTAGAGATACATACATTATAAGTATATAAAGTTGAGCTGTAATTACATATGCATAACCAAAAACAGAGAATTCGATGACAAAATGGAGAGTACAAATACATAAATTACAATTGTGGAAAACGTTATAGTAAACAGAGTGAAATATACAGTATAAGTAGAACACTTTGAATAATAAAAAATAATTATAAACAATGCGAACGATTAAAATGACAGAAGAGGGACAAGTTCGTAGAGGAGTTGTAGGAAAGTCGTAAGCGTGGGCTTGAGGGTGCCGGAGAAGGAGATTAGAATAGTGGACGGATTGTTTCAGCCTCAACGCGTGGGAAGTTTGAGAAGAAGGTGAAGAGAGTTGTGGCAGTGACGAGAGCTGTTGCAGTGGTGGAGTCGGAGATGATGGATGCGGAGTCGCCTGCGGATGGCGACCAGCCCGACCCTGCACGAGTGGGAGAGTTGGTGGGAGAGTTACTGGCTTGTATGAGGAGTCCTGAAGCGCAGGGGCCAAACCTGGAGATGATGTTGCCGATGGATCCTCCTCCATGGGTGCCGCCGTTGATGAGAGCGCGCGGAAGAGGTTGGGTGGATTTTGGGGGCCAACCACAAGGCGGGGACGACCGTGCGGAGAGGTCCCCTAAAGTGGGTTCTGTGATGAGCAGGATGCTCACGATGAGCCGGATGGCCCGCAAGATCAACATGACAGCGATGGTGGTGACCAGGGGAGTGAGCAGGGTGGAGCCAGTTCGTCTGAGGAGGATGACCCGGATGAGGTGTTTGGCGGGGGGCCGGAAGATAAGTCGTTGTTGTTGAGCTTTGGCGCTCATGTGGCGCGGAGGATTTGGGCGGCTCCGGACGACCCACCGGTACTGTTGGACATGCATAGGCGGGGTAAGACGATTAGTTGGTTGCGGAAGGCCTTGGAGCACGGAAGGGAGACCTGGGTTCCCTTAGTCGCGCAGAGCGGGCTAGTGGGGTTGTTGGATTTGAGTTGGAGCCACGTTGACCATGGGTTGTGTCAGATTTTCATGGAGTGGTGGCAGCCGGAGACGAACTCGTTTCACTTCGAGTGGGGTAAGATGACGATTACTCTGCACGATGTGCAGTTGTTGTTTGGGCTGGCTATAGAGGGTGCGCAGGTGATGATGGACGTAGACGTGTTGGGGGCCGCTCAGTGGGTGGCGGAGAGCTTTGGGTGGCCGGTGACTTGGGTGAACAAGTGGAGGACGACGGGTGGGATCCCACAGTCGCAGCTGAAGACGAAGATAGCAGCGTACATCGACGCAGGCCTCCCGGAGGATGGGGTCGGCCGCTAGAGGGTCGCGACGTTGTGGTTGGCGTACCTTCTTTCGTCGACGTTGATGATCGACAAGTCGAAGCATAGGATACTTGTGCCATTGATCTACATGTGCAGAGACCCTGCAGCGACGGGGGGATATGCATGGGGGGCTACGGTGTTGGCGTACCAGTACAGAGCCATGGGGAAGGGAATGCGAAGGAGGGCGAAAGGGATGGACGGCTGCCCGCTCCTGATGCAGGTAATGGACATGATCATCGTAACGGGTCAAGTGTATATACTATGAAATGTAAGATGTTAAATAGTGACTGAGTTTGATTAAAATGAGTTTTCATGCATGTCTGGATATACAACTATTTCCCTATTCAGCATGGCACACTTGCGCCGACGATTGAGATGAGGGTTGATGCGAGGTATCCGCCCTTGCTCCCGAGGCCGGAGCAAGGGCGGATTACAACCCTGCGCCGGGACATTGACCAGTGCGGACCCCGATCGGTAGGTGAACATTGGAGTGTGAATTATATATAATCGTTGACTATCAGAGTCGTAACGATGTTATTGTGTAACCTGTATCTATACATTATGATTGCGTGTATGTTGGATGTCGTACGGGGACGACCTGGATCTTCAGGGGGTCCATAGAGTGTCGGCCTACCGCGGGACGATAACATGGGCGGAGGGGGTAGAGCCGTACATGCCGGATAGGGTGGTACGGCAGTTCGGCCGCATGCCGAGCATCCCGATGGACCCCTTCATTCCTGTGCGAGCGGTATGGGATGCGCGACTACACCGCCCGTACGAGCTTGTGATGTCGGGGGAGGCGAACCACTGGGCTGACCGCCGTGCGTACTTGGTTGACCTCGAGGCCACACCGATGGCTCCTGTAGAGCGTCCATGGGCGTTGATGGAAGGGTACCTGGAGTGGTTTCGCCCGAGGTCACACGTCTGCATCCTCCCTTCGTCCGTCATCCCTCCAGAACCGGAGCCAATTGTTTCGGAGGAGTCGGCGCCCGTTCCGGAGGAGGCGCAGCCCGTTCCGGCGGAGGGCCCTTCTGCGACTGCCATCTTTCTACCCCGTGCCTCTGATGTGGCGGCTCGATATGACGCGGTGGGGGCTGAGTTGACCCGTCTTCTGTTGGAGCCGGAGGATACATGGAGGGCGGAGATTATGCGCATTGTAGGGCGGTAGTACACCGATGATCCGTCGTTTGTGCAGACGCAGTGACGTATGTGTACGCGTACATTTCTTTTGTTCTGTGGTGACTTTTGTGTTGATCTGTTGCGGAATTGTGATTGTGCAGAACAGTGGTTGGATTTCTGTTTGCATGGCGGGTTTGAAATTTCGTACATACGTGTGGTTGGTTTTGAATGGAATTGAAACCGTGGTCATGCTTTCAATGGATGTGAATGCGTTGTTACGTTTGATACTTATATTAGATCGAGCGTATCGAAGTAACTTCTTGATAATGCGTGTAGCCATTTGATTGTATTCGGAAAGTCGGGGTTCTTATCGAAAATCTATTTGCATGTGACAATGACAATTGAAACAAAACATACCACAAAATAAATGATGATTTTTCGGATTTTCGAACGACTACAACATAAACGACTACAATGTAATACGAAACGATTAAAAACGTTATTTTGTAAATAGACAATGTAGTAAAGCAAATAACTTTGTTGTGCAAAGTGCTTCCATTATCTAAACAGTTTGTGCGGACAAGAACATGCGAGTTACGCTGTTAACCGCGTAATATTCCGCGGATAAACGCGGTACTTTCCGCACTAACATGCGGAGCGTATACGCAGTAAACTGCGAAACTCTCCGCATTAAACTACGCAATTAATATCCGCATGTACATGCTGAAATCAGACGTCTATAAAAGGCAGGCAGCGTCGGGACGAGATGCTCTACCTCAGAAGCATATAGTGGAATGGTGTGATCACCATACAACGATGCTTTACAAACCTTATATCTTCTATTTGAAACAAACACTTTAAAGATCATGGAAGTACTTTGATTTCAGTGTTGCGGGGTGTAGCGGAAAGGTTGCGGAAGGGAGTAGACAGGTGGGGGTATCTGTAAGGTACAATGGGCGTTTCCTGAATCAAATAACGTGGGAAATACCGCCTGGGCCAATGCAGTATCTTTTTCAGTAGTAGTGTGAGGCGTGAAAATGGTGTAGATTTGATAAGGCGAGTGTCTGGTGACCTGTAATCTCCATATCTCCATAAGGGTTGTAATCTCAAAATCTCCATAAGGGGCCAATGCAGTATCTTTTTCGGTAGTAACGTGAGGCGTGAAAATGGTGTAAAGCTGATAAGGCGAGTGTCTGGTGACCTGTAATCTCCAGATCTCCATAAGGGTTGTAATCTCAAAATCTCCATAAGGGGTGAAATTGGTGTAGTTGATTTCAATGTTTGTCTGGTTGCAATATGTTTTCTGTTTGCAGCTAGTATGTGGGTGTCGCTAACTTTTACGAAGAACGAGTGAACTTGATTGTAGTTGATTTTAATGTTTGTATGCTTGCAATATGTTTCCTATGTGCAGTTAGTTGATTACAAAATAAATCCTTTTAGACTGCTACATACAATATGCAGTATGGACATGGCCACTTCCAGTGCTACATGTGATGATAGAAACAATTACAGAAAAAATTACAGAATGAACACTTCATATGTGTAGACCAGTGCTATATGTGATAATAGAAACAATTAAATAAAAAATTACAGAAAGGACACTTAATATGTGTAGGTAGATGTCTCTTTTGCTTAGTAAAGTTAGGTCGGGGGTTCGAACATTGGGTTCGAACCTCCATTCTAATTTGCTTAGTAAGCCTAGGTCCTGGATTCGTGTGACCACATTCACTCGCGAGTCGACCATAACGGGATTGACGCAGAGCACACAACTTTCCTTTTTGTTGGAGGATAAATTTTTGTGAATTAATCTAATTCATGATTTCATAAAAAAATATGCTCACATTTATCCTATGGAAGATATGTGACAATTCATGATAGAATTAAGCATAAGCTTAGTATTTTGGAATTGGGCCCTTAAAACAAAAATGTTTGACAAGCCCACATTAAATCAGCCCATCAACAAGCAGTTACAAATTACAACTGTAATCTTATATTGCAGTTAAAAGAAACTGTACAGATTTTTCAAAACAAAAAAAATGTGAGGAAATTGTCAGTACGTGGCCTAGAGGGAGATAACTTCCCCTATTCCTCTATAAAGGGCTTTGCTACAGTTTCTTCTGCTTTTCTCTCCCGGCTGGTTGCTTCTTCCCTGGAGGCTGTTCAACTGCAAACCCAAAGAAAACAGTTGTACTCTTCTTCCTGATTTCCCCCTTTCTTCTAGCCCAAAACTACCTGCAAACACAAATACACACGCATCTACAAGAAAATCCAACAGCACAATTACCGCAGTAGAGAAGAAGAAGGAAACAAGGTAGCTTTAATGGCTTCCGAGACCCCCTCTTACAAAGCATGGGCTTTAAGTAAGGGTTTGGGTTTTGGAATCATCATTTAAGGTCTAAATTAAGGGAAAGTGCTGCTGAATTTTGCCTAAAGAAACCCGATCGCTGCAGGAATATGATCCTCGGAACCCCCTCTTATAAAGCATGTGCTTTAAGTAAGGGTTTGGATTTTGGGATCATCAAATCGCCCAAAACGAGGGCGAAATGCTGTCAAAATTTCCACTCAAATGGTTTGCCACAAAACTTCTAATCAGTTAGGCAAATTAAAACTTAACCTCTGTAGAAAAAATTCAGCAGGGAGAACTAAATTTTCCAGGGATCCCAAACTGCCACAAATAGGCAAAAACAATACCAAACTGAACTCAGTGGAGAGGATTAAAAATAACAAAATGCAGACACAAATTCAGAGTTCATGGGACCAATCTCAGAAACTGAATCGAGATAATGCTAAGACGAATTGAAACTCAGAATTAGCCTACGCCGAAGCCCTCATTCAAAACCACAATCTCTACAATCAATCGATTTAGAGTAATTCAGTGAGGAAACAAGAAGTAAGAGCCGTGCATACCTGAGAGGAGAAGCACAAACTGTCCAGCGACTCATTCGAGGGCTTAGACGAGCCCTAAAGACGTTGCACGTGTCTCACATTCGCTCAAAATCAGACTTCCTCCACCCCTCTTTAGACAATTCAACCCGGTCCTTCAAATTCCTTATCGATCAACTTTCCAAAACCCTAAAATTACAATTGAAGAAAAATCAGTTTAACAAGAAAATTGAATACTCAATTGGAAGGGGTTTTAATTAAGAATCTGAAATTTGAGTCGAGAATCATCCAAAGGCGAGATTGGATAACAAAATCAATGGCTGAAATTAAATAATAAAAAAAAGCAAACTGGAGCATAACTGAGCCGTCTTCGGTTCGTTCCGGATGGTGAAAGCTCGTCCCGCTCTGCCCTCGCCTCGCCCTGGCTCGACTCAACCCGCTCCCGTCCTGCTCTCCTCCATTTCGATCGACCCAGGCCGGAGCTCCAAGCTGTGGGTAAAAAGGCTCGCTGCTATCGAAGAGCAGAAGGGCGATTCTTTATCGCCTGGAGGAAGATGAACAGAATAACAAAAATGGGCTTGTCGGTCAGAAAAACAAAGGAGAGGGCAATGGGCGAGATCCATTTTGGTTGACAGTAGGCTTGACTCATATTTGTCTTGAAACAAAAAATGCCGAACATAAATTTTTAATGGTAATTCACATTTGAAACAACAGATTTGTTCATCGAATGTATTAATTACAAAACCAACCCACTAAAATATGAGAATTATAATCGGCATCAATTAAGAATTCGAGTTTGATAAAAAACATAAAGTTAAACTCGTCAAATATTCTTTGCCGATTAATTCTAGTGGGTCAATCTCAAATCGGCTTCAACAAAAATGGAGTCAAAACCTCAAATCAAGTTTCATCAAATATAAACTTGGTTTATTCAGAACTAAGTATAGACTTGATACTCTTTTACGAGTTACGTAGGAAATTCGGTATAAAATTTTAAATACGCCGAATTCAGTCACCGGTTACAAATTAAATCAAATTTGTTCAAAAAGAACTATGTAAAGACTTGATACTCGTTTACGAGTTACGTAGGAAATTCGATATTAAAAATTCATATATATCGGATTCAGTCGCCCGACTCAAATTAAATCAAATTTGTCGGTTCGGTAGAACTACGTAAAGACTTGACGCCTCATATCGGCTACGTAGGTAGCCCGATATTAAATTCTAAAAATATATCGGGTACAGTCGTCAACCTCTAAATTCCCTTTAAATGAATACGAGGTCAAACCCAAGCAAATTAAATTGGTCCGTTTTAGAACTACGGGTGATTTGATTCTCTTCTAAGAGATACGTAGGACACTCGATATAAAGCCAAGGCTCGTCGAGTTCAATCGCCAAAAATAAATTCAAATTGTCCAGTCCGACTCGATGCAAAGCTTCTGCTCGTCGAGTTCAATCATCCCTCTCAAATGATCTCATGATCAAACCCAAATACAAAATTCATTTTTGTCCCGAACTACGGTGACTTGATTCCACCAAACAAGTGGATACGTAGGAAACCCGGTGTAAACCAAATTCTCACTTAGTCCAGTCACATCCAAACCTTCAAACAAATCTTTCCAAATTCATGTGTCGACTCTAGTCATCCCAGATGTTAAATCTTTCATCAAAATCAAAGTGTCCACTCTAACTCGATACAAAGCTTCCGCTCGTCGAGTTTGGTCACGACCAACATTCAAAATCAAATTCCACCGTTCCCAAATTGACCTTTAAGTCAAACCTCAAAGTCAAATCAAACACCACATTAAATCGTTTTCTATGCAAATGATAGGCGGGTTACTTGAGTTACCCTTCCGAGAAGGTGGGCTCAGGTTACTCGGGTGGAGTGTTGTTCGAGTTACCCTTCATAGAAGGTGGTCTTGAACTTCATCCTATGATGCATACGAGAAAACGAAACCAAATCCAAACTCAAACACTCTGAACTACGTGAGGCTTGATTCTCTTCCAAAAGATACGTAGGCAACCCGCTAAAATTCGGGTACAACCCAAATCACCAAAAACACCAAAATCTTGGTATCGATATGACTTCGAATCAAGAGGATAACCAAAAGGGGTCGAACTCAAATATTATAAATTAAATAAAATGTGTTGTACAATTATATCGCGCATTTTTGTTCAACATATTTTTGGCACGCCCGGTGGGACCTTTTTGCCTTTTCATCTCTTAGTTGTATTTATACTAATATATGGCTATATCCTTTTAGAAGGTTCAAATGGCACCAAAAGTGATTGTCAACTTCAACGAGCTTCCAACAACATTCATCATCAAAGAAGGTCGCTGGATGAAGAAGAGAACATTTGAAGCACACTATGACATCACCCAGGACTCGATGTATGCAACGAGCCCTGTCAACAACATCTTTGGAGCTCTTCAAGTTCCGAAGAACAAGAACATCATCAAATGGGTATCGAAGTCTCCTGCAATGCTCACAAGGGACAGGGGCATGAAGCTTGAAGCCCTTCCAAGCCAAGGGGGCAGGAATCTCAGGATCACCCGGCTCGGCGACAACAAGTTCAATAACCATCCTAACTGCCAAAAGATCAAAATGCAGGAGGGTGGTTACAACGGCACAAAGCCAACTATTGAGGTCGCTCAAAGACCCATCATTCATGTCACCAAAAAGAATGAGGGGTTGATCGCAGCGTCTGCACAAACCGTCTCCATTGCCAAGAAGGCACCCATATCCACGAAGAGAAGGGGACACAAGTGTGGGTCTCAACGTGGCAACACAAGACCTCTTCTTATGCTAGCTTGTTCATCAACTTTAGAGCGAGCTAGTGCAACGCTTGCAAAAGATCTTCTTAGATCACAAGGGGCAGAAAAAACTCCTCAAGTGGCTTCTCCGAGACAGATCCTCGTTGGGTCTAGACTTATCTTTCCAAAAGAGGTTACACAAGTCAATATGACCTCATATTCGGAAGAGATGGAACACAAGGCCATAAAGGTTAAGCCTTCAGGATCCAAGAAAATCAATGAGGTTCCAGAAACATGTCATGTCTCTAAAGATAATGCAAGAGCGAAAGACCAGCTGAAGTTAACCAGTTCATATACTTCAATGGTTGAATATCAAGCAAAAATCTCACAAGATGGAACATATGTGATGCCAGTATTGACTACCAGCACATCAAGTATCGAAGAGCAGCTTCAAGAGTTGCAAAGGAAACTTGATGAGAAAGATGCTCAAATAGTAGCACTTCTCGCACAATTAAATGTGCAAGCTCAAGGAAATAGACAAGAGCGATCAAGGCCAAATGGTGAAGGGTCAAGCGGTAGCACATTGATCAATCCACAAGAAATCAAAGAGATGATCGCTCAAGGGATAAAAGAAGCTTATGCATCACAAAATCTAAAAGTCTTTGGATATAGAAAGCCATATCCAACACACTATGATTCGATGCCATTTCCCTCAGACTACCAAAGACCGAGCTTTGAAAAGATCGATGGCCTTCACGGTTCACCCCATGAGCACCTAGCTCATTTCTATTCGGTTTGTGGTGAAACTGCCTTGACTGATGCCTTATTAATTAGGCAATTTGTCCAATCTTTGAAGGGATCGGCATTCACCTGGTACACTCAACTTCAGCCAGGGTCGATTCAAACATGGGACGATCTACAAAGAGAGTTCCTAGCTCAATTTGTAGGCTCAAAAGCAAGAGTTTCCATTCTGGATCTCGCAAATACATTGCAAAGGCCTAATGAGCTCGTCAACAACTTCATCGCTAGGTGGAGGAGTATAAGACTCCAGTGCCATGAAAAGTTAAGTGAACAGGCATGTGTTCAAATGTGCATAAACAACCTAATACCAGAATTAGCGGTTCATGTTGGAAGTGCCGAACCTCGTTCATTTAATGAGTTGGTATCTAAAGCGTGCAATGTTGAAAAACAACTAGCATGAGGATCCAACATGCTTCAAGATAGTGAGGCTAACAAAAATGATGGCGATGAGGTACAAAATGAAGATGAGTCCATGGCGACTTTCGTCAAACATGATCGAGAACTCGTTAACAAGAATGGTTCCAAAGCTCAAATAAAAGAGAAAACCAAGGAGCCATCCAAAAGACTCACCTGCCATGAAAGAAGGCAAAAGAAATATCCTTTTGATGATGATGATGTACAAGGGATATTTGATGAATTGGTGAGTGCTAAACTTTTAGCACTCCCGAAGCCAAAAAGGCCAAAACAGGTTGGTATGACGAGTGATCCAAAATATTGCTCATACCACCAGCTTGTTAGTCATCCAATCAAGGATTGCTACGTCTTCAAAGACATCATAGAGGAGATGATTAACAAAGGAGAAATTGAAATCGAGGAGGCAACATCCTCAACTCAAGCAGCTTCATCAAATGCCATTTCAGTGGTAGACGTTGCAGAGTCCACTCCCTCACTCCAAGTGTCTTCTCAAACAGAAAAAACATCTGCTATGGCTATTGAAGCTGGGGGCAGCCCCACGGTTTCATTGCCTCTCAAAGTGTTGGTGAAAGATGACATTTCAAAAGATGAGTCCTTGAACGACAAAGAAATCGCTCAATGTTGTATGGTCTCATGGACCGATGACATGTGCAAAGAAGAGGCGAGAATTGATAAAATTACTCTTCATTCCAAGCGTCAAATCCCCTCCTCAAAATCAAGAGAGGAATCAAAGGGAAAGAAGTCAAGCTTCGCAAAAGCTTCAAAAATGCACCAGAAGCATAAAGTTCATGTGCAAAAGCTAAAACCCTCTTTCAAGGGTAAAGCTCCACAAAAACTTGTCGATGAGGCTTGTGTCAAAAATTTCCAAATCTCATACGAAGACGGTGTTCTGACTGCAAGTGTGATAGAGCCTAGGATGTCCGCATTTGAAAGGCTCGAGACTGCTTCATGTGAAACTCCTAAATATTCGGTGTTTAAAAGGCTTGATCTAGCCTCCACAAGCGACGCACCAAAATCTTCAGTATTTGAAAGACTCGATCTAGCCTCAACAAATGAAGCATCCAAATCTTCAGTGTTTCAAAGGCTTGATATGGCCTTGGCATGTGAAGAATCCAAACCTTCGGTGTTTCAAAGGCTTAATATAGCCTCGGCAAGTGGAGAATCTAAAGCTCTGATATTTGAAAGGCTCCGAAAAGTTGATGAGTCTAAAAGCAAGAAGGTCCAAATGAAAAGGACCAAAAGCAAGAACTCCGGAAGAGGTAGTCAAAAGTTCTCGTCCACAAGCTCAACCAAATCAAGGACACCTAAAGCTAAGTAAGGGTGTCAAAATGATCAAGTAGTCTTCAAGGCGGAAAAACAAATAGTTTTGCTTAGAACTACGTAAGGACTTGATCCCCAACAAGGGGTACGTAGGAAATTTGACATAAAAAAATAATAATATAACATGTCAGATTCAGTCGCACAAAAAAAAAGAAAAGAAAAAAAAATCCCGGGTTCGCATATGATAGTCGGATTATTCGGGAAACCCTTCCTAGAAGGTGGGCCCGAATGATTTGGATGATGCGGTAAAAAAAAAAAGGAAAAGAAATCCCGGTTTGCAAATGATAGTCGAGTTTTGGGAAACCCTTCCTAGAAGGTGTGCTCAAGTAACTCGAGTGATGCATATGAAAAAAAAGGACTTGAAATTAGTCCTAAATTCTAGCAACCCGGAAACATATATGAAAAATGGGTTCACAAAGAACTACGAGCGGCTTGATCCCTCATAAAGGGGGTACGTCGGCAGTCTAGCTACTCAAAATGCTAGGTGCAGCCACAAAAACAAACAAAACATCTTCTTTTCCAACAAGAAGAAAAAGATGTCAAATTCTCTAATTTTGTAGTCAAATGAGCATTGTCTCAACTACAAGGAGAAAAATTAAGTATAGTTCAAAGACTTGCATCTTTTGTGCTTGTACTGAAAATGAGGCAAAGGAAAAGAGAGGAGAAATAAAATAATTGTCTTTCAAAGACATTCTCACAAAAAGAAACAAACAAGAGGCTCATGCCTAAAATTTTCGACTGTGATCATTATTTCCCAATGTAGTAGTGATCAATTCAAGTCATATAAATCAAGTTTCCTTCCAAGGAACCCCAAACAAAAAATGTCTCAAAACTTGTTCAAGCTTTCTTCTCCCCTAAAACACAAAAAGGCGTAAGTCTCTCAAAACTCTTCAAACCCTCCCAAACAAAAATTGGCCTACATTATTTGCATGTGTACGGTCATTCAAAGCCCCCAAAATTCAAAACCCAAAACTCAAAGGTAAAAGCCATCAAATGCCTTGGCTATAAATGGTATGGGTATAAATTTTAAGATCATTGTAAGTGCAAAAATCCGCACCATAGATGTTGAAGAAGATTGAGCTCCGTTCTTGAGATACAATCCTGCCAAGAAACAAAGAACGAGGTCGGGGCGGGGCTTGTCTCCCCCGGAGGACCCTCCGACGCTCAAGTCAGTCATTGTCCGCCCTCAATCTGAATCAATCTCCTCATATTTATACTAGCCGAGTATTAAATAACAAAAACCGTTACCGTAATTAAATAGGTCGATGCTTTAATGCACGAAACCGTTATCATATTCAATAAGCGAAACGGTTTCCGCATTGATGTTGGTCAATGCCGTATTGAATGTTCGGATTTATTGATTATGATACCGCTTGGTAAAAGACCGGAACGCCCTTGTGCTATGATGACGGGATTTTCCCTATCTCAATTGCCCCTCGGGTTTCTTCTTCATGTCACGATGATGAAGGAAGCCGAAAAAATTATATGGCGAAACTTGTGAAGTGAACGACGATTTTGCCCTAGATGGCAGTCGCTTAACCCGTAGTTGGCTATTGGCCATAAGTGGCTATCGTTGGTTGTAAGTGGCTATTCGGATTGGCCATAAGTGACGATTTTGTTGACCTTGAGTGGCGAATCGGGTTGTCCGTAAGTGGCGATTTCGTTGGCCTTAAGTGGCGGCTCGGATTGGCCATAAGTGGCGATATGGATTGGCCATAAGTGGTGATTTCGTTGGCCGTGGCGATTCGGATTGGCCGTAAGTGGCGATTTCGTTGGCCTTAAGTGGCGATTCAGATTGGCCGTAAGTGGCGATTTCGTTGGCCTTAAGTGGCGATTCGGATTGGACATAAGTGGCGATTTCGTTGGCCTTAAGTGGCGATCCGGATTGGCAGTAAGTGGCGATTTCGTTGGCCTTAAGTGGCGATCCGGATTGGCCGTAAGTGGCGATTTTGTTGGCCTTAAGTGGCGATTCGGATTGGCCGTAAGTGGCGATTTCGTTGGCCTTAAGTGGCGATTCGGATTGGCCTTAAGTGGCGATTCGGAGCGGCCGTAAGTTGCGATTTCGTTGGCCTTAAGTGTTGATTCGGATTGGCCGTAAGTGGCGATTTCGTTGGCCTTAAGTGGCGATTCGGCTGCCTTTACCGGCATTTGCTTGGCCATAAGTGGCGAATCTTCACTTTCTCGAATAATTGTTGTAGCTTCGAAGATTTAGTTCCGTGACATCTACAGTCGTTGGACCTGGTCAAAAACACTGCACTTCTACATAATTTAAAGAAATTAAGCGATTAGAAAATTAGTATTGTAGTGTGTAGTGCCCCTAGCATTTTATATGTTGCCCCTGCACGCAACATAGCATGAAATATAGAATACGACCGGTCATGCATTCGTTTCTCAAACTAGGCGGGAACTCAGATAAACTAATATCAATCAATATATAATAGATAGTCAAATAGATCAAACTTAGCATGAAATAATTAAACCAATTTCACTCCTACTTCATCCGATTAATGCGAAAGTTCGACAAGGTTAGATGAGTAAGTGTAAAGAAAATCATATAATCAAGTAAATATGGGAGATAGGATTTAGGAATTCCCTGATGAATTCACTTCTACGTACCTCAATTAGTGATCTAGATCGGAAGAGGGTGACTTACCTGTCATTCTTAAAGTTTGGACACTTTAAGTAATTGTCTGGAAAGTACGGGCCACCATTGCAATATATGAAATCCTTGAGACAGGTTTCACAGTTACCCTAGTTTATCATCTCCTCCATTAAACGTCCAGAATTTGGGAGAGCGGCGACATCCTCGGCCCTTCCGAGCTCGAGAGGCGGTTGATCGGCACGGGGAGATCCATCTCCATTCTCGGCTGTGAATCCCGTCCCTTCTCGTCGTTCTCGGCTTCTCCCATCCATCGCCGGCAACGGGATCTACCAGTTCACGGCACACCGGGCCAGATCGACGGCGCCGTCGTACACCAAAAGTTGTTGTTTCAGCGTCGCGTGGAGCGGTATCAGCCCCCGCAGCGTAGCCGCCTCGCTGTACGGCGCGCCGAGATCCATCACGTTGCGCTCCTTCATCTGCGCTGCGAACGTCCCCGTGCTCCCGCCGATGTCGATCCCAAGCCGGAACGGGGAATTGAAATCGAGGAGGCAACTTTAGGCCTCGATCTGTCTCTCCCTCCTCAGCCCGGCGGCGCCCTCGCCTAAGGTGTGGGAGCCGAGCATCCAACGCCGCCTCCTCCCACCAATCAAATTTTTTTCTTTTTTTTTTCTTTTTTTTCGATTGGAAGATCCGATCTCATGGCTTTTTTGATCGAATTTCCCACAGACGGCGCCAATTGTAAGTGCAAAAATCCGCATAATAGATGTTGAAGAAGATTGAGCTCCGTTCTTTAGATACAATCCTGCCAAGAAACAAAGAACGAGGTTGGGGCGGGGCTTGTCTCCCCCGGAGGACCCTCCAACGCTCAAGTCAGTCATTGTCCGCCCTCAATCTGAATCAATCTCCTCATATTTATACTAGCCGAGTATTAAATAACAAAAATTGTTACCGTAATTAAATAGGTCGATGCTTTAATGCACGAAACCGTTATCATATTCAATAAGCGAAACAGTTTCCGCATTGATGTTGGTCAACGCCGTATTGAATGTTCGGATTTATTGATTATGATACCGCTTGGTAAAATACCGGAATGCCCTTGTGCTATGATGACGGGATTTTCCCTATCTCAATCATCTCCGGTGATGTTTTGATCACAAATCGTCAACCACAAAGGTTACAAAGGCTAAGCCCACGACACCAAGTCGTCAAAACTAAATTTAGTCTAAGACCGAAAATCAAAATGAAATCGGTCAAAAGACAAAAGTTCAAGCCTGTGACATCAAGTCGTCAAAACCAAATTCTTGTCTCTCACAAGAAAACCTTCAAATCCAAATTCAAGCTTAAAATCGAAAATCTCCGACCAAAAGCCAAAAACCAAATCGGCCAAACGCCAAACCGAAATCGTCTCAAAGCCAAAAATCCAATCGGCCTAAAAGCCCAAAAGACATAACTGGTTGAAAAAGCCATAAAGGCATAAATAAAATTTTGAGAAGGAAAATCTTTCCGACGCTCAAATACCCATACCAGATTACCTATCATTGGTCCTAAGCAAATTCTAAGTAGAATTGCTTTTCATATGTGATCAATTTTTATCGGAACGGTAAATACAAGTTCCAATTTTCTTTGGGCTACAAATCAAACAAGAATGCTTTCTTAAGCCAAGTCCGCTAGAAGTAAAACGGTGCACAAATAGCACAATATCGAACTTTGAACGTGCTCGACATCTCACACGCACAAAGTTCGGGGGGCAACTGTTGGAGGATAAATTTTCGTGAATTAATCTAATTCATGACTTCATAAAAAAGTATGCTCACATTTATCCTATGGAAGATATGTGACAATTCATGATAGAATTAAGCATAAGCTTAGTATTTTGGAATTGGGCCCTTAAAACAAAAATGTTTGACAAGCCCACATTAAATCAGCCCATCAACAAGCAGTTACAAATTACAAATGTAATCTTATATTGCAGTTAAAAGAAACTGTACAGATTTTTCAAAACAAAAAAAATGCGAGGAAATTGTCAGTACGTGGCCTAGAGGGAGATAACTTCCCCTATTCCTCTATAAAGGGCTTTGCTACAGTTTCTTCTGCTTTCCTCTCCCGGCTGGCTGCTTCTTCCCTGGAGGCTGTTCAACTGCAAACCCAAAAAAAAAACAGTTGTACTCTCCTTCCTGATTTCCCCCTTTCTTCTGGCCAAAAACTACCTGCAAACACAAATACACACGCATCTGCAAGAAAATCCAACAGCACAATTACTGCAGTAGAGAAAAGAAGGAAACAAGGTAGCTTTAATGGCTTCCGAGACCCCCTCTTACAAAGCATGGGCTTTAAGTAAGGGTTTGGGTTTTGGAATCATCATTTAAGCTCTAAATTAAAGGAAAGTGCTGCTGAATTTTGCCTAAAGAAACCCGATCGCTGCAGGAATACGATCCTCAGAACCCCCTCTTACAAAGCATGGGCTTTAAGTGAGGGTTTGGGTTTTGGGATCATCAAATCGCCCAAAAAGAGAGCGAAATGCTGTCAAAATTTCCACTCAAATGGTTTGCCACAAAACTTCCAATCAGTTAGGCAAATTAAAACTTAACCTCTGTAGAAAAAAATCAGCAGGGAGAACTAAGTTTTCCAGGGATCCCAAACTGCCACAAATAGGCAAAAACAATACCAAACTGAACTCAGTGGAGAGCATTAGAAATAACAAAATGCAGACACAAATTCAGAGTTCATGGGAGCAATCTCAGAAACTGAATCGGCATAATGCTAAGACAAATTGAAACTCAGAATTAGCCTACGCCGAAGCCCTCATTCAAAACCACAATCTCTACAATCAATCGATTTAGAGTAATTCAGTGAGGAAACAAGAAGTAAGAGCCGGGCATACCTGAGAGGAGAAGCACAAACTGTCCAGCGACTCATTCGAGGGCTTAGACAAGCCCTTAAGACGTTGCACATGTCTCACATTCGCTCAAAATCAGACTTCCTCCACTCCTCTTTAGACAATTCAAACCGATCCTTCAAATTCCTTATCGATCAACTTTCCAAAACCCTAAAATTACAATTGAAGAAAAATCAGTTTAACAAGAAAATGGAATACTCAATTGGAAGGGGGTTTAATTAAGAATCTGAAATTTGAGTCGAGAATCATCCAAAGGCGAGATTGGATAACAAAATCAATGGCTGAAATTAAATAATAATAAAAAGCAAACTGGAGCATACCTGAGCCGTCTTCAGTTCATTCCGGATGGTGAAAGCTCGTCACGCTCTGCCCTCGCCTCGCCCTGCCTCGACTCAACCCACTCCCGTCCTGCCCTCCTCCATTTCGATCGACCCATGCCGGATCTCCAAGTAGTGGGTAAAAAGGCTCGCTGCTATCGAAGAGCAGAAGGGCGATTCTTTATCACCTAGAGGAAGATGAACAGAATAACAAAAATGGGCTTGTCGGTCAAAAAACAAAGGAGAGGGCAATGGGCGGGATCCATTTTGGTTGACAGTAGGCTTGACTCAGATTTGTCTTGAAACAAAAAATGCCGAACATAAATTTTTAATGGTAATTCACATTTGAAACAACATATTTGTTCATCGAATGTATTAATTACAAAACCAACCCACTAAAATATGAGAATTATAATCGACATCAAATAAGAATTCGAGTTTGATAAAAAACATAAAGTTAAACTCGTCAAATATTCTTTGCCGATTAATTCTAGTGGGTCAATCTCAAATCGGCTTCAACAAAAATGGAGTCAAAACCTCAAATCAAGTTTCACCACATATAAACTTGGTTTATTCAGAACTACGTATAGACTTGATACTCTTTTACGAGTTACGTAGGAAATTCGGTATAAAATTTTAAATACGCCAAATTCAGTCACCGGTTACAAATTAAATCAAATTTGTTCAAAAAGAACTACGTAAAGACTTGATAATCATTTACGAGTTACGTAGGAAATTCGATATTAAAAATTCATATATATCGGATTCAGTCGCCCGACTCAAATTAAATCAAATTTGTCGGTTCGGTAGAACTACGTAAAGACTTGACGCCTCATATCGGCTACGTAGGTAACCCGATATTAAATTCTAAAAATATATCGGGTACAGTCGTCAACATCTAAATTCCCTTTAAATGAATACGAGGTCAAACCCAAGCAAATTAAATTGGTCCGTTTTAAAACTACGGGTGATTTGATTCTCTTCTAAGAGATACGTAGGACACTCGATATAAAGCCAAGGCAAACCTCAAAGTCAAATCATCCAGTCCGACTCGATGCAAAGCTTCTGCTCGTCGAGTTCAATCATCCCTCTCAAATGATCTCATGATCAAACCCAAATACAAAATTCATTTTTGTCCCGAACTACGGTGACTTGATTCCACCAAACAAGTGGATACATAGGAAACCCGGTGTAAACCAAATTCTCACTGAGTCCAGTCACATCCAAACCTTCAAACAAATCTTTCCAAATTCTTGTGTCGACTCTAGTCATCCCAGATGTTAAATCTTCCATCAAAATCAAAGTGTCCACTCTAACTCGATACAAAGCTTCCGCTCGTCGAGTTTGGTCACGACCAACATTCAAAATCAAGTTCCACCGTTCCCAAATTGACCTTTAAGTCAAACCTCAAAGTCAAATCATACATCACATTAAA
The DNA here is from genome assembly GCA_963922045.1 of Persicaria maculosa. NCBI lineage: Eukaryota > Viridiplantae > Streptophyta > Magnoliopsida > Caryophyllales > Polygonaceae > Persicaria > Persicaria maculosa. Next base: position 67,610,715 of record OY998254.1, read on the forward strand.
TCATTTTCTATGCAAATGATAGGCGGGTTACTTGAGTTACCCTTCCGAGAAGGTGAGCTCAGGTTACTCGGGTGGAGTGTTGTTCGAGCTACCCTTCATAGAAGGTGGGCTTGAACTTCATCCTATGATGCATACGAGAAAACGAAACCAAATCCAAAGTCAAACACTCTGAACTACGTGAGGCTTGATTCTCTTCCAAGAGATACGTAGGCAACCCGCTAAAATTCGGGTGCAGCCCTAATCACCAAAAACACCAAAATCTTGGTATCGATATGACTTCGAATCAAGAGGATAACCAAAAGGGGTCGAACTCAAATATTATAAATTAAATAAAAAGTGTTGTATAATTATATCGCGCATTTTTGTTCAACACTCTCGATGTGGCTGTGGAATTCCATGAGTCTGCCCTACTAGTCCATGATCGAGTCGATCATGTTGAGATTGATGCAGTGCCTGCGGCTTTCCTCTCGCCGTGGATATGGAGATCCACGAGCCTGCCCTCCACTTTCGCTTATAATATTGCGGATCATTGCGGAGACAAATGGTGCAGGCTGGAGAGAGTGTTGGGCCCCTCCGTCAATGTGTCGTCCCGTCATATCAATCGACTGTGTTCCACGAAACCCTAACCAAACCCCCAATTAAAAATTGTCTTCAAAGTGCTTCCATGACCCTTTCAGAACTTATATTTGGGGGATTGCGCTCCCTGTTGAACCCCTGAAAATAACTAAATGACCCGAACATGTTCTGAACCTATGATACCGACAATGGCTCAGTGCTTCAGGACACAATCGTCGGTTATTTATAATGAGGGAGCAATAGTTCGGTAACCCGGAGTATGTGCGTAGCCATACGCATAGACATGCGTATTAATCCGCGATATGTTGCATACATATATCACCCGATAAATAGCTCTCCGTTAAATAGCTCTCCGATGCAAGTGTGCACTGGCCCGGTGTAGGTAGCGGGCTGTGAGCTATTGATGTGAGCCTATTTTGCCATGTTTTATATTGACTTTTATATCGATTTCTGCATGCATTTCATGCATTTGAGTTAGAATAATACATAATTTGTGTAGTTTATATTTATTGGCAATATATGGTGGTGTACACAAGTTTTTGTTATATTACGCAGAAATCGGACGCACTTGAAGCTTAAAGGGAAGTCATGAAGAAGCTAAGGATGGTGCAGCTGGAGGAAAGCCCACTTTTCGCCATTCATCATTCCAAATCAAGTTTTGAAGTCTTCATGAGAGTTGTATCCCTCGAAAAGATCTTTCCAACGCATGGTCATATGCGTCAATCCGACGAACGAGGACTCGGGAAAGTGCGTTTCAAGAACAGAGCAGAAAGCTGAAGAGCAAGAAAATCGAGTCGAAAATCACAGGTCGATATCGAGTACACTCACTCAATATCGAGTCATCAACTCGATTTTTCTCCTGAAGTCCAGAATCGACAAGGCTGAAGAGCATGTGTCGATATCAACTACCTCAAGTCGATATCAAGGGCCCAAAACCGAGTCAATATCTGGGAATCGAGTCAAGAAATCTGGAGCTGAGAGCCGATGGTCGATATCGAGTAACTCAACTCATTATCGAGTAACAACTTAGTCGATTTTCACTCATGTTGGCCGATATTGAGTTGTTGAGCTGAAGAAGATATTTACCTGACTTCTTGTTAAGTGCTATCCCGACTTCTTGTTAAGTTTCTATCCCGAATCCGATGGAGATATTTTCGAGAGAAAATTCCATCAAGATCTATCAAGTGCTATCAAGTTGGAGAAGATATTTACCTACATTAGATATAATTCCTAGTTGATTTATTTCCTTTATTTCCATGTTTTTATCTTAATAAAGTAGATAGATAGATATAAATATAGATAGGTAATTCTTTCCTAATTAGAGAGGGAATAAAGCCTATAAATAAAGCCTTAGGGGCTGATTTCCATTAATTGAATTCTAGAGAAGGAAAAGAGGTAGTAAGTAGAGAGAGAGAGAGCTTGTGGCGAGAGCAATGTGGAAAGGCGAGAGCGGATTTGGCTTGTTCGGTTGTAAGCTTTCTTTTTAGTTTTATTTTAATGCAAAGTTATTTCCTTTTATTATTGATGAGTCTTGAGCATCTCTTTCATCTCTGCCATATCAGTCTGTAATGCAGCCACTGGAGCATCAATAGCAAGTACACCTCTAGCACGAGTGCTCTTATTGAACTGCTTAGAGCCCTCAGAGAGCTCCTTTAACACTTCCCAAGCTGCAGCAGGCGTCTTATTCAACATGTTTCCCCCACAACAGGAATTCACCGTTTTGCGCTCTCCATCAGTAAGCCCATTGAACAAGAAGAGAACCAGATCCTTCTGAGAGTACCCATGGCATGGGCAGCTAGTGCAGAGTTTCATGAAACGCTCAAAGTACTCATGAATAGACTTCGTCGCGTACTGCTTAATGCTGTTGATTGACCTTTTCAAGGCATTTAGCTTTGTTGCAGGGAAGTACATCTCTAGGAAGACTATCTTCATCTCAGCCCAAGTAGTAATAGATCCAGGTGGTAGATAGAAGAATCACTCATTCGCATCATCCTTCAAAGAGAAGGGAAAAGCTCTCAGTTTGATTTGCTCTGCAGTGACGTACTTAGGTTTCATCCCAACTACCACAGTATGGAACTCAGACAGATGCTTGTGGGGGTCCTCCCCACTCAACCCATGAAACTTGGGTAGAAGATGAATTACCCCAGACTTAAGCTTAAAGTTGACTCCTTCCCCCAGCGCAGGGAATTGGATTGCTAAGGGTTGTTGTGCCAGATCAGGAGCAGTAAGCTCCTTTAGAGTACGATTTGCGTCGTTCGCCATCTCTGCAATGCTTTCTACAGAGAAGAATTAGTAGCACAGGTATGGACCCTATAAGACGGTCCACACCAAAATCAACACCAAAAACACACAAGAATTAATAAAAAGTTCCCCGGCAACGGCGCCAAATTTGACGGAGGTAAAACCTATCGTTGAATACCGCCAAAGAAAACTCAAACCTATAGCAAGTGTAGCGATAAGCAAGAGGTCGATCCACAGGGAAATTTGTAATTCTAGTTTGATTCTAGTGTCAATCAAAGTAACCAGTTTAGGGGGTTTTGAGAGTGTAAAACTTCCGCCTTTTATCAAAGCGGAGTAAAGAAAGCAAAGTAAATGAATTGGTTTTAGACAATTTGGAGAAGTAATTCTACCTACAATTTTCCACTTTATTGGATTGAAGCGATCCTTGTAACTTCTTCTCGTCCTATTAAGTTTCCTATGAATGCCCTTGTCCCGACCTAATATAGTTACTAGTCCAATCAGTCCTAGAAACCCTTATCAATCGAACAGTCCCTAAAGAAGGATTTAACCCAATTGATAGCTTTAAGTTCAGAGATTAGCCAAGGTATTTGCAGTCCCTAAAGAAGGATTTAACAACACATTCAACTTCCTACTTATTCAATTAGTTCAATCAGCCCTAAAGGAACAAGTTTGCCACTTAGGTTAAGGTTCACAATCAGGAATCTACAAAACCTTAGCAATTGAATTGATTCTAACTAGTTGCGCGGGCTAGATAGAATAAAACAATAGACAATCAAGCACAAAGAAGTTGAAGCATTCAAATATAGGAAACAAGAACGAGAATTAGAAACTCACAATCAATCCGAATAAAGCTTCAAATTGCAGGCAGAATAGATGAGTTTAGTTCCTCATGGAAGACATCGCTCAAAATCTCTAAAACGTCTGATGAATGAATAGAATAGAAGTTATGAAAATAACATAAAACTTGGCCTTTTAAAACATCAAAGTCGGCCATGAAAGAAATAAATAAGTTCTAGGGTTTTCATTAATCAAAACGCTGCGAATTAACGCTGATGACCAATGCTGCGGGCGCAGCATAGGTGCTGCGCCCGCCGCACACTGTTTCCTCCAACCCTTTGCAAATTGATTGGCCGCGGGCGCCGCAAGGTTGCTGCGGCCGCAGCTAGGGGCTTTTCACGGAAAATCTATCATGAATTCGCTCTTCTTGTCAACAGGCAAGTTGTAGTTCTCTGAAAGAGCTTTCCAACGCATGGTCATAATAGTCAATCGGACAACCGAGGCCTCCAGAAAGCGCAAAACAAGTTCAGCATGTCTGGCGACAACTTCTGCAGACATGTTTTTCGTTTAGGTTCGATTCTTCTTCTCAGGACCTCTTGAGATCTTCATGTAAGCTTCTTCGATCAACTAGACATTCTCATATAATGCGTTATCAACTCATGTCTCCTCCTCGGATCCACCATTACCTGAAATAATCAATAAAAGCGTGTAGATTCCGACTCCGACAACATAGAGAACTATTATGCAAATCATACTTAAACCATGCATGATATGCATCATAACTAAGCTAAATGCAACCTATTATGCCTACCTAAATGCATGCTATCACGCTTCCTCGAGGATCGATCCTGACTTCCCACTGCTGCATCAGGAGGAGGTCTTGTAATTATTTGCGTGGGCACGAATCTGGTTTGATCTATTTTATTATATTTTAAACTTGATTTCCTCCCTACAACAAATTGGCGCCATTGCCGGAGAAGCAATCATTCGCGTCTTAGGTAGTTAGATCTCACGTTTGCCTTTAAGTTTTGATTTTGCAGGTGTATGCGCCGTTCTGGTCAACCACCTGAGTTTGATGCCTTACACAATCCGGAACGCCTTATACAATCCGGAACCACCTGAATTTGCTGGTGTATGAGAGTTGTATCCCTCGAAAAGAGCTTTCCAACGCATGGTCATATGCGTCAATCCGACGAACGAGGACTCGGGAAAGTGCGTTTCAAGAACAGAGTAGAAAGCTGAAGAACAAGAAAATCGAGTCGAAAATCACAGGACGATAGCGAGTACACTCACTCAATATCGAGTCATCCACTCGATTTTTCTCCTAAAGGCCAAAATCGACAAGGCTGAAGAGCATGAGTCGATATCGACTACCTCAAGTCGATATCGAGGGCCCAAAACCGAGTCAATATCTGGGAATCGAGTCAAGAAATCTATAGCTGAGAGCCGATGGTCGATATCAAGTAACTCAACTCGATATCGAGTAACAACTTAGTCGATTTTCACTCATGTTGGCCGATATTGAGTTGCTGAGCTGAAAAAGATATTTACCCGACTTCTTGTTAAGTGCTATCCCGACTTCTTGTTAACTTTCTATCCCGAATCCGATGGAGATATTTTCGAGAGCAAATTCCATCAAGATCTATCAAGTGCTATCAAGTTGGAGAAGATATTTACCTGCATTAGATATAATTCCTAGTTGATTTATTTCCTTTATTTCCATGTTTTTATCTTAATAAATTAGATCGATAGATATAGATATAGATAGGTAATTCTTTCTTAATTAGAGAGGGAATGAAGCCTATAAATAAAGCCTTAGGGGCTGATTTTCATTAATTGAATTCTAGAGAAGGAAAAGAGGTAGTAAGTAGAGAGAGAGAGAGAGAGAGAGAGCTTGTGGCGAGAGCAAGGTGGAAAGGCGAGAGCGGATTTGGCTTGTTCGATTGTAAGCTTTCTTTTTAGTTTTATTTTAATGCAAAGTTATTTCCTTTTATTATTGATGAGTTTATTGATGATGAAGAGCGAGTAGTCCACCCACTTCTAGGGTCGGGCTGAGCCCGACGGTAGCCATGTGAGGTGATGCGGTAAAGGTTTGATCTTTTTATGCAATTCGTCTTCTATCCCTGCGAGCATGATTCTTTTGCGAAAGTTGAAGGTGATCCTTGTCTGTGTTATTGAAGCGAAAGTGATCTCAATGCAACTTGGATTAATTATGTGAAAAGGGTTTGTAACAATTAGGGTTTATGCGAAAGCCTCTATATTCCTATTTGTTAATAACGAAAGTTATTTGATGAAAAGCATGATCTTTTGTGCGTTTATGTGCTATTTTACATGGTTATCGTTGTGGTGTTGAAACCTTGATCTTGGAAGTTTTTTAGTTCATTGATTTATTTCATAAAGTTCAGAGTTTTCAAGTTTCTGCAGTCGATATTGAGTGTTTACAGTCCATTTTTGTAGTCGATATCGAGTATCTCCGGTCGATATCGACCAAGGTTCTGCACTTGTTTTCTGTTTCTGTTTTAAGTCAATATTGAGTCACTGCGGTCGATTTTTCTACTCAATATCAAGTAACAGCATTTAATATCAACCAAGTTTGGTACTTTTTGTTTCTTTTCTGCTTTTCTCTGTTGTTTATGTTTGTCTGTTTGATTTTCTGCCTATGAGATTCCTCCGCTACCTGAGATCTGCTGATACGCTTCCTCGAGGATCGATCCTCACTTCCCACTGCTGCATCAGGAGGAGGTCTTGTAATTATTTGCGTGGGCACGAATCTGGTTTGATCTATTTTGTTATATTTTAAACTCGATTTCTTCCCTACAACAAATTGGCGCCGTTGTTGGGGAAGCAATCATTCGCGCCTTAGGTAGTTAGATCTCACGTTTGCCTTTAAGTTTTGATTTTGTAGGTGTATGCACCGTTCTGGTTAACCACCTGAGTTTGACGCCTTAGACAATCCGAAACGCCTTGTACACATCCATTCAAAACTGAAGAGGATCATGGCGGCTGTCGAAACACAAGCTGAGATGATTGAGAGGCTTCAAAGGGAACTAGCCACCAAGGATACTGCTCTCACCGCTGAGAGTGCACGCACTGTCTAGGAAGCTGAGCGAAGGAGGCAAGCGGGAGATGAGCTTGCCCAATACCCTACCACAGTAGAGGATTACATGCACCTGACTCTCGTCGTGCCTGAATCGACCATTCTAATCCCTGAAAAATAATTTTGAAATTCACACTCCTTTCCTGATTGAGATTAAAATAATGCCTTCTATGGAAGATTTAATGAATGCCCTCTTCAACATATTATCAATTTTTCTGATATGTGTCATACTCTTGCTGAAGGTACCACTTTGGAATATGTCATGATGAAGGCTTTTCGTTGGTCTCTGGCCGGTCCAGCATTGAAGTGGCTTGAAGGTCTCCCTCCATGATCCTTCACATCATGGGCTGAAGTAAGGAAGGAATTTCTAAAAAATTCTTTCCTCTTGCCAAGACAGCACTCCTCCGCCAGGAGATTACAACTTTCAAACAGAAGTCTGGGGAGCCGCTAGCAATAGCATGGGAACCAAATAAGGATCTACTGCGATCCTGCCCTACACATGAACAACTACCATATGTCGTTCAGGAGATCTTCTTTAATTCTCTTGATCTGGCCGCTAAGGATAGGATCAACCAGTATACTCATTATGAGTATCTGACGATGCCACCAGCTGACGCATGGGTTACTCTCGACAAACTCACCAACTAAGACAATAAGTATTGGGCTCCAACAAACTAGGATGAGAATGCCCATGCCAGGCCAGCCCCATCCATGCCCCTCTATTAGTCTTTTAAAGAGATTGACCTAGATGTTAAGGAGTAGTACTACAGAGATCAGAATCGCAAGCTCCTCAAGCAAGTCAAGTATCTTTCTGTCAACCAGACCTGCATCGAATGCGGCTCACAGCGGCACACCACTATTGAGTGCCCACACACAGAGCAAGTCAGGATGGGAGAAACCCACGAAGAGGTAGCTTACGCAGGGGGTCCCAATCACTATATGGGGGACCAAAGGTTCTATCAACCACAATAGAACCAAGGTGCCGCTAGGAACCCCCCGCCATATCGAGCTCCAGGACATCTGGAAAGGGACTAGAAGAAGGATGACCTACAGACCATCCTTGGGGAAATGCGGAGGAATCATTCAGACACCAAGCAATCCTTCAATTCCGTCTACACTCAGATACATGGTGTCAACGTTAGGCTTGTAGAAATCGATATCTGGAGGAAATCGATTGACACACAGATTGGCCAGCTAGCAGCAGGCGTCCCCAGACAGTCAGGTACGCTCCCTGGATCTTCTGAGCCCAATCCTAAGGGCAAATCTGCGGGGCAAGTAGTAGCAATGAATCTAAGGAGTGGGCAACAGATGCAAACAGCCTATTAGAATACAGAGGAGAAAGACGCAGCAGAGCACTCGACATCGAGCAAGCCAGTCGACATCGACCAAAACTTACTCGACATCGACCAGTCCCTCCTCGACGTCGACCAGAACTCTGCATCCAAGCCAAAGTCGACCACTTTAGTCGATATCGACCAGCATCAATTCGATGTCAATTATTTATAATAGGGGAGCAATATTCGGTAACCCGGAGTATGTGCATAGCCATATGCATAGACATGCGTATTAATCCGCGATATGTTGCGTACATATATCACCCGGTAAATAACTCTCCGTTAAATAGCTCTCCGATGCAAGTGTGCACTGGCCCGGTGTAGGTAGCGGGCGGTGAGCTATTGATGTGAGCCTATTTTGCCATGTTTTATATTGACTTTTATATCGAATTCTGCATGCATTTCATGCATTTAGGTTAGAATAATACATAATTTGTGTAGTTTATGTTTATTGGCAATATATGGAGGCCTACACAAGTTTTTGTTATATTTCGCAGAAATCGGACGCACTTGAAGCTTAAAGGGAAGTCATGAAGAAGCTATGGATGGTGTAGCTGGAGGAAAGCCCACTTTTCGCCATTCATCATTCCAAATCAAGTTTTGAAGTCTTCATGAGAGTTGTATCCCTCGAAAAGAGCTTTCCAACGCATGGTCATATGCGTCAATCCGACGAACGAGGACTCGGGAAAGTGCGTTTCAAGAACAGAGCAGAAAGCTGAAGAACAAGAAAATCGAGTCGAAAATCACAGGACGATATCGAGTACACTCACTCAATATCGAGTCATCCACTCGATTTTTCTCCTGAAGGCCAGAATCGACAAGGCTGAAGAGCATGAGTCGATGTCGACTACCTCAAGTCGATATCGAGGGCCCAAAACCGAGTCAATATCTGGGAATCGAGTCAAGAAATCTGGAGCTGAGAGCCGATGGTCGATATCAAGTAACTCAACTCGATATTGAGTAACAACTTAGTCGACTTTCACTCATGTTGGCCGATATTGAGTTGCTGAGCTAAAGAAGATATTTACCCGACTTCTTGTTAAGTGCTATCCCGACTTCTTGTTAAGTTTCTATCCCGAATCCGATGGAGATATTTTCGAGAGCAAATTTCATCAAGATCTATCAAGTGCTATCAAGTTGGAGAAGATATTTACCTACATTATATATAATTCCTAGTTGATTTATTTCCTTTATTTCCATGTTTTTATCTTAATAAATTAGATAGATAGATATAGATATAGATAGGTAATTCTTTCTAATTAGAGAGGGAATAAAGCCTATAAATAAAGCCCTAGGGGCTGATTTTCATTAATTGAATTCTAGAGAAGGAAAAGAGAGAGAGAGAGAGAGAGAGAGAGAGAGAGAGAGAGAGCTTGTGGCGAGAGCAAGGTGGAAAGGCGAGAGCGGATTTGGCTTGTTCGATTGTAAGCTTTCTTTTTAGTTTTATTTTAATGCAAAGTTATTTCCTTTTATTATTGATGAGTTTATTGATGATGAAGAGCCAGTAGTCCACCCACTTCTAGGGTCGGGGTGAGCCCGACGGTAGCCATGTGAGGTGATGCGGTAAAGGTTTGATCTTTTTATGCAATTCATCTTCTATCCCTGCGAGCATGATTCTTTTGCGAAAGTTGAAGGTGATCCTTGTCTGTGTTATTGAAGTGAAAGTGATCTTAATGCAACTTGGATTAATTATGTGAAAAGGGTTTGTAACAATTAGGGTTTATGCGAAAGCCTCTATATTCCTATTTGTTAATAACGAAAGTTATTTGATGAAAAGCATGATCTTTTATACGTTTATGTGCTATTTTACATGGTTATCGTTGTGGTGTTGAAACCTTGATCTTGGATGTTTTTTAGTTCATTGATTTATTTCATAAAGTTCCGAGTTTTCAAGTTTCTGCAGTCGATATTGAGTGTTTACAGTCCATTTTTGTAGTCGATATCGAGTATCTCCAGTCGATATCGACCAAGGTTCTGCACTTGTGTTCTGTTTCTGTTTTGAGTCAATATTGAGTCACTGTGGTTGATTTTTCTACTCAATATCGAGTAACAGCACTCAATATCGACCAAGTTTGCTGCTTTTTGTTTCTTTTTTGCTTTTCTCTGTTGTTTACATTGTTATTAGAATCCCGATCCGGATCTTTAGAATCTTAGGATCCTACGATCCTACCTAGGGCTTCGATCCGGATCTATGTATAAGATCTTTTTTGTGTAGGATCTACAATGGGATCTTTAGAATCTTAATGGATCGATAGAATCTTACGATCCTACACGATCCTAAAGATCCGATTTTTATTAACAATATGTATTTTTTAAACATTTGTTTTGTTTCCTTGGTTGATTTTAGGGTGTTTAAAAGTACACATTCATGTAAGGAACATGAAAAATAGCTTAGAGACAATTGTTTTCGAGTCTTTTAACCAATATGACAAGTTCTAAGGTCGTAAATGTAGATTTTTATGTCTTAAAATCAAAATATATTTTGTAACTAACATTTTTTCCCCTCATTCTAGAACTTTAAATTAAGCAACTTTGTTATATATATTTATTTTATTATTTAATTATATTTCGAGGATCTTACGATCCCCTAATGGGATCTTACAATCCGATCTACAGACCCTATTATGATTCGATCCTAGAATCCCGATCCTAATAACCTTGGTTGTTTATGTATGTCTGTTTGATTTTCTGCCTGTGAGATTCCTCCATTACCTGAGATCCGCTGACACGCTTCCTCGATGATCGATCCTGACTTCCCACTGCTTCATCAGGAGGAGGTCTTGTAATTATTTGCGTGGGCACGAATCTGGTTTGATCTATTTTGTTATATTTTAAACTCGATTTCCTCCCTACAACAAATTGGCGCCGTTGTTGGAGAAGCAATTATTCGCGCCTTAGGTAGTTAGATCTCACATTTGCCTTTAAGTTTTGATTTTGCAGGCGTATGCACCGTTCTGGTTAACTACCTGAGTTTGACGCCTTAGACAATCCGGAACGCCTTATACACATCCATTCTAAACTAAAAAGGATCATGGCGGCTCTCGAAACATAAGCTGAGATGATTGAGAGGCTTCAGAGGGAACTAGCCACCAAGGATACTGCTCTCACCGCTGAGAGTGCACGCACGGTGCAGGAAGCTGAGCGAAGGAGGCAAGCGGGAGCTGAGCTTGCCCAATACCCTACCACAACAGAGGATTACATGCACCCGACTCTTGTCGTTCCTGAATCGACCATTCTAATCCCTGAAAAATAATTTTGAAATTCGCACTCCTTTCCTGATTGAGATTAAAATAATGCCTTCTATGGAAGATTTAATGAATGCCCTCTTCAACATATTATCAATTTTTCTGATATGTGCCATACTCTTGCTGAAGGTACCACTTTGGAATATGTCATGATGAAGGCTTTTCGTTGGTCTCTGGCCGGTCCAGCATTGAAGTGGCTTGAAGGTCTCCCTCCACGATCCTTCACATCATGGGCTGAAGTAAGGCAGAAATTTCTCAACAAATTCTTTCCTCTTGCCAAGACAGCACTCCTCCGCCAGAAGATTACAACTTTCAAACAGAAGCCTGGGGAGCCGCTAGCAAAAGCATGAGAACCAAATAAGGATCTACTGCGATCCTGCCCTACACATGGACAACTACCATATGTCGTTCAGGAGATCTTCTTTAATTCTCTTGATCTGGCCGCTAAGGATAGGATCAACCAGTATACTCATTATGAGTATCTGACGATGCCACCAGCTGACGCATGGGTTACTCTCGACAAACTCACCAACTACGACAATAAGTATGGGGCTCCGACAAACTAGGATGAGAATGCCTATGCCAGGCCAGCCCCATCCATGCCACTCTATGAGTCTTTTAAGGAGATTGACCCAGATGTTAAGGAGCAGTACTACAGAGATCAGAATCGCAAGCTCCTCAAGCAAGTCAAGTATCTTTCTGTCAACCAGCCATGCATCGAATGCGGCTCACAGCGGCACACCACTACTGAGTGCCCAGACACAGAGCAAGTCAGGATGGCAGAAACCCACGAAGAGGTATCTTACACAGTGGGTCCCAATCGCTATATGGGGGACCAAAGGTTCTATCAACCAAAATGGAACCAAGGTGCCCCTAGGAACCCCCCGCCATACCGAGCTCCAGGACATCCGGAAAGGGACCAGAAGAAGGATGACCTACAGACCATCCTTGAGGAAATGCGGAGGAATCATTCAGACACCAAGCAATCCTTCAATTCCGTCTACACTCAGATACATGGTGTCAACGTTAGGCTTGGAGAAATCGATATCTGGAGGAAATCGATTGACACACAGATTGGCCAGCTAGCAGCAGGCGTCCCCAGACAGTCAGGTACGCTCCCTGGATCTTCTGAGCCCAATCCTAATGGCAAATCTACGGGGCAAGTAGCAGCAATGAATCTAAGGAGTGGGCAACAGATGCAAACAACTGATCAGAATACAGAGGAGAAGGACGCAGCAGACCACTCGACATCGAGCAAGCTAGTCGACATCGACCAAAACTTACTCGACATCGACCAGTCCCTCCTCGACGTCGACCAGAACTCTGCATCCAAGCCAAAGTCGACCACTGTAGTCGATATCGACCAGCATCAACTCGATGTCGACCAACCTGTCCTCGACGTCGACCAGCCTTCAGCACCTCTAACGAAGAAAAAGCTGCCTTTTCCGACAAAATCTCCAAGATCCAGCAGAGAAGAAATTCCAGCGCTTCATCAAGATGCTTCAAAGGCTCAATGTCACCATACCCTTCACAGAATCTCTTAATGAAATGCCATCATATGTCAAGTTCCTCTAGGAGATCCTAAGCAAAAAGCGGTCAATGGGTGAGATCGCAGAGGAGTACAGCCAAATGGACGTACTTGAGAAAAGGCCAGATCCAGGTAAGTTTGCTATAACCATTGGATTTGGTCAATACAAATTTAATGCTTTATGTGATCTTGGAGCCAGTGTGAGTATAATGCCTCTATCAATATGGTCCAAGATTAAGATAGGTGCCCTTGAGCCTGTGGATGCTAAGCTGTATATGGCGAACAACATAGTGGTCATCCCAACAGGCATGGTGGACAATGTGCCAGTACAAGTAGGTAAGTTCTTCGTCCCTACTGATTTCTTAGTTATTGATATGGTAGAAGACCCTGCTTGTCCAATTATTCTAGGAAGACCCTTCTTGGCGACGGTGGATGCCAATATAAGCGTAAGGAAGGGAATGCTCACTTTCAACATCAGTGATGAGGTAATTGAGTATTTCTTCAATAAAACTGAAAGGCATACAGGTCCCATGGAAGAGGTAAAGTCTATATCAGCTGGTTACATAACTTACGAGGAGCCTAAGGTAAGAAATATGACTCCCGAAGAGCTAGAAAAGAGGGATATGGAAGCCCAGGTGGAAGAGATCATGGCCATCCTGAACGAAGAAGCAGAGAATCCAATTGACATAGACCCAGGTAAGTCGATTTGGACTAACTATTTTTCGGATGCTTTGCCAGGTCTTAAGAATAGGGTCAATATCGACCCGGAGAAGTCGACAGAGCCACAAAGGCACTCGATATCGACTCCCACAGGTCGATATCGACCTCCCCATGCCGAGACAACCCCACCAAAAATCGAGCAGAGGAATGTCGAGGAAAATGACTCGATATCGACCACCTTTGGTCGATATCGACCTGCATCTACGGAGTCGATTCCTCCTGTTGAGCCGAGCCAAGCCGTTTTGGAGCAGCACCACTCGATATCGACTTGCCCAGGTCGATATCGACCAATCTTTGCCGAGTCGATTCCTCCTGTTGAGCAGAAGCCAACCAATATTGAGCCAATCAACTCGATATCGAGTGACCTTACACAATATCGACTTGACAAAATCGACCCATCTCCCTCCATATCGACTGAGAGTCCAGCTGAAGAGCAACACAACTCAATATCGAGTAACCTAACTCGAAATCGACCAGATCCTCAGGAGCTTCCGACATCGGATTCTGTAAAGGTAAGCCAAGGTATGGATCTTTCCTCTCCTATTTCAATTAAAGATCTATCTATACATGGGAGAGGTTTGCCTTGGTATGTGCAATTATGTAGGATTTCCAATGATGAGCCCAAGGAGTATGAAGTTGGAGACAAGCTCTATGTTTCCAAATCAAAGGATCATTGGTTTCTCAACAAATTCAACAAGAGAAAGATGGGGCCTTTCATTGTAAACAAGATCCATTCAGGAGGATTACAGCTGATGGACAAGAATGGAGCCTATTTGAAGCCCAAGCTACATGGGCCCTGCAAATACCACCTTGAGCTTCGTGGAGAAAGTCGGCCTAGCGACTATAAAATCTAGAGCTTGTAAATAGACATTTATTTTGGGATTTTTGAACATTATTGCTTTTGTTTGTTTTTGGTTTTGAACTTTTTGTTTTTCTATTGTGGGTATTTCTCTTCTACGTTTTTTTCAGGTCCATGGGGATAGAAGCAAGGTAAAATCGGACAAGGCCCAGCAGCATAGCACTCGATTCTGATGATTAGCACACCTGTCTAGTGAGTTTCTTTCTTTACCCTTGTTTTTTTATACAGTGAGGACACTATAATGTTTAAGTATGGGGTGGGGGAAGAGGTTACTTTATGCATATTTGATATATTTGACATTATTAGTGCATTATTTCTTGAATTGCTTATACATGGCTACTTTGGAATTCATTATTGATTTATATGCTTACATGTATGTTTTCCAAAAGTTTAAAAAAATAAACCCCATTGAAATTTTTTGATTAATGTCATGGATGTTTAATATTGAACTCAACGATGCAAAATTGGATTCATTAGAGATATAGCATGAAATTGCCTAGTAAAGGGAAGTCACAATGAAGTGCATATTTTCTTGAAAACCATGAAAGGAGGTAAAATTTGAAGTTGCTTTTGACATGTTGCATGATAAAAGGATGGAGGACTTTATATTTCCATATAATGCTTATATTATTTATATCCTAGCCTTACCTATGCTTATGCATCACAAAAGCCATATTATGCCGTATTTCAATTATTGCTCCACATGATCTAAATATTGCACATTCTTTACCTTATTTCCATCCGGGGATTATGTTGAGAATGAAAGCTACATTATGGAGATTACTATATGGTTGTTGTGTTGTTATTATTATTGGAGTATGGTGGAAAATTGTTTGAAATATATGGAAAATTTAATGAGTGAAAGAAAATCCGATCAACTCAGGAGATAAAGGTAGATCGACCCTGCTCGCTGAGATAATAGTTCAGTGAGATGGGACACACATGTGAGGAGTCCAAAGCACTAAGTATCTGGGGCCATTCATGACACCCATGTTTGCGACTCGCGAGAAGGCAGTGCTGAGGTTAGAGAGGTAAAAGCATGTTATTGAAAAAATGCATTGAGCGAATGAGAGCATTATGGAAGGTGATGGATCTTATGAAGAAGGAATGTGGAAATTCAATTTGGAAAGTACTCCATTTCCCCGGATCATTAGCACCACATTGCCAAAAATTGTCCACCTTTAGCCTTTTACCAATCTACTCCTTATTGAGCTTAAATTAAAGTCCTCTTGATTATTAATGCTTTGTCACTTATGAATTGTTTTTGCATAACTCTCCTTTTGTGAGTAGATGTTGCATTTAAATTGCACATGCATGAATTTGTGACACAAGTACCTTTTCGAGGATGGTAATTGATTGCAGAGCTATATGACAATGAATCTAATATGTTGAGAGTTTTGATTTCTTCCCCTGTATGACCATTAAAAGTATTGCTTGAGGACAAGCAAGCTTAAGTATGGGGTGTTTGATGTGAGCCTATTTTGCCATGTTTTATATTGACTTTTATATCGATTTCTGCATGCATTTCATGCATTTGGGTTAGAATAATACATAATTTGTGTAGTTTATGTTTATTGGCAATATATGGAGGTCTACACAAGTTTTTGTTATATTTCGCAGAAATCGGACGCACTTGAAGCTTAAAGAGAAGTCATGAAGAAGCGAAGGATGGTGCAGCTGGAGGAAAGCCCACTTTTCGCCATTCATCATTCCAAATCAAGTTTTGAAGTCTTTATGAGAGTTGTATCCCTCGAAAAGAGCTTTCCAACGCATGGTCATATGCTTCAATCCGATGAACGAGGACTCGGGAAACTGCGTTTCAATAACAGAGCAGAAAGCTGAAGAGCAAGAAAATCGAGTTGAAAATCACAGGTCGATATCGAGTACACTCACTCAATATCGAGTCATCCACTCGATTTTTCTCCTGAAGGCAAGAATCGACAAGGCTGAAGAGCATGAGTCGATATCGACTACCTCAAGTCGATATCGAGGGCCCAAAACCAAGTCAATATCTGGGAATCGAGTCAAGAAATCTGGAGCTGAGAGCCGATGGTCGATATCGAGTAACTCAACTCGATATCGACTAACAACTTAGTCGATTTTCACTCATGTTGGCCGATATTGAGTTGCTGAGCTGAAGACGGAGAAATTTCTAGTCGATATCGAGTTGCCTTACTCGATATCGAGTGACCTGTAGTAACCGATTCCGAGCTTAACCGACTTCTTGTTAAGTTTCTATCCCGAATCCGATGGAGATATTTTCGAGAGCAAATTCCATCAAGATCTATCAAGTGCTATCAAGTTGGAGAAGATATTGACCTACATTAGATATAATTCCTAGTTTATTTATTTCCTTTATTTCCATGTTTTTATGTTAATAAATTAGATAGATAGATATAGATATAGATAGGTAATTCTTTCCTAATTCGAGAGGGAATGTAGCGTATAAATAAAGCCTTAGGGGCTGATTTCCATTAATTGAATTCTAGAGAAGGAAAAGAGGTAGTAAGTAGAGAGAGAGAGAGAGAGCTTGTGGCGAGAGCAAGGTGGAAAGGCGAGAGCGGATTTGGCTTATTCGGTTGTAAGCTTTTTTTTTAGTTTTATTTTAATGCAAAGTTATTTCCTTTTATTATTGGTGAGTCTATTGATGATGAAGAGCGAGTAGTCCACCCACTTCTAGGGTCGGGGTGAGCCCGATGGTAGCCATGTGAGGTGATGCGGTAAAGGTTTGATCTTTTTATGCATTTCGTCTTCTATCCCTGCGAGCATGATTCTTTTTGCGAAAGTTGAAGGTGATCCTTGTCTGTGTTATTGAAGCGAAAGTGATCTTAATGCAACTTGGATTAATTATGTGAAAAGGGTTAGTAACAATTAGGGTTTATGCGAAAGCCTCTATATTCCTATTTGTTAATAACGAAAGTTATTTGATGAAAAACATGATATTTTATGCCTTTATGTGCTATTTTACATGGTTATCGTTGTGGTGTTGAAACCCTGATCTTGGAAGTATTTTAGTTCATTGATTTATGTCACAAAGTTCCGAGTTTTCAGGTTTCTGCAGTCGATATTGAGTGTTTACAGTCGATTTTTGTAGTTGATATCGAGTATCTCCAGTTGATATCGACCACGGTTCTGCACTTTGACGGAGGTAAAACCTATCGTTGAATACCGCCAAAGAAAACTCAAACCTATAGCAAGTATAGCGATAAGCAAGAGGTCGATCCACAGGGAAATTTGTAACTCAAGTATGCTTCAAGTGTCAATCAAAGTAACCAGTTTGGGGGGTTTTTGTGTGTGAAAGATTCGCCTTTTATCAAAGCGAAGTAAATAAAGCAAAGTAAAGGAATTGGTTTTAGACAATTTGGAGAAGTAATTCTACCTACAATTTTCCACTTTATTGGATTGAAGCGATCCTTGTAACTTCTTCTTATCCTATTCAGTTTCCTATGAATGCCCTTGTCCCGACCTAATATAGTTACTAGTCCAATCAGTCCTAGAAACCCTTATCAATCGAACAGTCCCTAAAGAAGGATTTAACCCAATTGATAGCTTTAAGTTCAGAGATTAGCCAAGGTATTTGCAGTCCCTAAAAAAGGATTTAACAACACATTCAACTTCCTACTCATTCAATTAGTTCAATCAGCCCTAAAGGAATAAGTTTGCCACTTAGGTTAAGGTTCACAATCAGGAATCTACAAAACCTTAGCGATTGAATTGATCTAACAAGTTGGCCAGACAAGAAAGAACAAATCAATAATCAATCATGCACAAAGAAGTTGAAACATTCACAAATAGGAAACAAGGAGCGAGAATTAGAAACTCACAATCAATCCGAATAAAGCTTCAAATTGCAGGCAGAATAGATGAGTTTAGTTCCTCATGGAAGACATTGCTCAAAAATCTCTAAAGTGTCTAATGGGAGAAAGAATAGAATAGAAGTCCTGAAAATAACATAAAACTTGGCCTTTTAAAACATCCAACATCGGCCATAAAATAAAGTAATAGATCTAGGGTTTTTTAATATTCAAAACGATGCGCATCCGCGCTAATGACCAATGCTGCGGGCGCAGCATACTATTTCTTCGTATCCTTCAAATTGATTGGCCGCGGGCGCCGCAAGTGTGCTGCGGCCGCAGCCAGGGGCCTTCCCCGGAAAATCCGTCTCGAATTTGCTCTTCTTGTCAACAGGAAAGTTGTAGCTCTCTGAAAGAGCTTTCCAACGCATGGTCATAATAGTCAATCGGACAACCGAGGCCTCCAGAAAGTGCAAAACAAGTTCAGCATGTCTGGCGACAACTTCTGCAGACTTGTTCTTCGTTTAGGCTCGCTTCTTCTTCTCAGGACCTCTTGAGATCTTCATGTAAGCTTCTTCGATCAACTAGAAATTCTCATCCAATGCGTTATCAACTCATGTCTCCTCCTCGGATCTACCATTACCTGAAATAATCAATAAAAGCGTGTAGATTCCGACTCCGACAACATAGAGAACTAATACGCAAATCGTGCTTAATCCATCAATGAAATTCATCTTAACTAAGCTAAATGCAAACTATTATGCCTACCTAAATGCATGCTATCACACTTGTGTTCTGTTTCTGTTTTTAGTCAATATTGAGTCACTGTGGTCAATTTTTCTACTCAATATCGAGTAACAGCACTCAATATCGACCAAGTTTGCTGCTTTTCATTTCTTTTCTGCTTTTCACTGTTGTTTCTGTCTGTCTGTTTGATTTTCTGCCTGTGAGATTCCTCCGCTACCTGAGATCCGCTGACACACTTCCTCGAGGATCGATCCTGACTTCCCACTGCTGCATCAGGAGGAGGTCTTGTAATTATTTGCGTGGGCACGAATCTGGTTTGATCTATTTTATTATATTTTAAACTCGATTTCCTCCTCTCAACAGCTATGCATGAAGCTGCGTATTTACGGAGATAAAGTCTGATACAAGCGTGCACTCTGTGCACTGGCCCGGGTCAGGCCCGTCAGATTTGTGTCAGGGGTTCAGGTTGGTATGGTACGCATGAAGCTGCGTATCTAGTGATATCAACTCCGACACAATATGCATGAAGATGCGTATCTATTGAGTTAAAGTCCGACGAAAGTGTGCACTGGCCCGGCTCAGGGCCGTCAGATTTGTGCCGGGGGTTGTAAATATTTGGCGGTTGGTGCGTATATTTAGGCATGGCCCATCAGGAAACGTCCCTACGTTTCGCCTTGTATACTATTTCGATGCATGCATTACGGTCCGACGGTCCAAAGCTACACATTTGGATGCATAACCGTTCCGCATTAAATTGCATAGCGGTAACAGTAACGGGTGTGTACCATTGGGGAGTTGTATATAAAAACCAGCACTGACATACTTTCACTTCATCAACCACAACATACCATACGCAGTTCCAATGAACAACATATGTGGTGGTGTACGGGTGGGCAACTTACTTCGCTCTGCATAGTGGATCTATATGAAGTTGTACGAAAGTCAAATTTTTTCATCTCCAAAAATCACCATGGGAAAAGATCGGTGTAACACTTTGATTTGGGCGGTATTTGAGGTGGGTACTTTGTATTCCGGTAACTGATAGTTTCTTAACATTGTTTCGTTTCACCTGATGTTGACCTCTGTTATTTGATGTCCGTAGGTATGGTATGCGGAATAAAATCCATGATCCATACGAGGACCTCCTCACTACTGTCACCAACAACCAATATCTGTGGTCTTTCGTGTGGGTACGTAGTTTTCCAATAAATTAATTTCGTTTCAAATATTGGTGAACTAAATTATTTGGTGTTTGTAGGTACGTTATGTAGAACAAGATACATGATCCATATAAATACCCCCCAACCAATTCCCCCAACAACCAACAGTGATCCAGTTCCGCCAACAATCTCGTCCTTGAGTAGGTTACCAAGTAGACATGACATTGTGTTGAAAATTTAACGTACGGAACACATATGATGTATGATGGTGTATTGTAACCTATTGACTAATGTCACAATATAACACAATCTCATTAACGAATGAAATCATTACAATATTTTCCTATAACAATAACGCTCTGTGATAATAACAATGACAACCAATTGTTTCCTGTAGCGACCTACAAACGGAAATACATTCTGATCGGGGTTGTCGGCATGGATGTTGTTAGCCGGAACGAGTTCGCGACAAAGCGCTTCCATGACCCTTACAACACTTGTAAATGGGGAATATAATGAACTGACGAATGACTGAATAACAACATTGACTAGAAGTTTATGTCACCTACAATTCCGAAACTAACATTGTTCGTCACCCTTAAATATGCATGGGAGACCTGCGGCGGGAGACCTGCGGCACCTACCACTCCGCATGTCATTTCGGTGGGGTACGCATTACATTGTGGTTATATACACATATCTATGCGTAGGTTTCCGCGATATGTTGCGGATCCTTCATCAATGGGACTACTACCCCTCGGTAGGGGCACTCCCCATGCGGGAGCCATCCGCAATAAGGTGCGGATCAGTCCGCAAGTAGGTGCGGAGCCATCCGCAAGTAAGTACGGAGGCATCCGCATATAGGTGCGGAAGCATCCAAACCCTGGGGCTTACCGTCGCTTGTACGTAAGTTGGCGGTATTTCACCCTATAATAGAAAACTCCCATCACAGGTGGCGAAGTAATCTAGTCGTCGTTACAGCTCTGAGGATCCAACGAGTTGTGATTACGACGTGACTCCGTCCGACATGATTGGGAGGCTGAAATATCCCTGGGTAAGCACAGTTTCACCCCTAACGCCGCCATGTGTAAATGTTGGCGTCTACCTAGATCAACAATGGCGGTTCAACAACAACCGGGTGAACCTCGTGCCTGCTCGTTGGTGTATCTGATGAGTTTGTGATGTAAACACGTTTGTTATATTTGTACTAATATTGTCAAAATCCATTAACTGTTGTTGTAGAATGATTTCGATTTAATAAACTATACTGTACGATGATTTGAATTGAATGCACACTTGATTAATTGGAGACGCATGCTACGTTCGGTGGTGGTCCGCATCTACCAACGACTACATACGCATCTCTATAAAATCTATACACTATCCTTTGTTCATTTCAAGCATGCACTCAGCGCGTATCAACCGAATAGGTCCGTGGGTTAAGCCCTGGACAGCTACGCTTGCTGGTGCGAAAAAAAAATGTAGAAATTCCATATATTCGAGTCTAAATCGAACGATTTGAGCTTTCAACCGACCTTAAAATAAGATTCGACCTTAAAATGTAGAAATTCCCTATACTCGGCTATTTAGTTTCGCATGCAGATGCGTCACTCATAAAGAGGTCGTGGGCCCAATGCCGATGGAAAGATGCGCATGCCCTCAGGACCGGCAGTTAGACTGGAACACCGCATATCCGCATTTAGTTGCATATGTATACGCATTGGCATGCGCAAAGGGTGAGCCCCCTTAAGTTGGTTTGGTCGCCCACGCCACACCTTCGGCGTACTTTATAAACACCCCATTTGATACACAAAATACTTTGATTTTGATGGATATGAAGCTGCTGGTGATGGAAATGAATCAGCTGGTCAGGGAGCTGCAGTAATCACTCTTGTGATCCATACGAAATTGCGGTTCCTAGTCCGATTCATGCTATCTTACACCTGCTGGTTCTCCATCCGCCTTGTCAAGTGCAGTGCTATTATGGTATGTTAAAACCACAGTTTAAGAATAGTGAAGAGTTTGTTGATGATATATATTATGTGTTGTTACTTTAATTTCCTGTATGTAATACTTTAAATGGTAATTGAGGTATGGACTAGTTTATATTTAAATCAATGTATTAATAATTTCTACCAAATGTTATGGGGCCCCACATCACCTACAATGGAATGAAGGTTGCAAATGAATTGTCGCAATGTCAATTACATATGGTCATAGAAAGATCAGTGAAGCACTTTGCCATACAAATGCTCTATACATACAATTCAATGAAGGTGAAATTTTCTCGTCTAATACGACAACAATGAAAACCAAAACTGTCGGAGATCGGTGTAACACTTTCATTTCAAGAACACCACTAGAGGCAGGTTACGTCAGTTCAAATTTGTAAGGTTAGGTCCAACTCGGGCCTGGACCCCATGTATAATCATGACCACAGATGTTTGTGTAGTTGTATGAAATCGTGTTCAACGTAGTATCAATTAGATTGTACGCACACAAAACGGCATTGTAAGGGTCCGTCGAATACATTGCATGACAAAAAATGAAGTTTGTGATATGTTTTCGTATCTCCCACCACAAAATGAAATTTTTGCATCATCCGCTACGAAACGGCCCTTAATCGATGTATCTTGCACGCATCCACTTTGATTTCGAGAACACCACTAGAGGCAGGTTACGTCAGTTCAAATTTGTAAGGTCAGTTCCAACTAGGGCCTAGACCCCGTGTATAATCATGAACACAGATGTTTGTGTATTTGTATGAAATCGTGTTCAACGTAGTATCAATTAGATTGTATGCATACAAAACGGCATTGTAAGGGTCCGTCGAATACATTGCATGATAAAAAATGATGTTTGTGATATGCTTTTGTATCTCCCACCACAAAACGACATTTTTGCATCATCCGCTACGAAACGGCCCTTGATCGATGTATCTTGCACGCATCCACTTTCCCGCTTTAGGCCAGTGTGTTCTATGTCAACAAGGTAATTACGCATAACTCTGCGGAACATGTGGAATGTACCTATTCGGCTGGTCGATGGATGCACGCTCTGGCCGGTGTCAGGCCGTTGGGAATTGCGTCGCCTATCACTTACGCAATATGATGCAAAGTTACGCATGACATTGCGGATCAGATGACGTGGTTGGTCGATGGATGCATGTCTTGTCCCACAGTTCAGGCCGGTGGGTAAGTCACGCGTCCGTACTACTACGCAATACGTTGCGGAGCAACTCACGTGTTTCCCCCGATCGTTGCATGCATGCACTGTTTGAGATCCGCAAAGCGGTGCGGAGCTACCCCCATTATTGCCCCCCATTTGAATGCATGCCCTGGCCCGGTCCAGGTCGTTGGGGAGTGTGCCCTGTCCCAGTTCCGTTGTACACAAAATAGCATACGGTGGTCGGCAGGTAAGCGCTGATGTATACCGTGTACGGTTCCGCGGCGAAATGCGTTATGTTCCGCAATAACATGCGGAGCCTAAAATAAATATACTGTGAAACTATCCGCATTCAATACGTGGTTACGTTTGATACTTACATTAGATCGAGCATACCGCAGTGTTTGTGACATATTGCGTCTCGCCAGTGGATGGTATTTGGGAAGTAGTCGTTATAATCGATGATGTATTTGGTTGTGACAATGAGAATTGAAACAAAACATACCACAAAATGATGTGAATTCCAACGACTATAATATGAACGATTATAATATAATACACAACCATTGTAAACGTTACTTGGTTACTTTTCATACTTAGATTAAATCGAGCGTGTCGCAGTAGTTTCGAACCACCATGTCGGGCTGAGCGTCAGTGTTTACACAAGTGATCCAAGATATTATGAGATGATGGATCCAAGAATGCAAATCGGCGGTTTCTTTTTGTCACCATAAAGTCAAAGTGTTTCCATGATCTTCACACCGGATAGCTGGACTTTACAAATGTGGCGAGCATTGTGATTGAAAGAATGATAGTATGAAAATAATTGCGTGTGTAAGTGTGTAGCAAGCAAGTGACCCTATTTATACGCAGCTACACAACAGTGGTGGGCAGGTAAGGTCCGAGGCGGGTTCCGGCGCTATGCGTGGTCAATTACGCATTAACATGCGGAGGGGAAACGCAGTCAACTGCGAAACGATCCGCATTCAAATGCGCAATATATATCTGCATCTAGTTGTGGAACTCAGACGTCTATAAAAGGCAGCGGATGGGGATGCTGGACCTCATAAGCATATAGTGGAATGGTCTAATTTCCATACAGCGATGCTTTACAAACCTTATATCTCCCATATGAAATAAACACTTTAAAGATCAGGGAAGTACTTTGATTTTAGATGTGCGGGGCGGAGTGGACAGGTTGCGGAGGGGGAGTAGACAGGTTGCGGAGGGGAGCGGACAGGTTGGGTGTCTGTTGGCTATTAGACTAGCTTCGTCCCTCCGGCCACAACATGTAAGTGGCAAGGCGGGTGTCTCCTCTCCTCCGTCTCCTCTCGAGTCCTCTCTCTTCAGATCTGTCATCTCGAGCCTTGCTTAAGATCTGACGTTTGCGGTCGCCCTCGCTTGAAGCTCTCCTCTAAAATATTACCCCAATCCCCTCCACAATTGTAACAAGGCCTTTTCTTTGATTGGATCTTGGCTTAAAATTGAAGATTAAGCATATCTTATTTATGGAGTTTTGTTTTCTATCGATTTAGTTTGATTCGATGACAGTAGATATTACACAATTGTTCGGACTTTGTTCATTTCGAAGAAATTGAAGAAATAGCAATCACAGTTCAAGCCAGAGTTCACCAAAAATTTTAATTATTCAATCGGTTTTAAAATTTTAATTATTCAATCGGGCTTCAGCTTTCCAATCAATTTACCAAACTAACCCTGAATCTCTACTAAATTAGTAAACTAAACACTATTCCCAACTCTACGTCCTCTAATTGGCGGCTTCGCACCGTTTTGCGTAACTATGCGAGGGACACAATTCCCAGCGGCCTAAACTGGGACAGGGAATGCAGGCACGCATCGAAAAACATCGCAATTGAACCAAAATCAAGTACAATAAGAATAGGGTGAAATTACACCTATGAAAGAACGACATAAGCTACGCAATGGGATGCGGATATAACCGCGGTTTGTCGCGGATGTCTCCGCATGTACCTGCGAAACATGTAAGCGTGCAGATGTGTAACTCCTGGGGAGGACAATAATCCCTATAAATATGTGTCCATTTGCTCTCGATCCTCACATCCACACAAATGTGTCATGGGCAACGGTATTTCATTATATGTATGGTTTGAAGTCAATTTACGTTTCGAAGTGTGTAGAGATCGGTGAAACACTTTGGAATTGAATAGACCACACTACGCAGAATGTTGTAGCAGAATGGTCGTATTCTGGCTCCCACTGCGAGGTTAGGCAGATGTAGAGCTCAAATGGTGTGGACGCTGAGTTTGGCTGCACATATACAACCAGCAGGAGACGCGCTACCGGTGGATACCACGAAAGAGTATACACGTTAAAGTTGTAGTAACTGTATATTGGTTTTAGGTTGTTTTAGTCGCAATGTAACGTAATTGTTTCAATGTAATGTACACGTCTTTGTGAGATGTGTTGTTAAAATTATATGGACTATAAACTGTTTTTATGATTCAGTCGTAATGTTCCGTAATTGTTTTAATGTAATGTACACGTATTTGTGATATGCGTTTTTATTCTCCCGTCATCGACCAAGTATTTCATTTCAATGAAAGTCAGATTGTTGTATTGTTTCAAGAGAATAGAAACATAAGGGTTCGTTTGATTTAGTTTGTAGACAGCAGTCCGAATGTTCCACAACCGGTTGCGGACCTATAGCAGATGTCTAAAGAGGACACCATGCCCGACGTTAAGTGTTTCGCATGAAGTCATGGAAGGCTCCGCATTTCCGTACGGAGCCTATAACAGATGTACGCATTGTTTCGAAGATTTACCATTGCCTGATGACGAGTGCAGTGGAAATAAAAATCATCAACACATGTTGTAGAGCTTTAAGAAAACAGGCAACATAACGACATTGTAAAATCAAAACACCAAAATATGTAGTTCCGCAGCCGGTTGCGGAGTGCATGAGAATTGAATACAATGCATGAAACTCGGTTCCCGGACGATGGATACACTACGCATCGGCATGCGGAACAATGTTTATCCTGCCACGTATCGATGCATGCACCACAACTCGCCCGATGCATGCACCCACAAAATACATCATACGATCAATACATGCATTGTCCAAGTCCAGAGCGCCGTGTTCAAATGCTAGGTTACGCATGGAGGTGCGGAATTCAACCATTATATCGGTGGTGATCCAATAACTACGCATTTCGTTGCGGAAATCGTGGCGGGGACCATGGAATCGCCCTATAAAATTTCCATCAACGGTCCCCACATAGATATCACCAACAAGGTAGTGAGATATGTATCCTGGAAGCTCGCTCACAGTTGATAAACCCGGCGAGTTCACCGATGGAACCCGTTTCATCATTACGGTGGACAAACACCATCGTCCACCTGAAAATTGCACATGCAACTGCAAACACAACCAATATGACCATTCTTTCCGGTGCAGCCTACTGACCATGCGTGGTGTTCGGATGTCTTTATCATCAACGCAATTGATGTTTGGCTGCAAGGAGTGTGAGGAAGACCCTGCGAATTACTTCCGAACTATCCACAAGAAGATAAAGAATATGCTGGCCGTTTTGTACAACGACGTTTCTGTCTCTCGAATTCTAGACGTTGCATCTTTTGCAGTTGATTTAGCTGTACGCCCCGCCCAAGAAGAGATGACGATGTACGCGTTCCAACATATACAAATTCAGATCTACCCAAAGCCCCAGAAGAGTCAGTCGGGAGCTGCTATGTTGGATACACCGGCCCGTATTGAACTTCCATGTCTCGCATCGAAAACGACAATGTTATTTCAATTTTTATGCGATATCCCGCCTACAAAATAAAATTGTAAGGGATACCTTTACATCAATTAATTTTGAAGTATTTAGTATGTGAAATATTGTTGTGTCTATCGTTCGCATGATTTTGAACTATTGAGACTCGTCGCTACTTGGAGTCTTGTGACATTGTCGTTGGGAGATTTTAAACTATTGAAGTATGTGTCGGCGGGGTTGTTACGCATGTACATGCGTAACTACTACAGCTGTCGTGCCCCCTGTACATGCAAGCATGCACTGTCCCAGGTCAGAACCTTCGCGTTTTTGTAGGCCGTACATATACGTATGTCGTTGCGTATGTCGATGGCAGAAGGTCACTGTCCTGGTTCAATATTGGCACTCAATATTGTGTCTTCAGAACCGCTACGC
Organism: Persicaria maculosa; assembly: GCA_963922045.1. Lineage (NCBI taxonomy): Eukaryota > Viridiplantae > Streptophyta > Magnoliopsida > Caryophyllales > Polygonaceae > Persicaria > Persicaria maculosa. The sequence goes on from OY998254.1 coordinate 67,638,148, forward strand.
ATTCGAGGAAAGGTGGAAGGTTATGCGGAATTCGATATCTGTGTTTTGGTGTTTACAATCAGTTGACAAAACCAAATAGCGTAACAAACGAACTACAAATATATACCAATTGATACACAAGACTGTCGGAAAGTAAATTAGCGCAACGCCATTATGTCAGAAAGTTACTGTTTTGGTGTCCCCATCTTCGCCATATAACAAGTATGCTTGCAGGTCATTTTGTCTGTTGTAGCCACGTTCTCCATCTTCACCATCTGCCAAGTATCCTGCTTGCAGGTAAATGAACAATCGGCAGAGTATGTGACCAACAATATGATATGGGACACGTTGTCGCAACATGTCCCATTTTCTGATGGGGGGAGGAGCCATTCGTCGCCGTTACGCACTCAAATGTGAGTACCAACTAGGCGTCTTCCTTCTTCAAACACCCGAAGAATCAACCACATGGACCGATCGACCCAACCACGACGGGACGAGAGTTGGAGGTTACGCAACCGACGGTGTATTTTCTTCGTCCCTACCTCAAAGTGCTTCCATGATCTTTACTTTCGTTGATGTAGTACTGTAGTACATTAACATGCCTATATGAACATATGCTGATGATGAATGGTGATGTATTTATACTGATAGCTGTATGTGACCCCACCATGAAGTGGCAGATTACGTCAAATTTCGCAATCGGACGCGGAGCAATCCGCATCGAAAATGAGTGCGGAGCCATTGTGGGGGAGTCGTACGCATGTCGGTGCGGAGCAACACGCGTGTGGCCACGTATATATCCACATCGTGCTGCGTAGCGTACCTCGTACGTATGCATGTTTATGCATATCTATCCGTTGTCCGTGTCATTTCACCCTATAAATAGAGTACGTCGTGGTCTTGAAATTGCACCCGTCTTTCCAAATGGGTGTTTGTTGCTCGTTCGCAAGGATTGTTGTTTCATACTCGTACGAACTGGTTAATTCATACACGAAGGTGGAGAAGGATCGGTAAAACACTTTGATTGAAATACAAGAAAACTCTCGTCTGACAGGAAATGAATCTGCTGGTCCGCGAGCTGCAGGTATAAACCTGCTGGTTCTACATATGTCATGTCCATTGCATTACTATTACGTTGTATGAAATCTACATTGTAAAAATAGTGAAAGCCAATTGATGATATATAATTTCTATTCGATATTGTAGTTTACATTCGATATGATGAGTGTAGAACAACATTGTAAGGGTGTACATGAAATTCACTAAATGACAAATTGTCTAATTTGAGAACTCTTTACACTCTATCGCACGAAGTGGGTGTCGTTATTGAGGGGAGACGAGCAATTCGTCGTAGATACGTACATGCGAGTGACCAAGAACTGCATAGCAGTCTTCTCCCATTACTTGAACAATCGACGAATAGGCAACTCCAATCTGGTACTTGTTCAACCCACTTCATTATCAATATGTGGTCGAGTGCCCGATTTCGATGCAAGCGGGCTCTAGCGTGCAGTTTCGGTCGGCCGTACGGATACGCATTAGCCGATTTGATCAAACCAGGAAAACTACGACACCTTAGAGAATGTCGTCAACTACTATTTTACATGAACTGGGCATAACTATTGTGCAACCACATCATACTCAACACTATATCAGAGTTACTATTTTACGTGAACTTTACATCGTCACTATCACACCGTAGGGAATGACGTGAGTTAGAGGCCTGCTCTCCATCTTCTCCGTCCCAGAAGTGTGCTTGTTGGTACGTTAACAATCGGAAAATGGACGACCTCCGTAGGTGTCGTTAAGTATACGTACTACTCACAAAGCGAGACCATTTTTCTTATCTCGCATGAGAATCAAAGTGCTTCACCGATCGTTAAACAACTTGGTACAACTTCGTAACATCTTGATGGCGAAACTTGGGGAAATAAAACGCTACATGAAAGAACAACGAATACAATAACAATACGATAGTTATGTATATGTATATATAGGAAAGGTTCGGGGGTGCGGGGTCACACGATAGGGGAGGCCCCTACAAAGGTTACGCACGTGCATGCGTAACATGTACACGTGGGGATGCGTAACTGCTACGCATGTAATTGCGCAGCTATTCCGCAAAATTTTGTCGTACGGGACACATTGTCGCAACATGTCCCCTATTGTGAAGGAGGAAGAGCCATTCGTCGGCGGTACGCACTCACATGTTAGTGTCCAACAGGCTGTCTCGCTTCTTCCACCCCCGACAGGGCGAGAGTTCGAGGTTACACAACCGACGGTGTATTTTCATCGTCCCTACCTCAAAGAGCTTCCATGATCTTTACCTTCGTTAGTATGACTGTAGAAGGTGGGAGAATATATAGCAGTGTAGTACATGTGAGTGAATGTTAGAGCATATGCTCAGGATGAATGGTGATGCATTTATATAGATATAAGGGACCAACGACGAAGCGGAGGTTTCCGAGGCAAAATCTGCATATATCCGCGACTACATGCATATATATCCGCAATGTACTGCGTATGTATCAAACTATCCCGGTTTACTCCGAAGAACGCGTAACTACACTGTATCAGAGTTACTATTTTACAGCGGAGGATTCCGCAATCAACCGCGTAACTACACGCGTCAGCATGCGGTTCTATCCGCTTCGAATTGCTGATTTATCCGCACCCCAACACGTATACATACGCGGTATCTCGCGGAACAAAGCGCATGCCATTGCCCCCGATCCCCTATAAATACTTCTACTCCCCACCTCACTTCGTTGCACCCTCCGCTTTCTCTCTCACTAATTTCTATCTTCTATCGTCGTTTATGGATGCCCGTAAACTATCAAAGTGCTTCCGTGATCTTTATATAATCTCTATGAAGATTAGTCGAAGATCATGGAATACTTTGATAGATTATCCGGTTATCCAATTGACCAATTTTATCGGTGGTTTTCATAGAACTCAAAATATTCATTCCGAATGGGTGTACATTGTCGAATATCAATATATTATCAAAGTGTTTCACCGATCTTTTGTTACAATTCTTACAAATTTAAGTAAAGATCGGTGAACATTTTGATGATATATCGTCAATTCTACTTGCATGGTTGCGTTGCGTCCACCACATCGCCTCTCTCCGTATACGATACAAACTTTATTCATTTACGACCTATTACGAATACCTGTGAACTATCATACCGTTGTTTTATTATCTTAACTTTGTCTCATCCATTATTAGTGTAAGTTGGTCAATACACGTTGGTTATTCGTGGAATACACTACCATAATAGTGTTTTTCATTTATCCTTAACTAACATCTCCATACATTTGTTAAAGTTGTATGATGAAATTGATAACATATTTGCTTAGACGTTTGTACGGTTTGTATTAATGTGTTATACAGTGAAAATATTTACATTACGATGTTCTGCAATGTTCAATCCCACACGGGTTGTCCTCATTTTTCTGAACTACCACATGGTGCATCTGTATGAATGACATATCAAAGTGTTTTTTGTTACAATATATTATCAAAGTGTTTATCCATTATATGTCTACTATTTTGCATAATATGATGAACCCACTTTAATAACATATATTGATCTACAAAGAAAACAACGATTACAAAATACTGATCAATTATGGACATTTTCTCAAATCTTTATAGTTATTCAGTATCCACCGCCGTATCGATATTCACCATTGACAATCTGCACCAGTATTAGTAACATGTTGTATCTGTCACATATGGTAAATTCGTCGTATAATACAAACGCACTACGTTGCGGTACGTTTTAGCCATTCAAATTTCAAATTTGTCAAGCGGCAACGGCCGAATTCGTTACGCACGATGATGCGCTACAGCACGCGCTTTCGCAACGGTCGACTGCCGTCCGCACCGTCATGCGGAGAATGGCCCATGTTGCGTACCGGCTCCGCGCGACTCCATTGTTCCGCTCTTTCCTGCGTAATATTTCGCAACCTACTCCGTAGTGCATTCCCACAATTACGCAAGGGGTTGCGGAACTAAACGTGCCTTTCAACGGTCATGTCACATCATGTGGGCCCTTTATCACGCGTCGGTCCTCTCCGCGAGATGTTGCGGAGTAATTAGGCCCACTGACAAATTCTATAATTGTTGACTACAGCTGACATCAAATAGTAAGCGTCGCTTGGTTCCCCAATCCCCGAACCCTTTCCCTCCTCATCTCTCAAATCCTTTCCCCCCTCATCTCCTCTTGGCTTTGCATAGCCATGTAGAGTTCTTCTGGCGATCCCATCGAATGCGTTTCCGTCGATGACTTACCAATAGAACAGTTATTCGTCGATGAGGTATGCTTCGTTTTCTACCATTTTCATCACATTTATAACAAAAAATTTGTTATTCTCCCTCTAACTTATGCACGCAACTCAAAAAATTGAATAGGACGCAGAGGTCGACGCCTCAGTAGAAATGCCGGATTTCACAGATATTTTTACAACCAACCGGGAGTGGACGAATCGCGAAGAGATGGTTCGGACATTCCAAGACGCAGTCGCTACCCATCTGAAAATGGTGCTAGTGATCAAGAGATCGTGGCCGTCAACCGAACGGCTCCTCGGTTGCGTACTCCTCGCGTGTGAAAAATTCGGCATCTATGAACCGAGAAAGAAGGTGAGAGAACGTAGGGAGCGCGGCGAGGCATCAAAGAAGGGTAACACGAAACTCAGAAATTGTCCATTCTCTTTAATGGGTCAGGAATTCGAACGCGGAAAGTGGCACATGTACGTTTTATTTGGAACGCACAACCACGACCTTCCAGATATTCTACTAGATCACGCCTACCGTGGGCGTATCCACCCGCAGGCATTGGAGGTCATGAAGATGTTATCGTCGCATGGGACACCGCCAAAGCCGATATACTCGTTGCTGCACTCAGAAGAGGGAGGTGTTACATCACGACGTCAGCTGTATAACGCCAAGGCCAAGCTTAAGTCCAAGGCTCGAGGTGACAGAACCATCACCAAGATGTACTACACCAGATGAAGGCCAAACGATACTTCTACATTTGCTGAAACTATTTCCGTATGTCGTCGAAATCGACAGTACGTACAAAACCAACCAGTACGTCTTCATGTCATTCCCTTTAACTTTTGTTGATGTTGCAATTTGTTCTGAATTTCATCTAATATTTGTCGCCTGAGTTTCACCTCACATTTTTTTTGGCTTCCACATCTTAAGGTACAAAATTGCCTTGATTGAGTTCATCGGTTTCACATGCACGGGGATGAACTTCAGCATAGCTTTCGCTTTCCTCTGCGATGAGACCACAGAGTCTTACGCTTGGGCCCTCAACCATCTTCGCTTCCTCTACGGAGACAAGACACCGGAGACTATCGTCACTGACAGGGAGCTTGGTCTAATTAGTGCGATTGCCGCTTCCTTCCCCACTGTCAACCATATATTATGCTCGGTCCACGTTTTGCGAGGGTGCGAGCAAGCGGCCTTCGAACGGACGCGCGACTTAGAAACAGCGCGAAAGTTCAAGAACGACTTTAGAGCTGTGTTCGAGTCGAGATCCCCTAAGTCATACGACTCGCGGCGCCAGTGGATATATGCCAAGTGGAACCACATCCCCGGATTGATGTAGTACCTCTCCTCCGCATGGCTACTGCATCACCGAAATAAAATTGTCAGATCTTGGGTGGACACCAGCCTTCTCTTAGGGACGAGTACCACAAACAGGTTTTACATCCACTGCCCTCCTCAATCTATACATTTACCTGCTTACGTATATATTTTATGCTAAGCTGGACAAAATGGAATTTTCATTTAATGGTCGAGTCCGCACACTCAGTACTGAAAAACGCGTTGCAGTCCCCCGTAGGAGACTTCGGTTGCGTGTTCGCAGCCATCGACTTATTGATGAATGATCAAATTTTAGAGGTCAGAGCGTCACTAAACAGGGACCGCAACACGTGGTGCACCGGCATGCACAACGTTGACATTTTTTGCCGGGTCCGAGATATGATCTAAACGCGATGCTACGACCTCCTCAACGCACTATACCAGAAGGTTAAAGACACTCCACCGACCCAAGAATGCACCGACCAGTTTTGGAGAGTCACGTACGGGATACCATGTACTCACCACATATATCATTGCATCCAAGATAGTACGCCTATTATGCCGAGCCAGATTCACACGTTTTGGAAGCAGTTGGATTGGAAGGGCATCCAGCAGGACTCGTTGTCGGACTCCGTCCCCATGACCGAGGCTCAGATCGCCATCAACGAATTCTTGCAAAGGTACCAACGCGATGAAGTGCCCGAGGACGAGTTGGCTAGATTGGCAACTACGTTGGTGGACGGCCATTTCCCTGCTACCACCAACCTAGTTCCACCCAATCCCCCTGAGCTATCGAGGGATAGACCTCGGGGACGAGGGCGCCGTAACCCCTGTCAAACTAACCCCTTAGCATGGGAGAGAACGTAATCGGCTGAACGACGCCGTCAGGAGCGGGCACAGGCATTGCGTCCACGCGGAAGAGGCCGTGGGCGTGGCCGCGACTGTGCCCAGAACGAATCCACAGATGTGTTGCGCGATGAAAAGGCGGCTTCCAACATAGCCGACGCGGAGGCCCCACTTACCGTACCGGTCGTGCAGACCCATTTCCCCTGGGCAGATGATGACGTTGACCCATTCATGACAATCTTCATCCACAGAGTGAAGAACGTCGGTTCTGACGGCCATTGCGGATATCGAGCATTTGCTGAGCTCCTTGGCATGGGAGAGAATGAGTGGAAACAAGTTCGCCTCGCCCTCGCACAGGAGATGATTGAGCATCAACACGTTTATAGCCACGAACCGCGACTGGACGACTACATTTATAAATGTACCTTCACCGGCCCCATTGCTGACCGAGAGTACTAGATGGAGTGTCCTATGATGGGTTTCGTCTTCTCCACAAGATTCCATACGCCCTTGGTCATCCTAAACAAGAACTATCCGATGCTTCTACTCCCTCTCGATGCATCCGACCCTCCCCCACAGAAAGCAAACTTGGCAATCTGCATCGTCAACAACAGAACCCATTGGGTGCCGGTGAGCTACCAATTACCTGACATATTTTTTTCCAACTTCACAGCCACAAATACTGAAGTATTCATTTTACTCTTTCCACAGGTATGGTTGCCTGATGACTCATTGCTCCCACCCATATACCCTGAGTGGTATCGGCACCGACAACAAAGTGTTTTTAAATGGGATCAACCGTTTATGGCAAAAATCAACCAATACTGTCCCTTCCGACTTCGAGATAGACCCCTCGCTGTTTTACCTGTGATTTTCCGATGTGTTACTCGTGTCACTGTCTTTGGTTTATTACAACTACAATTGAAAACACTTATTCCGAGGATTATTTATAATTTTCTATGAATGAGTCACGTTCTCAACGAATTATTCTTTAACCAACATAACTTAAGTTATTATACCAAGCATAAGGAGCACAATGTTTGTCATACGGCAAAACATTGTTGCCTTAGGTCCGCAGCGGATTGCGGATAAACACCGGTTACCATAAGACGTTGTTTGGCAGACTTGTAAACTGTGCCCCATAGTTTCGCAACCTTATGCGTAATAACAGTGTATCAAGAACCACCGCTTACCATAAGACGTTGTTTGGCAGACTTGTAAACAGTTCCCCCTAGTTCCGCAACCTTATGCGTAATAACACTGTATCAAACACCCTGTTTGGCCTGACGCCCGCCGATGTACGCAAGATGTTGCGTAGCGAGTTCCGCAGCTTGATGCGAAGATTAGCGGTGTATCCAGTAAAAATTAGCGGTGTATCAAACAACCCCCAAAAAAAAGATATTTAGCATTCAATTTAGGAGCGTAGGCGCGTGATAGATGGGCAATAAAAATCTAATTTCCTCATATGCTTGTACGGGTGGAACGAGGAAGAAGAACCGGAGGCGATAGGGCAACAACGGCGAGGAAGATGGCGATATTGGCATTCCGGCAATGACGAGAGCGGCGGCGGTTGCAGGAGGAAGCGTGTTCGGAAGCACGATGGTGGTGTGAAGTGGACGACGGAACGGTGGTCTCCTTTTTCGTCGATGTTGACCCGTGAAGCCAAAGCGAACCCCGGTAAGGCGGAGGCACGAGCCCAAGCGAGACGGAGTTGAGGAGGCGATTCAGGTGAGAAGGAAGCCCTTGGTAGTCTCGATGGAAGCCCAGATCTCTCTCGCACCCTGTTCTCCTTCGCGTCGACGACATACTACTGCTCGGACATCACTGCCATCGTTCTCCAAAATTAGATCTCTAGCATCCCCTCCTCGTAGTCGAATCTGCAGCCACCCACTCAATCGTGTTCTGATCGTTCTGGATCTGGTATTTCGTGTTGTCTTTTGGTCGATTCTTTGTGAGATTAAAGCTTCTGATTTCTAATTTCCAAATCCCTAAAGATCTAAGCAACAACAGAGCAAAATTAGATCTTTGTTTTATTTGATCGGTATTCGGCGTTGGTGGCCCCTTCAATTTGGGTAATAAATTGTAGTGTTCTACTTATTCTTTTGCTCTTCAATTTGGAATTGTGTATGAAATTGTCTTTTGAAAGATGGATTTCGGTAGTTGATTTGGGAATTGTGTGTGAAATTATGTGAATATGTAATTGATTTGTGAATGGCTTTTGATTTGTTAATGAAATTAATCAACTTGTCGAATGTCGTATTGCCTTTGATCGGTGTGAATTTGTCGTACTGCCTTTTATCTCTTTGAAGTTCGATTGCATATATGAATCTTATTTGGAATTCATATTGAGAAAAGAGTCTCTAATGATTATTCAGTGTTATTCAGTGGAAAACCAGTATTATTCAGTGAATCTAAAGATTATTCAAGATAATTGTCAATTATTTTCAAGGAAATCTGAGATGGTTAATTGTATTCGTTACACGTGAAACATTATTCGGTGGAATACAAGTATTATTCGGTGAATCTATAATGATTTATTCGTTTAAAGAAGACTCTTTTTTTATCGCAACCTAGGCGTTTAGGTGAAATGTGAAACATAATTCGGTGAAATATGAAGCATTATTCGTATAAATCACAATTATTGCTGAGAGATTTTGGGTTTCTTTTAACTGAAATTGATGGAAAAAAAAACATTATTCGGTAACACATGACAAATTATTCAGTGGAATTGGTAAATTTTGATTTGAATTGGATAGAAAAAGATAATATAACATTATTCGGTAGGATGTGAAAATTATTCGGTAGAATTGTTAAATTTTGAAACAAACGAAATTAGGAGAGTCTCAAAAGTAAATCACCCATAATCATTTTTTTTTTACAAAATCATAAATATTCTCTTTATTTTCAAGAAAATCAGCTTAAAAAAAAAGAGGTTAAGTACACGTACAACACACAAGGGGGTAAGGAAGAGTGGGTGATTTTTTTTATGTGTTTCCCACAAGATTGTTTTAGCAAAATAAAAAAAAAACTCTTTAAATCATGATCATCCATTCCATTAGATCAAATGCTCTTAATTATGCACAAAGTACCCTATAAGAGGTGTGCACTTGAGAACCAACCCCTATATATATATATATATATATATATATATATATATATATATATATATATATATATATATATATATATATATATATATATATATATATACACACACGTGTATGAACTCTCGGATGATGACGATGTGGATGGTTAGATTTGAATGAAATAATAAAAATAATTTAAATAAAAAAATATATATTACATTTCTCTCTCCAAATCCCATATTTCTCTCTTTAAACCATTATAACGTGGGTTTTCATTAACCTACATCGGAAGATTTGAATATTCGGAGATAGTAGAAGCAAGGTTGGAGAATATTTATTTGCAATGAAAGCGTAATTTGGAGTAGATGGAACTTATATTCAAGTTCATCCGAAGAAGAGAAGCGTAATTTGGAGTAGATGGAATGTATATTCATAATGATTATGTATTCATACGAATAAGTACAGTTTATTCAAATGAATATTTATTCGAATGAATAAGTAGAGTGTATTCAAATGAATATTTAGGTACATGGGTAACTAATAATGTATCAAATGAATAAGCCTAATGTATTCATATGAATATTTATTAACATGAATAACCTGCTGGTATTCAAATGAATATTTATCCATATTCATTCATATTCATTTATATTCTATGCGTTTTTTCTAATTAAGACTACCATCAATTTTTCAATTGAAATGGATAAATATAAAAAAGGTCAGTTATTTTTTAATCTTTTTATTTTCCAAAAATTACTCTATTTAGTTTTACCATTTGAACTTCTCATCATAACCATTAATTCAATATTCATCCAATGGCTTAGAAGTGTTCTCACGGATGCATTGTAAGCAGCATATGCACTGGATAACTATTATATATATATATATACATATATATAGGGGTTGGTTCCGGTGTACTCATCCCTTAACGTGTATCATGTACGCAAATCAAGATCGTTGATTGATTGAAATGGGTGGCTGAGATTAAAAGGTAATTTAGCTTTTTTTTAATTAAAAATCAGTGGGTCCCACGTCTTTTCTTACCCACTTGCCAGCGTGTGTAATGCACTCTCTTTAAATTATTCGATTATATATATAGATTATTCGATCGTATCGACGGATTATGCGATGCTATATCTAGATTATTCGATCGTATCAATGGATTATGCGATGGTATCAATAGATTATTCTAATCGGCTACCACCTTGAAAACACCAATTATTAGATGATATATCTAGATTATTCAATCGTATCAACAGATTATACGATTATATCGATAGATTATTTTAATTGCATACCACCTTGAAAACACTCTGACTAAAAATTATTCGATGATATCGCTTGATTGTTTGATAATATCACCGGATTATTCGATGGTATAGCTTAATTATTCGATGGTATTATAATATTATTCGATTACTTATGTCATTTTAACAAATAACTAAATATTATTCGATAATATCGCTAGATTATTCGATGTTATCACATGATTATTCGATAGTATAAAATATAAATGCATTTTTTATTCATATAGCCGCCAACGTAGAAAAAACTTATGTCCTTAAACACAAAATTGGTTCATACAAATGAATAATTCATTAATACACCTGAATAATTCGATGCATACAACTGAATAATTCAAGAATCAACGGACAATTTAGAAAATTGCAGGCAAAAATGAAATTGAAATTGATTCAACCTATTGAAATTGAAATTACAAGCCAAGCACTGCTCAGAGTATATATACACAAACGAAAGAGTACTATTTGATGTACGAGCTGATTCAAAGATGGAGATGCATAGAATGTGATTCCAGTAGGTCCTGCAATTGCCGATAGTGCCATGATCCCGAATATAATTTGTGCAAAACATCAAAGATCAAGAAAAGCCAATGTGTAGGCAATCGGTAATTGGTTTGGTACGAATAACTGTTGTACTCAGATCTAGAAGAGAGGACCAGATTTGAGAAGAACACGAAAGCATACCTTCAAGAATCGGATGACTCTAAGCTTCAATCATTGCAATAACTTTGAGATTGGGAAGGATTTGAGGAGAGGAACCCAGATCTGGGCATCAAATTCGTCGATCCGCCACTTGTAGGTCCTCGTTCTCTTCCTCGGCGACTTCGGCGGCCGTCTCCTTCAGAGCCTGGGCGGCGCTTACTGGAGACAGGTCGGGGCTTACCGGAGAAGGTCGGGGTTGGTCTCGCCGGCGCACCTCTCTGTCGCGCACATCTGCCGCGCCTCCGCCGCCGCCTTCGCTAGGCGCCATCGCCATCTCCTTCGAACTTGCTTACCGATTTTCCATCCGCCATCGCGCCATCCGCCATCACCCTCTCATCCGTTATCCTCCATGGGAAGGATTTGGGGAGAGGAACCCAGATCTGGGCATCAAATTCGTCGATCCGCCACCTGCAGGTCCTCGTTCTCTTCCTCGGCGACTTCGGCGGTCGTCTCCTTCAGAGCCTGGGCGGCGCTTACCGGAGACAGGCCGGGGCTGGTCTCACCGGTGCACCTCTCTGTCGCGCACATCTGCCTCGCCTCCGCCGCCACCTTCGCTAGCCGTCATCGCCATCTCCTTCGAACTTGCTTACTGAGTTTCCATCCGTCATCGCCATCCACCATCACCATCTCATCCGCTATCTTCCATGGGAGCAAGAAGGAGGCGGCTCTATTTTGGGAACCAGTTGAAGAAGAAGTCCAACAGAGATTTAGGTTTTGTTCATTCTTCACACGCGCTTCACGTTTTGGTAGGGTGAAATTGGGATTAATTATCCACCTTTTTTAAAAAGCTATCAAATACACGTGGCATTATCCTATCCTTCCATTTTCTATAGATCAATGGCCCAGATTTGTGTACATGATACACAATAAGGGTTGAGTACATATGATCCATACTATATATATATATATATATATATATATATATATATATATATATATATATATATATATATATATATATATATATATATATCGATCCCGCTCAATACTAGAGGTATACATAAACCCGATACGACTGATACGGCACGAAAAAAAAACACGAAATCGAAAAGACACGATGAAAAGATCGATGACACGAACTGACAAAACATGACATTAAACGGTTCGTGTTCGGACTGTGCATGTGCCCTTGTCAGACACCCGACACGAACCGTTTAATTTTTATTTATTTATAGGTATATATGGTAATATATATAGTACTAGTATATATATAATCCTTAGAGTATCAATAAAATTTGCTAGCTCAGTTGGTATTGGGCTTAAGTTAATCCAGGCGTGTCTGCGTGTCTTCCATTCAACCCATGATCGATTCCAACTAAACAAACCCTAAACTCTCAGGAGTCACAACTGTTCGCACTCACAACTCCCGCCTAGCCCTACGCGCCCATCCAATCGCCCGCATCCCTCTCTTCTTCTCTGTTCAATTTTGGGTTTAATTGCCTACCAAGTAGTTCATATACGGTTAAGTGTCTTGGGCCTAAACGGGTTCGGGTATTTAATACGGTTACCCGATTCGTGCCAGATACCCGGATGCGCCCACCCCTACCCAATACCCACACCAATAGCACCTGTGCTTGGTGCATTAGTCTTTTCGTAATTTCCCATATTTTTACAGAAAGGGTATATACATTGAGTATGTGTGTTATATGTATTCAACATGAATAGATTCTAGATCCGTTTGAACCTCAACTTGACACGTGTTCAGCATTAAATACGTTTGACATTAAAAAATTAACGAGCAGACAAAAAATCCGTTCAGCATAATGAACCCGTGAAATTAAACAAAGCAACTTAGAAGCTAAGAGTCATACGAAATTATCTACAATCCGTCCGTATTGAGGGCATATAACAACTATAACAACACCCTATTGTTATCAAACGTCGATTTAATTTCAACCGTTGATTTATCAAACCTGGCTTGACGCGTTGTTTGACCACCGTCAATGGCCAACTAGCTTGCAAGTTGATTATTAAATTTTCATAGTCAATTTCGGCTTGACATCCAATACTATCCTTTTGTTCATTTTGAAGGCCAATGGTTTCTCTGGATATATCTATAAATACCCCAAACACTTGCTTACTCTAACTCATTACTCATCCCTCTCATCTTTAATTATCGTCTGAACAGATCGATCGAATTGGTAGCCTTCCAATTGCCCAAAAACCAACACCAACAAAAATGAAGCCATCTACTCTGCTCGTCGCCCTTTGTATTACAATCCTTCTGGCCATGCCCTCCACTGACGCCTCTTGGGCGGAGGTTGCTGGAAAGAGAGCGGCGTCCGGCCTAAAGAAAGTCTTCGGACCCAAATCCGACCAGAGGATTGAAGCGGCTAAAGACCGTTTCGGTAAATACAAACGCGCCAAGGATGAGGCGACCAAGGCGGCCAAACAACGCGACGTTGAGCTCATCAAGGCGGGGCTCAAGTGCTTTTACAAATATGCTCTGGGCGGCGACTTTTGTACGTCGTGCGACAGGTTGAACCACCCGGCCTTGGCTAAAAAATGCATCAAGTGGCAAGTTGGTATTCGGAAGGTCTGCTTTAAGAACCGACCCGTCAACTTCAAACAGCTTTTCGCACAAAGTTGCCCTAATCACACTCCATCGCCTGTAGTCGGAGCTGTATAGGGTCGAGGATCATTACCCTTTATTTATTTCTCCCTTATAAATGTATTCTTGCTTTCATTTCCTTGAATCTTTTAATTACCTACTTGTTTTAAGCATGTGTTGTAATTTGTGGAAGTTGGGAGTTTCCCTGCCAAAGACGTTGGGTTGTGCACTTGTGCATAACTTTTATAATAAAATTAAATGGATCCTAATCCTACTCTTACATTAATGGTTATGGTTGAATTCTTGTTAGATAAATAATTTCTAAAATTGATGATCATTTTATATTTTAAAATAAAAAGCAACCAGGAAAATTATCAGAAATAATTATAATACTACAAACATTTAGGTCTCATTCTCCTTGCGGTGTAGGTGATACATGGTACATTCAATTTAATTTTTAAGAAGACTCGGCCATTTGATCCTACTGGTCGACCATTTGCGTGACTCGACAGTTAAAATGAATGCGACCCTAATCCTAACCATTACCCTGAGATGATCCTAAACCACTGGGTTATCGACCCTTCGGGTTTTCGTCAGATCAAAGTCCATCGAATCTGGGTCGACCCTTGACGCTTGCACATTCGAATTTTTTTTCAAAATGGTCAAAAAAACAAAAAAAATTTGCGAAATAGCAAAAGATTCAAAGTAATTAGGAAAATAGCCAAAACAGGGCTAAGTCGATGTTGTTAAACAGTGACATAGTCCCAAGTATTAAAAAAAAATAATAACAAAGTCGCTGTTTATAACAGCGACAGCGACTTTGTATTATTTTATTTTATTTTTCAGTAAAATTTATATTTAACAAAAAAAACGCAAAAAAAATACTACATAGTAGAGTCGCTGTTTACAACAGCGACTCTATATAATTATGTATAAAAAAATAAAAAGGCAGAGAGAGAGATGGAAAGAAGTGGAGAGAGAGAGAGTGAGAGAGGAGGGAAGGAGTACGGAAAAGGTAGAAAAGGAGAGAGAGAGAGAGAGAGGGAGATGGGAAAAGGAAAGAGAAAGAGAATGGGAGAGGGGGGAGTACGTGGAACAATGATGAGAGAGTGGGAATAGAGGGGAAGAGAGGAGGAAATAGGGCTGTTATATGAGCTGAACAGCTCGAGCTCGCATCGGGATCGGCTCGAAAAAAGATCGACTCGAGCTCGTTCAGTTACCTAAACAAGCCGAGCTTGAACATGATTTTAAGCTCGGTTGAAAGCTCGGCTCGTTCGATTTAGGCTCGAATAGCTCGAATAATATGGAATTTCTAAAATTTTCTTTAATTTAATATGTTATGACCAAGTAAAACTACTTAAAGCTCGAAAAAAGCTCGGCTCGAGCTCGTTCATTTACTAAAACAATCCGAGCTTGAACAAAAAAGAAAGCTCGTTTAAAAATTGGGCTCCGCTCGGCTCGAGCTCGTTTAGCAAATGAACAAGCTTGAACATGCCAAGCTCGGCTCGTTTGGCTCGAATAACACCCCTAGGTGGGAATATATGAAAATGGGGGATTGCACATGAGTCACTGTGCTTATATTTTTTTTTTGTTTTTTGATTTTTTTATATAAATGAATACCAATAAATTTTATTATTTGTACAAAGTCGCTGTTATAAACAGCGACTTTGTTATTTTTTTATTTTTTTTAATACTTGGGGCTAAGTCGCTGTTTAAAACAGTGACTTAGCCCTGTTTTGGCTATTTTTCTAATTACTTTGAATTTTTGGCTATTTCGCAAATTTTTTTTGTCTTTTTGACCATTTTAAAAAAAAAATCTGCACATTCTTGGTTAGGCTGGTTAGCAAGTGCGACACTTTCAAATTGCTTCTTTCAACTTGAAGATGTCCATGGGCTTTTTCATAAGCCTTCATGCCACATTCACTATCATAATTCATGGGCTTGGTGAATAGATCGACTCCCCTCATGCCCATTAGTAACTTGGTCTAATCATCCTCATTTATAAAAAGGAGAATATTTATTTAATGTATCTTTAAAACAAATAGTATTTATTTATCTCTCAAATTTTAAACAATTATTCTAATACTAATCGATCAATATATTCTATCTTTATTGATTACATGGTTACTAAGAATATTTCTACATGCCATTGATCATTCAATCTTTTAAATCTTATTGGATAAATTTTTATCTAATACCAGTACCAATTTACTACCATCCATAAATAAATATGTGACATTTTATTATGATTCATACTATTATATTTTTAAATAATCAATAATAAATAAAAATAATGATCTATTATTTTTTTAATAAAATATTATCGATCAACAAACGGGCGGATAATAAATAATAGGATTGTCTAAATTAAACACCCAAAAGGCCAAAAGGAGGAGAAAAGTGATGGAAAGTCGAGTTTTTTTGCAAAAAAAAAAAATTAATTAAAAACAAACTTTGGATTGGGCTAATAATAAAGAAGAAGAAGAAACGGGCTTGCTCAAATTGGTCCATTCATCATTAAAACGATTGGCTTGCTCAAAAACTTTGGACTGGACTAAATCCCACATTCCCACTATAGTTAATAACTAGTTTAGTCCCATACATTTAAAACATAATTAATTACGGTATTATGTTGGGTGATTTTGGTAGATAGCATTTTTTGAATGTTCAATTGGATACTTAGAGCAAGTCCAACAGTTTTGGTAAAAAATCCTTAAAATAGAGATTAAAATATCAAAATCTCTAAAAAAAATTCACTCCAACTCCAACAGCTTCTCTATTTTACAGATTTTTACATTTATTAAAGACTATAATAAATAAATACATTTATTAAAGATATTTAATTCTACATTTCTAAAATCTTAATTAAAACTTAATTATAACATTTAGCCTCACATTTGTTGGTGAACTATTATATGTTACCCATCCTCTTGTACGACATATTAATTTTTTTTATTATTATTATATTCTCAAGTGATATTTTTTTAAAACAAAATCTAGTGATAAATTTGATATTTATTTTTTAAATGGTATTAATATTAAATTTAGAATATTGTTACTATAAAAGTTATCATAAAATTGGATAAAATATTATTCAAACTTAATCTTATTATTTTCAATTAGTAAATATCTATTTTATTATAAATTAGATTGGTGATTGATCATATATGATTAATTAATTCAATTAACTAACTAATAAGGCTCAATTTATAATTTATAAAAATAAAATCATTCCAATATGAGTTATGAGTTCAAGTGGATATTTTTTGAAGTGAAAATTTTATAGACTAATTTTTTAATTTGAATTTTATAGCATTAAATTGGATGAAATTAGTTGTGCTGTTTTATTTATAAAAGTTAACATAGAATTATGATGTTTTATTCTATCTATATTGATTTAACATAATTAATTTATATATTATATCAAATCATATCAGTTTTTAAAATTAATTTTTAAAAATAATTATATTTTTATTACTAGTAATTAAGTATGAAATTATATATTTTTTATATTATGGGTGAAAATGTGGAGTTGTATCATTAAATTCTATATAGGGACAAGGGAGCATTAAATTATAGAGATCACTTCTCTTCCTCTAAATTTAGAGATTTTTTCCCTCTCTCTATCAATTTCTCTATTTTAGAGATGGGTTTGGAGAAGCTGTTGGGGAGAAAAAATGGTCGTTTTCTCTAAAATCTCCCTTTTTCTCTATTTTAGAGAAGCTGTTGGGCTTGCTCCCATCCAAATAGAGTGGAATGGTCAATAGTTAACCGTTTGACCGTTGACCAACTCATTAGGATATTTTTTTTATTTTTTTTTATGTCGTTTTTTGTGATGCCGTATTTTACCGTTTTGATGCAAAAATTTTATTATATTTTATTTTCACTTTGATGCCACTTTTCTAATGAAATGATTGGATGACACTTTTTTTAAACCTTGATGAGATTTTTTGTTTACTGTAATGTCACGTTGACCATTGATGCCATTTTTTTTTCTGTTAACGACTGATGCCACTTTTTTATGTCAATTTTTTGATGATATTTTTTTATCGTGATGCCATATTTTTGATGATATTTTTTCAAAGTAGTATTTTGATGATATTTTTTCAAAGTAGTATTTTGATGATATTTTTTACTTTAATCTGATACAACTTTTTCAAAATGTTGTTTTGATATTATTTTTATAATGTAATTATTTGATGCCACTTTTTAATCAAATCGATTGATGCCACATGTTTTTAATTTAATCAGTTGTATATCGATTTATTTTCATCGATTATACTTTCATTCACTGATGACACGTTTGTGATTATACTTCATTGATGCAATCACTTGCGGTGACATGTTCATTAAATTTTTATTCATGGATGACGTTTGTTTATGGTGACAATTTTATATAATTGATGACATAAGAGCTTAAAACGTGGAATCAAAATATTGTCACCTTATTGCACATATAAAAATACAAAGTCTTTGAAACTACGACATTAATATTGGTTGTATACGTAAAAACTCCTATTATAACATGTCATCAACTAAAAAAAATGCATCAATGTAAGTAATATAATGTGGAATCAATAAAATCAATACAAGGTGGCATAACCATCCAAGAATTATATACAACATTTCTAAAGATTCCGCCTTCTCAACAGTGGCATCAAAGTAGTTGGTAACAATTCCAACTTAGAACTAGCATGTGTAGATGTAGCTTTCACAGGGAGAATCTGCAGGTGCCCAAGCTAGCATATGGGGATATCAATTCCAAATTGTTTATTCCACAGTTACATGGACCATTCCAAAATTGCATCATTATTATATATATATTATACTATGGATTCAAGTAGCTTGTACCAAGCTCTTTATGAGGATACTCAGTTTTAAAATAACAACACAGAATCCACGATTTTCAGTTTGTAATTAAGCAAACAACTTGTGGAATGTACTCAATTTGTTATTTCTTCATACAGAGTTGTCTCAGTCAATAACTTAAAAACAGGAAATTGATCAAGTAGCTAGAATTAATTTGGCAAAAGAATTGGCAAAGAAACAATACCTTTAACAGCAAAACAAATACAAACAGAAGTGCCACCATCATAGTAGCCAGCTAACGGGGAACTAATAAGGAACTTGCTAGTAAGCTATAGCAATAGGAAAAACCAAAGTAATTCCATCATAGTGAAATGCACACAGAAGACTCCCCCCCCCCCCCCCCCCCCCCCCCAAAAAAAAAAAATAGCAATAGGAAAAACCAAAGTAATTTCATTTTAAGTGGAGTTGTCTTCAATCATAAAAATTACTCTCTTTGCAATACATGTCCTGTTTCATCAGTCAAGAATCAAGACTAACCACACAAGCCACATTTAAGATATTTGCAATGCTTTACAAGATTGATTAAAGAGAAAATCATACTCTGAAAACACACACAAAGATCCAGAGACCAACATTCCATCAAGTACCAACAATCCAAAAAACAATATCAAATCATATAAAAAAACACAACCACCCAGAAATTTCAGAAGCAATGGTGCTTCAGATTCAATGATGATAAACAACAAGAGAGAACATATGATATGGTGCTTCAAATTCCATCTAAAAAATTCAGAATCAACAAGAGCAATCGAAAACGTGCAATATGGAATCACAAATCGCATATGAGGTCTTATATGGAGAATTACATCTTATGAGCATCAATATGGATTCAAACACCAATCATTACTGATGCCAAATCAAATTGAGGAGATAAACAAACAAAAACTGAAATGGAAGCTCAAGGCAAATAATTAATCCCCAATTTTCATTTCAAAACCCTAGCTATCGAATCAATTAAGCAATTTCAAACAATTAATCGAAGAATTCGGGAGGAGAATCATGGTGCAGAAACCAATCCAAATTCCAACAGCAAAACAGAAGAAGAAGCACACAAATTACATCGACAGAAGAATAAAGCGGAAGAAGAAAATAGAAGAGTGGTGAAGAATTACCTATTTCCAGTAGAGGTTGTATAAATCTCACCTCTTCGATTCTTCAACTCTTCTTTTCAACGAGTTAGTCGTAATCCCCAATTTTCATTTAAAAACCCTTGCTATCGAATCAATTAAGCAATTCAAACCATTAATCGAAGAAGAGGAAGAGAAGAATGACCTTGGAGTTGCGATTGAAGGCGATCATGATTGAAGTTGATAGGAGCGATTGAAGGCGTCCTCTCCCTCCGCCTCCTTATACACGAGCGGCGGCGACTATGGAGGGGGTGGCAGGCGGCGTTCTTGGCTGCGAAAGAGAGGAATCCGACGAAGGAGGGCGGGGGCTGAGCCTTAGCCTGAGCCGACGAAGGACGCCGGCGGATCCGACGATGGTGACGAAGACGATGAAGGCGGTGACGCCGCCCACAAGGACGCCCTTCTCCTTCAAAGCTCCTCTGTCTTCTCCTTCTCAATCTTCATCTTCTCCAGCATCTCCTGCCGACATATCCTTGTCGAAGCGGCCAGAAGCGGAAGAGGCGCTCAAATCTTCCGATCCACGGGCAAAAGGAAGGAGAAGAGTGGGAAGAGTCTGGATACCCAATAAACAATTAATAGGGTTTACACTAGTTAAAAAAAATAATTAATGGGCATAACTACCTAAGTAAACATGCTAAATGGTCTAAATCACCAAATTCCCTCTATTATGTTTGATGAATAATTTGTTATATGCTAAATTTATAGTGAATATTTAGAAAGAAAATTTGCAACTATATAATAGATTGATAAACTTACCGAAAATTGAAATAAAAGACTGATTTTTTTTATCTAACTATTAAAAGAGAAGCATTTTTATGAGGTGTC
Source organism: Persicaria maculosa (assembly GCA_963922045.1). Lineage (NCBI taxonomy): Eukaryota > Viridiplantae > Streptophyta > Magnoliopsida > Caryophyllales > Polygonaceae > Persicaria > Persicaria maculosa. Next base: position 67,659,036 of record OY998254.1, read on the forward strand.
ACTCTCTCCTTAAAAGTAGGTTATTTAATCAATTTTTAAAAAAAAATCAATTAATCCATGATATTAGCCTAAATTACAATTTTAGTAGTTTTTTTAAAAATACAATCTATATCTAACTATTAAAAAAGATGCATTTTTGATGAGGTGTCACTCTCTCTCTCTCTTTAAAAGTAGGTTATTTAATCAATTTAAAAAAAATCAATTAATCCATTATCTTAGCCTAAATTACAATTTAGTTGTTTTAAAAAAACAATGGGATTAATTCAAAACATGAAATTAATAATAAGGAAACATAAAATTAATAATAGTTATATGAATCTATATATATATATATATATATATATATATATATATATATATATATATATATATTACTATAATTTATTTTTCAACTAATGGGTTTAATTCAAAATATTTAATTATCTAAACTTTTATTATTATTTTATAATATTAATTTAATATATTACAAGAGTTTATTTAAAAAAAATCGCGACATGACGCGGGGATCATACTAGTATATATAATATGGGGATTACGGTCAATGCTCGCTTAGCCCCAAAACTGATTCACTTGTGTGTTGGAAGGAGATGAACTCAATCAACTTTTGGATAAATTCGTTTAGGTTCTTTTATTATTCGTAAATATTATCTAACAGTTGAATTTGTTCGTCATCTTTTATTTATATCATTTGCCCAAGAATATTATGATGTCTTCTAAGTTCTCACCGCATAACCATTCTGTATCTGATGTATGATTACAGTTAGTCCATTTTATGTTGTGAAACTTACAACGTAGTTCACTTCAATCCATTCATGAAACGTGGCGGAACCTGGACAAAAGTTTTGCAGGGGCCAATTTTTTTTGTAGGGTTTGGATCTTTACAGGATCTCTTTCTATATTAGTGTCATCGACATTGAGTTGAGGTTGTTGCTGCTCAACAATCGAGTCTACTCGAATGTTTGGATTCTCAGGTGTTACAACTTCTAGATCACTTATTCGATGATTAGAAGGAGGTTCGAAAACGATAGAGATGCCTTCTATTGGAGGATTTGTAGATGTCTCTTCTTATTTTCTTTTGAAGAACGAATCAATGCTTTTCGTCCTCTTCGTTATGAATTAGGATTTTTTTTAAGATATTCTAGTATTCCACCGTTTAAATTAGGGTTTAGTAGATATGTATTCCATTCAATTAAGAGATATGATATTAAATGGTTGAGATATTAAAAATATGGAAGTTGAAAATAAAAATCTTTTTTTTTGTGTCAACTAAATAAAATTTTAACATGAGGGCGACGGGTTTATCCAGGAGCGCTTGGATATGGGTTTTGCTAATGAAGGGTGGCTTGAGATGTTCCCTAGAGCCCGGGTCAGACATCTACAGAGAGCAGGCTCAAACCATGTTCCGATATTGCTTGATTGTGAAGGTGAGGGAGAACGACAAAGGGCCAAAGGGGAGAGACCATTCCGATTCGAAGCTATGTGGATGGAGCATGAAGAGTACATTGATGTGGTAAGGAATGCCTGGTTGAATCCGGGGAGTAGTAGTGCGGAGGAAGGCATTGTAGAGAAGGTGAGAAGGTGTGGGATGGATCTAAAAGAGTGGGATTTCTTGTCATTCGGTAATGTAGGGCGGGAGTTGGGATCGGTTAGAAGAGAGCTAGCGCAGATGAATGAAAACGGAATGAGGGGGGAGTGGGTGGATAGAATGAGGGAGCTCGAGAGTAGAGAGACGGAACTGATGAGGAGAGAGGAGATTATGTGGCATCAGAGGGCTCGGGCTAGTGAGTTTAAGTGGGGTGACAGAAATACAAAATTTTTCCACATGAAAGCTAATGGGCGCAGAAGGAGAAATAGGGCCACAAAATTGGTTGATGATGAGGGGCAAGAATGGAGGAGTCATGAGGGTATGGCAAAAGTGGAAATTGATTATTTCAAAGAATTATTTAAATCTGATGTGAGATCCGACCCTGAAGCGGCTACTCAAGGTATCGAGCCTATACTGTCGGCTGAGGATAACCGCGAGCTGTTGCTACCCTTCACGGGTGAGGAGGTACGTTGGAAGAACAGCGCTGGCATACCTAAGCTGTTCTTCCAACGACATTGGGATATTGTTGGGCCTAGTGTTACTCAATGGGTAATCGATATTCTAAATGGTGCTCCTTTCCCGGACGGTATGAACCACACCTTCATTACTCTTATTCCTAAGGTTTCAGCGCCTTCATCCATGAAGGAGTTGAGACCTATCAGCTTGTGTAACGTCCTCTATAAGGTTGTGTCAAAGGTGTTAGCTAATAGGTTGAAGAAGTGCTTGAATAAGGTGGTGTCGTAGAGTCAAAGTGCATTTGTACCAGGGAGGATGATAACCGATAATGTCATCGCGGCCTTTGAATTGTTCCATTACATGAAGACTAAGGAAGGCAAGAAGGGATACATGGCTTTAAAGTTGGACATGGCTAAAGCATACGATAGAGTAGAGTGGTCTTTTCTTGAGCATAGCATGAGAAAGATGGGATTTTCGGAGCAATGGGCACCATTGATTATGAAGTGTATTTCTTCTGTGTCTTTTGCGGTTTTGATGGAGGGGGTGCCGACTCAAGAATTTAGACCATCACGGGGGCTACGGCAGGGGGATCCACTTTCTCCTTATCTGTTCTTGTTATGTGCAGAGAGCCTTTCTAGTTTGTTGCGCAGAAGTGAGGAACAAGGAAGATTGGAAGGAATTCGGATTGCTAGAAGAGCTCCAAGGGTGTCTCACCTGTTTTTTGCAGTTGATTGCGTCATTTTTGCGAAGGCGTCTTGTCAACAGAGCACTGAATTGATTTCTATTCTCCACAAGTATGGAGCAGCGTCGGGACAACAAGTAAACTTCGCTAAGTCTGAGCTATCGTTTAGCAAGAATGTGCCAGGGGGGACGAGGAATCAGATTCAACAAGTGATGCAAGTAAGGGAGGTGCAAAAGCATTAAAAGTACCTGGGATTGCCGACTATAGTTGGAAGGTCTAAGAAGGCCATTTTTGCAAATGCTCGGGAGAGAGTATGGAAGAAGCTCAAGGGGTGGAAGGAAGCTAGTCTAAGCGCAGCCGGGAAGGAGGTGATGATCAAATCGGTGGCTCAAGCAATTCCGGTGTATACCATGTCTTGTTTTTATATGCCGGATGAGGTGTGTAAGGAGATAGAGAGCCTGATGGCTAAATTCTGGTGGGGAGATGGTACAGAAAGGAGGAGGATTCATTGGTTAAGCTGGAAGAGGCTTTGTGTTGTAAAGGAGCTCGGAGGGATGGGATTCCGTGATTTGCAAAGTTTTAATTTGGCTCTTTTGGCCAAGCAAGAGTGGAGGATTATTAACGAACCGGAGTCTCTGGTTGCTCGGTTGCTTAAAGCGAAATATTTCCCTAATGGATCTTTTTTGGAGGCAAGCTTGGGGCATCGACCAAGCTATACGTGCCGAAGCATTTGGTTAGGGAAGAAGCTCTTGGAGGAGGGGTTAGTGTGGACGGTTGGGAATGGGGCAAATATAAGTGTGTGGAAGGATAGGTGGATTCCAAGACCAACTAGCTTTAGGGTAGTTGGCAACCCGACAAGTGCAGCTGATGAGTTGCGAGTTCTGGATCTTATTGATTGGGAGAGGGGAAGCTGGCGGGAGGATTTAGTCCGGGAGGTGTTGTATCCTTGCGATGCGGAGGTGGTTCTAAGGATGAGAGAGTGTGGGTTCACTCAAAGGAGGGTGAGTTTTCGGTGAGGACCGCATACCACGTAGCACTTCAGCAGGAGCTTGTAAGGGAGGGGGAGGCAGGAGGCTCCAAGGAGAGTGGTTGGAGGAGTTTCTGGCGCAAGGTGTGGAAGCTGCAGATGATCCCTAGAGTGAGGGCGATCGATGGTATGGAGAGTTGCTAGGGACATCCTGCTGTGTAAGGTGAGGTTGTGCGAAAAGAAGGTTCTGGAGGAGGATTTGTGTGATGTGTGTGGAAGAAGGGAATCTGCTTTCCATGCGTTGTTTGAGTGTGTAGAGGCGTATAGAGTTTGGGAGCTTCAGCCTCAACTGTGTGAGATTGGGGAGGGGTGTAAGGAGGTAAAGGGTTGGCTGGAGGCAGCGATCGAGCGTCTCACGGAGGAGAGGTTGCAACTGTGGTTGGGTATTATATGGAATATTTGGAGAGCTCGGAATAGACGAATCTTTGAGGGTGTGATGATCGACAGGGAGAGGGTGATGGAGGACGCAAGGCTGATGGTTGAAGAGCTTAGGGGTGGGGCGACGAGCGAGAGGGAGGAGCGAGGGAGGAGAATGGAAAGGCTGGAGGTGGAGCGATGGGTTCGACCGACGGATGGCTGGATTAAAATTAATTGTGATGCAGCCGTTCATGTCGAGAAGGGGTGTGGAGTGGGGATTATTGCTCGAGGAGATGAAGGAGAGGTGTGTTTTGCCGCTGCGTGAAGGTGTGTGGGATGCCCGGGGGTGGAGGCGGCGGAGGGAGAAGCGGTGTCTTGGGGGATGACATGAAACATGACCATGATATAGAGCATGTGGTGGTGGAGTTGGACTGTTCGACACTGGTTGCTAAAGTGAACAGCGGATGGAGCGGAAGGGGACAGCTGGGGCTACTGTGGCGCTGATCAGAGAGCTGCAAGCTCGGTTTCAAAGCTGCAGGCTAATGTTCGTTCGACGGGGAGGGAATCGAGCGGCCCACTGCATAGCACGTACAGTCCATGCCGGCGGAGCCTTGGGTGGTGGAGGCGGGGTGTCTGTTACCGTATCAGCTTGATACTATTGTTCAATTAGACTTATGCAACAATTAATGGAAATGTTTGTTTGTGCTAAAAAAAAAACAAAAAAAAAATCTAACTTTAAAAAAAAAAAAACTAGCTAACGCCATTCAAGAGTGAAAATGCTAATATGATTATGTGATGCAGTTGGTAGCAGGTCTACCGAAATGAAACCATCCAGGGAATAATTATTTTGCGGATCAACTTTCATTATCAGTACTGATGAGAAAATAAAGGAAGATGAAGAAGATAGAGATCAGTAGGAGAATGAAGTGAAAGAGAGCAAGTTCAGCTCCTCAATTGTTTCATTGTAATATTTGTAAAGGGGAAAAATCATCCAATATTATTACATAAAGAGGCTATTTATACTGCTTGTAAAGTAAGGACTTTCCGCCTCAGTTGGGGTACGTGGTCTAATGGTGAGGAGCAGGGGGTGGGAAGGAGGTCTCCGGTTCGATCTCTGCCTCCACCATTTTCCTTGGGATTTCCATCCAAGGTTTGTCTTGCTCCCTACCAATGGATCGAGCCGGTTGGACACAAGCCGGTTTACCTGGTACGTGGTTCTTGCCGGCTGGGTCACGTACTCGGAATTTACCGTCAAATGTGGGTTCCTCGTCATCAAAAAGTAAGGACTTTCCTAACTTGTTTCCCAAGCTATCACATCTAGAAGATTCATATAAATTGTTGTTATCATTTATCCATTACATTTCATCACGCTCCTCAAGCTTAGAGTTGATGAATTGATTAACAACTCGAAGCTTGATCATTTGTTTCTTGTGTTGTTTTTGACATAGAAATTTGGTAAACAAATCCTTTGTATGCACATAACGAGCCTCCAACTCCTTGTGCATTACCTTATATCTGACAAGATGGCAATCGGCCTCAATATGCTTTGTTCTTTCATGAAATACGAGATTCTTGACTAGAGAGCTGCTTAATTTTATTTTATTTTGATATTATTTTTTATTATTTTTTCTTCATTTAAATATTTTTTTCTCACGCACGTCACAACATTTTCGAAATCCATAAATAACATCAATCTTATTTTACCAGTACTTATCAAATCGAAAGTGATGCACATACAGGGACGGACTGAGAAACAGTCCGGGGTCTGCTCCAGTCCGTCCCATTTTTACAAAAATAAAATAATAGGTAAAAAATAAAGGAAAATTAATAAAAAAAATATTTTTTTTTAAATTAAAAATTTTGTTAATAAAAATTATGCGCATGAAAAAAATTTAGTCTATCTAATTACTCGAATTTTAATTTCTAGTTCCGTGCTTATGCATACACCCGCACCCCCACACCCACGCACGCGCTCGCCGATGCCGACTCCAGGTGGAACTGGAATAATATATGAAGGATTTCCAGCAGCAGTTGGGCTCCTTAATATTACTCTAGGAAGGTATCTCCTTGAATTTGGTAAATATAGAGCGGTTATCCAAGATTCGAACTAGGGACCTTTGGTATTACGTATCATCGAGTCCTTTCCGATTGAACCATTTCGAAATGGTTAGGAAGCTCTCTCCTAGGCAACACTCCCAGCGAGTGGGCTCTTCTGAGCTCAAAAGCCATTGCACCCAAATCAATATCGAATTTTCCGGATACAGCAAGGAAATACGAATTCTCGGACACCATCACTCCATTAATTAACACCATAACTAACAACCATTTAAACCCTCGGATCGATATTCGCTGATGTGGCGCCCATCTCTCTCTGATCGATTGATCGATCTCCTCCCCCGAATATCTAACTTGTGTTTTTGTTGAAGCTATATATGATCAGTTAAAGATCAAACTCCATGCAGAATTTATAGAGCGGCGTAATTTTGAAAAGTGCTTCGGTGGTAAGTGCGCAGGAGAGGATCAAATGTTTTTTATTTCACGCTTTTGTATTTTTTTTAAATTCTTATACTAATTTTAGGGATAAAAAGAGTAATGAATCACTAAGACAACTTAGCTTAGTTGGTAAGAAGGGGTATTTATTATCTTGAGATATGAATTTCAGACTCTTTACCCTTACTTTTTTTTCCATAATTTTCCTTTCTCTTAGTTTCTTTCTACTAAAAATGTTTAATTAAATAACAAATTTAATTTTTCAGCAATATATTTAAATAAAAAAATTCTTTTAATATAAACATAAAAGATTTTATTTTTTGATAATTTTTATTTTTCTTAATTTTTTCTACTAAAAATTACTATTTAAATAATAAGTTTAAGGTTTTTCCTAAGACATTTAAATAAAAATATTTTAATATATACATGCAAAAAAAATACACTTTCTCCGAAAAAATATTTAGGCCCCCTAGTTTTTTTGTAGATCCACCATTGGGGGTTAAGGGTGTGTTTAGTGAAGGGTGGGTTTATAAGGTTTGAAAAAAAAATTAAAACTACAAACATTGGTTTGACAAACCAAGGTTAAGGGGAGATGGAGTTTTGGAGGAGGGGAGGCAGAGCCGCAGAGGTTTCATTCATCAAATTTACAACTCTCCTAGGACAATGTTTGGAAGGTTTGAGCCCAAAGTGGTGGTTTATCACCCTATATTACCCTTGTTCATTCCTTTTCTATTGATCTATTTGTATTAATGAGTTTTTTTAATTAAAAGCCCCTTTTCGTCATTTTACCTATAAAATCTCTTTGAAACCCATATAAATACCAAACACTTTATAAGATTTCCACAATGTTTTATATAAAATTAAAATCTTAATTTTAACTCTTTATTATCTCCAATTCCAACTTCAACTATAAATAAACCGTCATTTACCAAAGACACCCTAAGTGTGTAGGTTTGGAAAACGAAGACCAAGTGTAAAGGAGTACAGAAAAGTTATGTTAAATCACGGTGGGTCATCTGACGTGGGGGGGGGGGGGGGGAGGGGGGACACGCACGCCAAGCGCATACGCGCCAATCAAGCCGAGCACACAAGTCGAGTGGGGTTTCATCCTAAAACCAATTGGTGTTAGGTGGGGTAGCCCACCGGCTTATATGCAAGGCTTGGATTCACTTTCTAATCAATGTGGGACAATCTCAAATCATATTCTCCACACACCCCCCTCAAGTGCAACTGCCTGGCAACACATTGTTTTTCAGTTGCACTTGACGAATCCATATTTTAAGGTTGACCATCCAATTAGACCAGGAATCCAAACAACACTGCACCTAGCCAAACCTTGGCTCTGATACCATGTTAAAATGGTGATCAGAAATCAACAAAACACTGAAAACTTCAATGTAAATGCAAGGCAAAAACAGTATGAAGCCACTCCCATTTTCCTTTCATTCACTGGCGGCCAATGGCCCCTTTAGGAAGGTAGCAATCTCAATGGAAAACCCTACCTGAGAGGTGACAGATTTGAGGTTTTATAGTACCCTAAACCACGTCATCTGTACACCATCACAGTCACTACAATCCAAGTTGCTTACACCTTTATTACAGATTCATAAACATAAAGGAGGGAAATGAGGAAGTGAGCTAGAAACATAAGGAAATTACATAGAAGAACCATATTCTCCATACCCCCCCCCCCCCTTCAAGTTGGACTTGGTGCAAAGCCAACAAGACCCAACTTGGAAGCAAGGAAGTGATGATGTTTGTCTCGAAGTGGTTTAGTTAAAATGTCTGCAACCTGCACTCCAGTTCTGATGTGTTGAGGTTGAATGAATCCTGCTTGCAGCCTCTCTCGTATGAAATCGCAATCAATCTTCAAATGTTTTGTTCTTTCATGAAAAACTGGATTCTCTACTATATGGAGTGCTGCTTTGTTATCACAATACAGGGGAATAGGTAAAGGTACATGGCATTGCATAGTCTTCAAAACACCTTCAACCCATATGATTTCACTTTCGTCATGGACATACTCCAATACTCAGCATCTGCTGAAGATTTTGAAACTGTGCTTTGTTTCTTAGTTTTCAATGACACTAATGATTGTCCCAGGAATATAAAGTAACGAGTCAAAGATCTTGTACTAAACTGACATGCTCCCCAATTTGCATCATAGTATGCAACAATGCTAGGATATGAATTCCTGGGAATCCTGGGATAATATAGACCAACAGCAATGGTCCCTTTCAAGTACTTCACCACATGTAAAGCTGCTTCATAATGTGGTTGACGAGGCTCAGTCATGAACTGGCTAAGGTGTTGAACAGCATAGGATATGTCTGGTCTTGTCAAGTTGAGGAACAACAATCTCCCCACTAACCTTCTGTAAATCTCAGGATCATCCATGATCTTTCCTGAATCAATTGAGAGTTGAAGACCTCTCTGTAAAGGAAATAAAGCAGCCTTACAGTTAAACAAATTGCAATCTTGCAAGATGTCCAAAATGCACTTCCTCTGATGCAAAAAAGTTCCTTCCTTAACCCTTGATATCTCAAGCCCCAAAAAATATCTGGCTATCCCTAGATCTTTAATAGTAAATTTCCCGTGCAATTCTTCTTTAGTACTTCTGATTTCAAGCTCATCATCCCCAGTCAAGAGTAAATCATCCACATAAACAAGTGCAACAACCATCCCATTGGATGTTAGTTTAGTGAATAAAGAATAATCCTCTATAGACTGATGATATCCTCTCTGGGTCAAGAATTCACAAAGTTCTGCATTCCACTGTCTAGAGGCTTGTTTGAGCCCATAGATAGACCTCTGTAACTTGCACACTTGCCTTGGGAGTCCAATTTCATACCCTTTAGGAGGTTGCATATAAACTTCTTCCTCCAAATAGCCATGAAGGAAGGCATTGTTGATGTATAATTGATGTAGGCTCCATTCCTTAATAGTAGCTAAGGCAATCAAAATTCTCACTGTAGAAAACTTTGCAACAGGTGAGAATGTGTGCTTATAATCCTTCCCTTTGACTTGATTGTAACCTTTAGCTACCAATCTATCCTTGAATCTCTCTATACTTCCATCAGGCTTGTACTTTATCTTGTACACTCACTTGCTCCCTATTGCCTTCATTCCCTGAGGTAAATCAATCATTACCCAAGTTTTATTTTGTTGCAGTGCTTGCACTTCTTTGTCCATAGCAGCAATCCATCTCTTGTCCTGTACTGCCTGAGAATATGTATATGGCTCCTGTATACTAGCCATTAAGCAAAAATAATGCAGGAAATTTAACTGCTGATCATATGCATCCTCTATGCAGGAAGCTAAAAAGGATTGTGAAATATAGGGATTTCTCCCTAGATAATTGCACATAATCAATAAGCCTTCTAGGCCTAGCCACTTCCCTGGTTGTCCTTCTCAAAGGAGGAAATTGATTCTCATCATTAAGAGGTAGTGAACTCGAGCTTTCTAAGGCAACTTGTGGGCCATGAGGCACCTGTTTAGTACTGGCAACATCTGAATTCCCAGAACTAAGGGAGTCTTGTACAATGTTCTGATTTGATGCTGAACTTTCTTGAGAAATCTCATGAGTACTAGTTAAAGGAAACTGGTAATCATAACAATCTACAGCTGGATTGACTAAGGTCAAGCTATTCAGTCTCAACTACTCTTCTGTATTGCTTCTCTCAGAGGATTTAATGAAAGAAAATGTGTCTTCATGAAAGACAACATCCCTACTATTAAATGTGATCTTTTGATCCAAGTCCCAAAGCTTGTAAGCCTTTTGTCCATATGGATATCCCAATAGAACACATTTCCTAGCCTTTGGTCCCATTTTATCATACTTTGTCCCAGGGATTTGTGCATAACACAAACAACCAATCACCCTTAATTCATCAAAGATAGGTGACTTGTTGAATCATTTTTCATAAGGTGATCATGAACACCACCCTAATGTTTCTGTTGGCATTTTGTTTATCACATAAGTAGCTGCTAAGACGCAATCTCCCCAAAACCTTGTGGGCAAACCTGCATAAATTCTCATGGTCCTAGCAGTTTCAACAAGGTGCCTATGCTTTCTCTCCACTCTCGCATTCTGTTGAGGAGTGTATGGAACAGATTTCTAATGAAAAATCCCTTTAGAAGCAAAAAATTCTTTGCATTTATTAGAAGTAAATTTTGTTCCATTGTCAGTCCTAAAACACTTAACTGACTTCCCAAACTGATTTTTCACATATGCCACAAACTCAGTTATAAATTTAAAGACTTTTGTCTTATTTTTAAGAAGAAAAACCCAGGTTGATCTGGTGTTATCATCCAGAACAGTGAGAAAATATTGAAAGCCATTGTAAGTGAGGGTCTTATAAGGCCCCCAAACATCCATGTACACCAGGTCAAAAGGTTGCTTAGCGATTTCAACACATCTCTCAAATGGCAATATGTGATGCTTAGCAACTGAAGATGATTCACAAACAAAATCATTCAATTCTGCCTGATTAAACAAGTGCAAATGCCTCAATTTAGATACAGAACTGTGCCCCAGTCTGGCATGAAAAAGATCTAAGGATAATCTGTTTCTGTTAAAAGAACTAGATGCAAAAACTGAACACATTTTCCCAGCTTTATTGTTGTTCTGATCCAGCTTCCATTCCTCTACTTGATCTGAAGAAAGGACCTTGTATAGACCATGCTTCCTCTCCCCAGCTAGCACAATCTGATCAGTTCCATGGTCCTAAACAAAGCAAGCATGTCTAGTGAATATAGCAATCAAATCATTGTCATCAAGCCGCTTTCCCACTGATAATAATCTGTGCTTGAAATCAGGCACAAGAAGAACCCCATTCAGAGTGACTTTCTCAGTCAACTGTAAGTTTCCCATTTCAGTCACCACTTTAATAGAGCCATCAGGCAGTCCAATATGCACAGGTTTATCAAGTTTAACAAATACTGAACTATAACGCCCTCTAGGCATCATGTGATCACTGGTACCAGTGTCAATTATCCACTCAACTATAGGATTATTTGCAATAGAAACATTCACATTAGAAGTGCAAATTTTACCTGCAAAGTTTGTAAAGGACATGTCTGCATTACTTTTCCCTCTCATCTTCTTCATGACCTCTTGAAATACAGCATTGCCCATAGCTGAATCCATCTGCCCATCAACTTGGCTTCTGTCCCTAACTTCATCATCTAGAGGACTGTTTTGTGACATATTTGAGGTCATGTTATAAGCTGCATTAGTAGAGCTTCTTCCTACGCCATTGGTCCTCTCCTTTTCCTTCAAGATCTTGAACCAATCAGGGACTCCATGAAGTTTGAAACACTCAGCAGCTGTGTGACCCCTGTACCCACAGTGACTGCATTTCTTCTCATACTTCAATCTCTTAAGCTCCTTCCAATCCTTCCTGACAGATTGGCTTCCAGATGACCCACCTTGATATTGCATACTACCAAACCTGTTTGCAGCAAAGGCACTGTTCTCAATGGTAACAGTTTGAGTATCTGTGGATGCATCTTTCCCTTCTTCAACTTGTAGAAGAATGTAATAAGCTTTGTTCAATACTGGTATAGGATCCATAGCTAGAATCGGATTCCTTGCACCATCAAAATTCTCATTGAGGCTCATTAATAGCTGTATCACCTTATTTCTGGAATCCATCTCAGTGAACTTCTTCGCAATCCCACAAGTGCACTGATTAAGAGCACCACAAGAACACTCAGGAATGCCTTCAAGAACTTGAAGCTCATCCCAAAGTTTCTTGAAAGTGTTTTACAGATCTACTAAAGACGAGTTACCCTGAGTAATAGTCCCAAGTTTCTTCCTCACTTGGTAGATCCTAGGAGCACTAGATTGACTGAATCTCTCCACTTTCTCATCCTAAAGAAGTTTGGATGAGTCCATAAATATAACTGCTTATGCAATATTCTTAGTCATAGAATTTAAGAGCCAAGATCTAACCATATAGTCTGCACGAATCCATCTCTCCAGATCAGTTCCACTTGTTGTTGGCTTAGCACAATTACCCTTAATAAATCCCAGTTTGCATTTAGCCCCTAGAGCCATCACAATTCCTCTACTCCAAGTCATATAATTAGATCCATCAAAAGGAATTGCAACCAACTAAGCACCAAGGTGATCAGAATTAGACAAATGCAAAGGATCACCAAAATTACCTTGTGAAGAATCACCAGCAACCTGTCTCTCGTCATTACTCATGATGTCGTGGCTTCTGAACATCAATCAACAATCCCACGGTCACAAAAAAGAAGGATCTACTCCCTGAAGCTCTAATACCATGTGAAAATGGTAAATCTGTAATAAAGTTGTAAGCAGCTTGGACTGTAGTGACTGTGATAGTGTGTAGATCACGTGGTTTGGGGTACTATAAAACCTCAAATCTGTCACCTCTCAGGTAGGGTTTTTCATTAGGATTGCTACCTTCCTAAAGGGGCAATTGGCCGCCAGTGAATGAAAGGAAAATGGGAGTGGCTTCATACTGTTTTTGCCTTGCATTTACACTGAAGTTTTCAGTGTTTTGTTGATTTTTGATCACCATTTTTACATGGAATTGGTGTTAGGTGGGGTAGCCCACTGACTTATATGCAAGGCTTGGTTTCTCTTTCTAATCAATGTGGGACAATCTCAAATCATATTCTCGACACACCCCCCTCAAGTGCAACTGCCTGGCCACGCATTATTTGCCAGTTGCACTTGACGAATCCATGCCTTAAGGCCGACTAGCAATTTAGACCAAGAATCCAAACCACACCGCACCTAGTCGAACCTTGGCTCTGATACCATGTTAAATCACGGTGGGTCATCCGACGTAGGGGGGGTTGATAGAGCATTTTTAGTATTGCATTATAGATTACATTTAGCATAGTTTAACTGTGAATAGTGCATATTTTAGTTACAATTACATGTTTACCGGTGGTGTTGGAAAAGTCGAAATCTATGCAATTTTATGGTTAATTTCAGGTAAATGGATCCGACGAGGAATGAGGAAACTCTTGGATGAAGGAAGATTCAAGTTGAGGAAGAAAAGTGAAGAGCACGGGAGCGGAGTCGAATTTCGAGAGCCTAAGTGAATACCAAGTCAGCAAAAGTTGTCGCCAGACATGCTGAACTTGTTTCACACTTTCTAGACGTCTCGGTGGTCCGATTAACTATTATAACCATGCGTTGGAAAGCTCTCTTTGAGATCTACAACTTTTATGTTGACATCGAGACCAAATTCGAAGAGGAAAAATCGCTAAGAACAGTAAGGCCGCCCCGCGGCCAAGCTAGGCGTCCCGCGGCTCGAAGCTCTGACGAAGGATTTCGCTGATCACCAGCCGCCCCGCGGCCTGGATTGGCTGCCCCACGGCCCTCGCAGAAACGCACCGTTCAGACTTGAACTTTAGTTAGGGTTTTATGTTATTTTCTTGGCCGACTTTCTAAAGCCTTTTAAGAGACTTTTTAGTTTATTCTTCCATAGACCTTATGCACTTTAGAGAATTGTTGAGAGTGCCGTTGAGCATGAGCAACTAAACTCTCGACGTTTCGCCTACAGTTTGGATCTTTGATTGTTGAATTGTGAGTTTCTTAATCTAGTTCTTATTCCTATTCCAATATTTTGATTTCTTTGTGCTTAATTGCTTGAATGTGTTTTATTCTCTCTGGCTTGATCAACTAGTTAGAGTAGATTCATTCAATTTCTAGGGTTTTGCAGATTCCTCTTAGCGAACCTTAACCCAAATGGCAATCATATCCCTTTAGGACTCGTAGGACTAATTGGATGTGTAGGAAGTTGAATACATGTTGAATATCGACTCGTAGCTTGATATTATGTGTACCTTGGTTAATTCATACCCTTAATGTTATCTCTAGGTTGAATCTTAACCGTGTTAGGGTTATTTAGAGATAAGGGTTGCTAGGACTCGTAGGACTAGTAATCTACCTAAGATCTAGACAAGGACATTGATAGGAAAAGACAAGAACTAGAGGCTGAAACAAGGATCGAATTCATCAATCGAAGTGATAAATTGTAGGTGAACCTATTTCTCTCCATTGCATTCTACAATCAATTTACTTTGTTTTCTTGCTTCCGCTTTGATAAAAGGCGGATCTTTTTCACACCAAAACCCCCCCATATTCTTACTAGCGATTAGAATTAACACTCGAATTGAATAGATTTCTCTGTGGATCGACCTCTTGCTTACACACTATACTAGTTGTGAGTTTGAGTATTCTTTGGCAAGAACAATGACAGGTTTTCCTCTTGTCAAATTTGGCGCCATTGCCGGGGAATTCTTATCAATTTCTTGTGTTTTTTTTTATCGCTAACTTTTGTATATATTTACATCTAATCCCGTCGTGGTTACGGTTCATGACACCTAATTGCTAATATTTCTAGATGTTGAAGTTATGGCTGTTTCAGGGAGAGTATTTTCACAATTACCTTACACGAGTGCAAAATTTATTTGACATTCGTTATTCACGGGGTTTTCGAGATAGTTTGCGAGATGTGGTGAGTTGCGTTTTTGAGGGCATGACTCCTGAGACCCGAGAACTTACCAGGTCCATAAACAATGGAAGCTTTGCTGGTTTAGGAGTGTCGGGACTATGTGATCTTTTCTGCTACATGGGTGACCAATCGGCAGAGGAAGAATCCTACACTTCGATGTTTCAACCAATGGAGTACTCCGATCCATCCATGGAGGATTCAACCATTGTCTTGATGGAGCAAATAGGGCAATTACGTGAGATGGTAAATCAAAATGGGGAAGCAATTATCCGACTCTCTCAAACTTTGAAGGAGTTGACAGCTCAGCAATATTCTATTCCTCAAATTGATGAAAACCAAGATGCAAGAAATGATGAATTCTCCGATAATGAAGAAGATCATCTAGTGGTTAGCGACACGAAATCTCAGGAGACGTCCCTAGAGATTGAGTATGTTTCGATGCTCCCTCCATTCATGGAAACCATCCCCAACTCGCCTATCAATGAGCCAAGTCCGGAACCGATTTCTGTGGTTCCCGGACAAGAAACTGGTACTTTTTGCAAATTGGGAGATTTTGGTGAATATGTCGATCCATGGAGCCACTACTTCAACAAACCACCCGCAGAACTGTGTTGGTGGTCCTACATACCCTTGAGGGAGAATCAAGCTCGAATGAAGGGTAAGTTGGTAATGGTTCTCATTACTATATTTTTAATTACCAATTGTTTCATCTTTAGTGTGCATTCGCATATCGGTTGGGCACGAGAGTTTGATTTGCTTTTGAGGGCGCTGACGATGTTTGCTTGAGTCTTGAATGAGTGGATGAATAAACTGTCAAGCCAATGACAGTAAACAAAGTCGCTACTTGGGACGCAACCCAAGGTAAGTTTTATGTTTTCCTCTGTGTCTTTTGTTTTATCAGACTAGTTTTGGTTATGTTCGATTGTACGAAGCTAACACCGCAGGGATAAAAAGCGTTGAAGAGCTGAATTTCCTAGGCCACCCCACGGCCTCTGACAGGATTGAAATGTTCCCTTTCCTTACTTTCCACCACCGCAGTGAACAAGTCAGTTTTTCTTTCTTTCCTTCATATTTTTATCTTTTGTTGTCTTTTATGTCATTGAGGACAATGCCTGATTTAAGTGTGGGGGGAAGAATCGCATGGTATGATAGGATTGCATGTTTATTTTTAGTTTGCACTTTTATTTTTATTTTTTCGTTTATATTGCATATCAGCATGTTAGTCTTTAAAAAAAATCCCAAAAATAAAAATAAAAATTAGTTATTTATATATTGCATTGTTAGGATTATGTCTTATTTCTCCATATGGATGTCGTTTGTCCTCTATTCTATCTATTGAGATTTATGCCCCATGATGTGCTTGGATTGTTGAAACCTTCGATATATATTTTCTATATTATTTTGTGAGCATGATTGATTAATGATTGAGCACATAAAATCTTGGAATTTTGGGTGATCTTGAAGTTCTAGACATGACCTGGTGAGCTTATTTTGGCCTATTCAGGACTGCACTTTATTTAGTCCTCTTGCTTGTTGAGTGTACTCTCTTTAATTGCTTCCTCTTTGGCTTGCATTTATATATCTTTTTCAAGGCTGCATATTATGATTTCTGCACATGACTTAAACATGATTGAGGCACCTTTATTAGCCCTATTTGACTTTATTCCCACCTTACATATTATCCTCTTCTTGAAGCCAGTTTGAGCCTAATTACCTATTCTTTTGTAGCTCCACAAAATGTTTCCATAGCCAATGATAGCCTGACCCCATCCGGGAATTTAGGAATAGTTGGTGAATATCTATAGTGTGGATGATGGTTTTTAGTGATGGATTGTATGTTTGAGGTGCATTTATGAGATGTTTGATTCTTGTGTTGTAAGGAGAAAATCGAGTTTAAAATATAATAAAATAGATCAAACCAGATTCGTGCCCCACGCAAATAATTACAAGACCTCCTCCTGATGTAGCAGCGGGAAGTCAGGATCGATCCACGAGGAAACGTGTCAGCGGATCCTAGGTAGCGGAGGAATCTCACGGCAGAAGTCGACTACAGATTGCTCGATCTTGACTAGGATTAGTCGATAGAAGATCGGCCGAGTCGAAACAAGCAGGCGGGAGTCACGGCTTTTGGTCGATATCGAGGAGATTTTGGTCGATATCGAGGAGATTTTACTCGATATCGAGTAAATTCGTCGACGTAGAGTACCTGCAGAAACCAAAAGCAACATCGATCTTGTGGATCGAATGTGAGAAGTCGATGTCGACCAGTTTTGGTCGATATCGAGGAAGACAGAAGCTAAAACAAAGCAAATTTCGAATCTTGACAACTATATGAATGAAAACTTACAAGATCGGGGTTTGCAACAATGATTAGCAAACATGCATAAGGTAAGATAAATAACGATAGTCATGCAAATCGCATCGAAGGACCAAGCTTTCGCCTTTTCCAACAATTAGACAACTCTTTCAAGAAACCCTAATTGTATCTACCGATTTTATGTTTATAATCCAAGTTGTTAACCCAAATCTCTATTAAATAGGCAATAAACATATAAAGGGTAGTAGATGCTCAAAATACGATAAAGGTCGGATCTTTACCTCAAACACGCATAGCTATTGTTGGGCTCGCCCCGACCTTAGAAGTTGGTGGACTACTCGCTCTTTATCGCAGGGAAAGACATCAATAATAAAAGGAAATAACTAAATTGCATTAAAATAAACCAAAGCTTACAACCGATCGAAGCCAAATTGATTTCGCTCTCTTGCTCCTACTCGGCCTCCACTCTCTCTCTCTCTCTCTACTCTCCTACTGCTCATTCTCAAATTTTCTGAATAAAACTCAGCCCTATAGCCTTTATTTATAGGTTTCCAATCCTTGCTAAGCAAGGAAGGAAAGTATATCTAATTTCTAAAGATAAAACTTAAATAAAAGGAACATTTATCTTAAAAGGAAATATATCTAAAATATCTAAATATCTTCATGTGGTAGATAAATCCCCTCTCCATAGGTAGATCTTGATAGAACTTGATAGATTCGGACTTTCTTCGCATCCAAGTAATCCAGCTCGACTCGGACAGGCCCAACAGCGTCACGGCCCAGAGATCTTTTGGTCGTTCTCGAGGAATTTCCTCGACATCGAGGAGAAATGTCATCAATCTCAGCTTCACTGGACCTTCTCGAGTAGCTTCTTCTCGGATCTGGACTCGGACAGCTGCTCTCGGTTTGGTCGATATTGAGGAATTTCCTCGACAGCGAGTAAAACTGTGATTCGAGTTGTCTTCCTCTCTCAGCTTCTCGAACAGCTTCTCCTCGACAGGGTCTGCTTCACATTTCTTGGTCGATATCAAGGAGTTTTCCTCGAAATCGAGTAACTCTCAGCTTCAGTCTTCTCTTCTTGATTTCATCCCGGAATGGCTCCAAATTTTGCAATATTAAGCCAAAACTTATGTGGACCTCTATTTCTTGCAAATAAGCATATACTACATAAATTCAACATATTCCCAGCCTGAAATATGCAAAGTATATAGAATAAGGAGCTAAAATGTGCATAAGAACATGGCTACTTTAGTGGACATCATCTTGCTAGTACATTCATTACTTGGGACCTAATGAAGATAAAATTCACTTAGGGGCAAAAGTCAAGTAAAATCATTTGATATAGCATGAATGAAAAAAAAAAGAAAAGAAAGAAAAAAAAAAGAAAAAAAAGGAATAAAGGAATGAGTTGAGTATGGTTTGTAAAGTTTTATGCTTGAGATTGGTGTTGTTTAACATTGTAGAGCTATGGTATGATGAGTTTATGAGTGGATTAATGATTTGGTTGCTTTCTTAGTTCCCGGATTATGAGCAACACATGGCCTAAATTGTTCCATACCTGATATTTTCTACCATGGCCCAATTACAACCCAATTGAAAGACCTCATGATTTTTGTTGTGTTTAGAGTCACCAGCGGTGGAGAGCTAGAACACTGGTGCAAGACTATTGTAGCTAAGCTTTTGAAGATTGAGTTTTGAGCGTAAACATTTAACCCTAAACACTTGAGCGAGAGTGAAACACATTCCTTGTGAGATCTAGAATAGACATGGTTGCCTGATTTCATTGATTATTGCAATTATGTGCTATGATGTTGTTAATCTATTGTGTTTGCTAGTTTGTCATGCACTTAAAGATTATTGAGGTGGATACATGAATTGCTATTCTGTGGGGTTGCAGAGTTGAGTTTTTTATTGCTTGAGGACAAGCAAAGGTTCAAGTGTGGGGGAATTTGATAGAGCATTTTTATTATTGCATTATAGATTACATTTAGCATAGTTTAGTTGCAAATAGTGCATATTTTAGTTACAATTACATGTTTACCGGTGGTGTTGGAAGAGTCGGAATCTATGCAATTTTATGATTAATTTCAGGTAAATGTGGATCCAAGGAGGAATGAGGAGACTCTTGGATGAAGGAAGATTCAAGTTGAGGAAGAAAAGTGAAGAGCACGAGAGCGGAGTCGAATTTCGAGAGCCTAAATGAATAACAAGTCAGCAAAAGTTGTCGCCAGACATGCTAAACTTGTTTCGCACTTTCTGGAGACCTCGGTGGTCCAATTGACTATAATAACCATGCGTTGGAAAGCTCTCTTCGAGATCTACAACTATCATGTTGACATCGAGACCAAATTCAAAGAGGAAAAATCGCTGTGAACAGTAAGGCCGCCCCGCGGCTCGAAGCTCTGACGAAGGATTTCGCTGATCGCCGGCCGCCCCGCGGCCTGGGTTGGCTGCCCCGCGGCCCTCGCAGAAACGCACCGTTCAGACTTGAAATTTAGTTAGGGCTTTATGTTATTTTCTTTGCCGATATTCTAAAGCCTTTTAAGAGACTTTTTAGTTTATTCTTCCATAGACATTATGCATTTTAGAGAATTGTTGAGAGTGTCGTTGAGCATGAGCAACTAAACTCTCGACGTTTCGCCTATAGTTTGGATCTTTGATTGTTAAATTGTGAGTTTCTTAATCTAGTTCTTATTCCTATTCCAATGTTTTGACTTCTTTGTGCTTAATTGCTTGAATGTGTTTTATTCTCTCTGGCTCGATCAACTAGTTAGAGTAGATTCATTCAATTGATAGGGTTTTGCAGATTCCTCGTAGCGAACCTTAACCCAAGTGGCAATCATATCCCTTTAGGACTCGTAGGACTAATTGGATGTGTAGGAAGTTGAATACATGTTGAATATCGACTCGTAGCTTGATATTATGTGTACCTTGGTTAATTCATACCCTTAATGTTATCTCTAGGTTGAATCTTAACCGTGTTAGGGTTATTTAGAGATAAGGGTTGCTAGGACTCGTAGGACTAGTAATCTACCTAAGATCTGGATAAGGACATTGATAGGAAAAGACAAGAACTAGAGGCTGAAACAAGGATCGAATTCATCAATCGAAGTGATAAATTGTAGGTGAACCTATTTCTCTCCATTGCATTCTACAATCAATTTACTTTGTGTGCTTTCTTCCGCTTTGATAAAAGGCAGATCTTTTTCACACCAAAAACCCCCCATATTCTTACTAGCGATTAGAATTGACACTCGAATTGAATAGATTTCCCTGTGGATCGACCTCTTGCTTACACACTATACTAGTTGTGAGTTTGAGTATTCTTTGGCAAGAACAACGACAGGTTTTCCTCTTGTCAAGGGTCACGCATGCCAAGCGCATACGCGCCAACCAAGCCGAGCACACAAGCCGAGTGGGGTTCCATCCTAAAACCAATTTGTGTTATGTGTGGGAGCCCACCGGCTTATATGGAAGGCTTGGATTCACTTTCTAATCAATGTGGGACAATCTCTAGTCATATTCTCCACAAGTTATGTCTAGAATTTGTTCACGGAATTGGTATAAAAAAATCTCTAAAATAGAGAAGAAAATTATAAAATCTCTATAAGTTTTACATTACAACTCCAACCGTTACTCTATTTTACAGATTTTACATTTATTATTTTGATCATTCATTGGTTCAATTTGAATTAGGGGATCACTTTTTATTCTTTTTTTTTTTGTGTGATGTATGTGTGATGGAGTTTTGGGAGGTAGTGAGCATTTAATTTTAGAGGTTTTCTCAAATGCTACAAATATAGAGATTTTTTCATTCTCTCTCATCTATTCTCTATTTTAGATAAATAAATAGAGGAGTTCTTGGGTGGAAAAAAAACTTGGTGAAACTATTTAAAATAACCCAACCTTTGAGAGGGTGTTAAAAAATATCCCCACCTTTGAGCAGTAAGAAAAATAACCCGACCTTTGGGGGGATGGTAACAAGGTATCCTGACTCATTTTTTCGACCATACAAATAAAAGCAGTTTTTGCCCATTCATTACTTGGGAATTATATTAATTTTGTCAATTATATTTCATAGTTTTTGCCCATATTTATAGGAAAAATTTTAGCCAAATGTCCATTTTATCAACCTCCTTTTGCAAAATGTCCACTTAAAAACAGTGTTTGCTAAATGTCCTAATTTTTTTTGAAAACCCCATAATACCCCTGCCTTTATATTTCAAACACTGTCAGTTGCAGTGCGGTTTTCCATCATCAATCCCGTCCTCTCCGGCTCTCCACTTCTTCTTTTGTCTCTCTTCCAGACGATTCCACGCCGTTTCACTCCTCGTCGGTTTTCCTTCCTCCGTTTCTCTAATTTTCGCCGGTTGCTCTGCTGCTTCATCTCCCATTCCGATTTCGTGTCGCTCTTCGTGCTTCTAATGGCGTCGTCATCAGGTACTGCTCACTGTCGTTTCAAATGAAATCGGTTTCTGTTCAGGGTTTTGCAATTTCTGTTTGCATTTGGACATCTCCTTCCATTTCCTGCAGGTTCTTCTCTGGTTGTCGTTAGTTTGTTGTTTAATTTGGTTTTGTTTTTGTGATTTTATCCTATTAAGAAACGGTTAGGGTTTGTGTTTTGCTTTTATTTGTATGTAAGGGTTATGAGTTTGTGATATGATGCATTGTTTGTTTCTTGAACTGATTTCGTTTCAAATTTAGCATTTATGCACAGTTGTTTGATCAATTTTACATGCATGGTGACAGCAGTTTCCCTTTTTGGTTCCAGGATGTTGTAAGCCATTGGTCTGTCTGTTTTGTGATTCTTGTGTTTTCTATAAGGTTTTTGAGTTTGTGATATGATGCATTATTTCTTCCTTGGACTGATTTTGTTTTGAATTTAGTATTTATGTATTTCATCTATTCCTCATGCGTGGTGACAGTAGTTTTATATGTTTGGTTACAGTCTGTTCTATGTCCATTCATGGTGGGAGACCATTCATTGCTTAGAATTATCCTTTTAGTGACACCATATATTCCCACTGTTTTAATGTTTTACACCACATTAAGCTTTGCTTAGCATTAGCTCCTTTAGGGTTGTTGCTTCCCTTGTCCTAGGGGTATCCATTTGGTGACTCCATTCCTTTTGGTTACATGATTCTTTTCCACCACACATGTATCTTTGCTTAGCATTAGCCCATTAGGGTTGTTGCTTCCCTTGTCCTAGGGGTATCCATTTTGTGACACAATTAATTTTGATGACACCATTACTCCTGCTGATAGAGTATTTGCTTAGCATTAGCCCCTTTAGGGTATTTGATTCCCTTGTCATAGGGTTGTCCTTTTGGTGACACCATTACTCCTGCTGACACCCCTCATCTCTTAATGAAGTATTGTGGCCCTAAACCCTAAAGACTCAACCCTAAACCCTAAACCATACTGTACACCACATGTCCTAGTGATGACAGGATTCTTTACACTACACATGTATCTTTGCTTAGCATTAGCCCCTAGGGGTGTTGCTTCTCTTGTCCTAGGGGTATCCATTTGGTGACACAATTAATTTTTATGACAAAATTACTCCTGCTGATAGAGTATTTGCTTAGCATTAGCCCTTTAGGGTATTTGAATCCCTTGTCATAGGGTTGTCCTTTTGGTGACACCATTACTCCTGCTGACAGTGTATTTGCTTAGCATTAGCCCCTTTATGGTATTTGATTCCCTTGTCATAGGGTTGTCCTTTTGGTGACACCTTTACGTGTGGTGACACCCCTAATTTCTTAATGAAGTACTGCCTAAACCCTAAATCCTCAACCCTAAACCCTAAACCATACTGTACACCACATGTCCTTGTGGTGATATGATTCTTTACACTGTTTTTTAGGATGCCCTTGTTCTTTGTCTTTTGTGTATTTATGTATTTGATATATTTCTTATGATTGATGACAGTAGTTTATATGTTTAATTACAGTCTGTTATATGCCCTTGTTCTTTCTCTTTTGTGTATTTATGTATTTGATAATTCTCATGCTTGGTGGTAGTAGTTTATCTCTTTGGTTACAGTCTGGTATGTTTCTCTTATGATGACATTATCTTCCATATGGTGACATTTCATTTTTATTTATTTATGTTTGAATTTGATATGTTGTTCAGGTAAAAATATTGTGCTATTTAGTGAACCTTCTCCTTTGGAGACATCATTTCCTCCTGATTCTGCTGGATTTAAGTTCATTGTCCCTGAGAAGAAGCGTTTTCATGCACATCTTAATGTATACTCAAAGCCTGCTGTTATTGATATCATTCGGGAGGGGTTGTCTTCATCTGATTGGGCTGCCCTCATTGATGGCTGTTTTGGGTCAATTGTGTGTGCTGGTGATCGCTTGTATTTCTATTCTCAACTTGTCCATCAGATGCTGCTATATGAAGTGGAGACTAAGAAAAAGAATGAAATGTGGTTTAAAGTTGGACGACATTTGTTAAGGTTCTCGCTTGCTGAGTTTTGCTGTGTAACCGGGTTGGTTTGTGAAGATAATGGTTCTGATAAGTCTACCTCTCCTCAAGTTGATATGGAGGAGTTTTTGGGTGTTTTTGAGTGCAGTTTGGATGGTCTTATTGCAATTTTTAAAAAGGAACCAAAGGTGTCTCAGAAGAAACTATCCTTAGCATACCTATTACTGATTGAGGGTGTTTTGCTCCCCTAGAGGAAAAACTATAATGTCCGTCAACAGTATGTTGATCTTGTTTCTGATTTGGTCAGATTATCGCTGTATCCTTTTGGACGTCTTGTCTATTTGGAAACATTGTCTTTTTTGAAGAAAGGCATGCAATCAGACCAAGCCAACATAGGGGAGAGGTTTGGCTACAATGTTTTCGGTTATCCCTTTCCATTTCAGGTAGTTCCCTTCTACTTACTTTTAAGTTCCAATTTTTATTGTGTATGCCTATTATTTTCATATTATTGTTCTTTTATTCTAATTTTTGTCCTTATTGTTGTTTTGATATCAGGTTTGGATTTTAGAAGCAATTCCTCAAATTGCTTCGATGACATGTTGTAACTTTGCATTTTGTGAAGGATTACCTGCCTCTATTGTTTGGTATAGTGAAAATGTTGATTTTTGCATTAATTATGACAAGTATGCTGAATTGTTTTCAAAAGATTTGGTAAGCATCCTTTTTCTTCATGTGTTTTATTATTTTTATATCAGTTCAATGTTTCATTTTCTAACTATCATTGTGTAATGTTGTTTCTTGTTCTCTTGCTAGGGTGTTACTGTCTATCCTATTTATGCCGAGTTTATGAATGGCCCTCAACTCTCGTTTTCTAATGAAGTCTTTGATGACGCCATTGATTCATTTGTTTCTTCTTTCGTTGGGTTGGGTACTGATGACAGTGACGTAGTATCTGCTAGAAAGTTACGTCTTGAAGCTCATGTTGTTAGGCCATCAGGTGGTCCCATATTTCATGGTGGAGTTGAAGCTACTCTCCCTTCTCTTAAACTTCCTACTCGAAAGAAGGACTTAGTCAGAAAGTCACCATTGGGGAAAAAGAAGTTAATTGCCACTAATGCCACGTCTGACTTTGAGAGTCCTGTCCCTCTCAAGAAGGCAGGTGTGACATGGTCAACGCGCACTGCTGCCAGTCCTGTTCCTCTCAAGCAAGCAGTGGTTACACGATCCAAGCGCAGTGATGCTCCTATAGTGAAGAAGAGAGAGTTGAGAAGCTCTGTTGCTGTTGATTAGCCTATGAAGAAGAAGCAACGAGTGATGCCATCTCGGCAATCTTCAAAGAGCCAATCTCCCTCTAAGAGTAAAGAAGAAGGAAAGAAGGTTGACAAAGTTCCAGCTCATGCAGACAAGCCAAAGAAATCCAAGTTTAAGCTACCTAGACTTGTTCCTCCTACAGGTGGTACGTTTAGTGCCCCAAAGTCTGAGTCTGCACCTGATTTGCCTTCCTCTTCTATTCCTGCAAGTGATGATCTTCCTGGTTGGGCTAAAGATTTGTTTGGATAAGCTGAATTTATTGAAGGAATTATCAAATCTTTTAGGGCATCATTTGACAAGATTGAATCACAGTTGAAGGAGTGTGTTTCTAATATCATTGGACTTGAGCAGAGAATTGCTTCACTAGAATCTCATCGTTCTAATGACAGTGAAGCCGCTCTAAAAAAGTTTCGTGAAGAATTGGATGCATCTCTCAAGCCTGAAGTGGTTGGGATTAGGGAGAACTGCTCTCAGATTTCTCAGCATGGGTATCCTTTTAGCTGTTTAAATGAAACGGATGACAACGATACTTCCAACGAGTCTGACCCTGCAGATTATTGTGTTCGTTCATCAAATAATGCGTCAACTTCAATGGATGGTGATGTTGATTGCACTGCTGATGGGACAGATCTGGAGTCACTGGAGAAAGCTGATGACAGGGTTCTTCCTTCTGTTGATGACATGGTACTCCCTTCTCCTGATAAGATTGCTGATGACAGTGCTATTGCTATTGCTGAAGTCCTTGCTTCTCTGGCTGAAACTGGTGACATTGTTGTTCCTGTTCTTGATGTGTTTGTCTCAAGTGAAGTGGGTGTTTCAAATGATAAGCTTAATCTCAGTGGTGTTCCTGCTGACAGTGGTGTGCCTCCAACTGTTGTGTCACATGGTGGAATTGAAGCTTCTCATCCTGCTTCTACTGATGAAATTAATGACAGTGGCTTTGTTACTCCTACTTTAGTCATTATCTCAACAGATGGAACTGATGATTCTAGTGTTGCTCCCACTGAAGTTATTCTATCAGATTCCACCAATATTGCTCTTTCTGTTGCTCCTAAAGTTGTTATTTCTTCAAAGGAGTGCATTGCTGACATTAATGTGCCAAAAGATGTGCTTGGTGACAGTGTTGGAGCTGATACTATTGTTGTTGTTGTTTCGACTAATGAAATTAATGACAGTTCTGGTTCTGATGACATTGTTGCTCCTACTGTTGTTCTTTCTTCACTTGAGTTCAATAAAGACAGTAGTGTGGCAAAAGAGGTGGCTGGTGACATTGTTGGTGATGATACTGCTGTTGGTGCTTCAAATGATGCAGTTGATGACAGTTCTGGTGTTGGTGTCATTCTTGGTTATTCATCTAATGTGAATGATGAAAGTGTTGCTGCTGATGTTAACGTTTCTGCTACATAGAGTCTACTTCATAACATCACTGATTTTATGCAGCTCGTACCGTTAGATGAAGAAGAAGAGGTTCCATTACGGCGTTCCCATAGGGTTGGGAAAACTGCCCCTACAGTCCATACTCCTTATACAAATCCGTGTAAACCAAAGAAGCCTCGCCTTCCAAAAGAACCGACTAACTCTTTTCTAACCAAAGAGGCTCGTACTCATTTTTATACTGGCTTTAGATCTCTTGGGTAATTATCTGTTTTTTTTATCTATCTTCTCTTTTTTATATTTCTACTTTCTATTATAATTTTATTTATCTTTGGTTTTATTTTTATATTTTTGGTGTTTTTGTAGGCGTGATGGGATGATTTATGGGTTTACTGCTGACATGAACAAGTCGTTTTTCACTGAGTTGGTGGGCAAGGGCATCTGGCTTCTTGATGTTGTAAGTTCATATTTGTGTTATTTGGTCCTATGTACATGTGTTTTTCTTGTTGATTACAGTTGGTGACAGTAGTGTGGTGACAGTTAGGAATTATTCTTTTTCTTTTCACAGCATATTGATGAATCACTTTATCATTTGAGAAAGCGCCTTCACGACTTTCCTGATCAACATTCAAGCAGTCTTATATTAGACACCATTTTTATTACCAATAGTAGGGCGTACGATCCTGATTTAAATACAAAGCACCCTACAATTGATGAGTCTTTCTACAAGTATTTCATTGGTCTCTCTCCTCCTTGTGGGAAGCCTTGGGAAGGTGTCAAGAAGGTCTACACCCCTTTTAATATTGATAACAAGCATTGGGTTCCACTTTAGATTCAGTTGGATTCGAAGCACATTATTGTGTATGACTCCTAGTGTAATTACTACAAAGAGGAAGTTATAGCTCAGAAGCTTGCTCAGACTTGCCAAATGCTTCCTATTCTAATTATGAAGAGTGGTGTGTTTCCTAATGTTGATGACCCTCCCTTTGTTGTTGAGAGAGTATCGGGTTTGAAGCAAAATGAAGAAGGGTACCTTCTGTTTGCCATCTTTTTATTCTTTTTATTTATTTATTTTCTGTTTCATTAGATTACATCTGCTCACTTTTTCTTTGTGTGTTTATTATGTAGTGGTAGCTGTGGGGTTTACACCATAAAGCACATTGAGCACCTTGTATTTGATGGTGACATGGATCTTATCAATGACGACTATGTTCAGGTCTATCGTGAGAGGATTGCAGCTGATCTCTTCGCCAAGCAATGGACATTTGTTTAGTTTATCACATAAGTTTCTGTAGTTTGGATAGTGTAGCTTTGAAATTCCTAAATACATTTACTTATCTAATTATGGGATATTTAGTTGATGTAAGTTGCATGGTGACACTTTGAAATACTTGAACCAAGTTAGTTGTATTTTGGAATGAATGTCTTCATATTAATATCTATGTTCCTTTTAATCATTTTATGTATTATGCCTTTTATATTTGTTAAGTCTCCATAATTTCAATTTACTTTCAAAGTTTGATGATTTCTGGTGACATGCTCACTGTTTTTACCCTGGTGGCAGTGCTGATGACATTGTTTTTCCGTGTGCTAGTGGTTGCCTTTGGTGATAGAAGATGCATATCTATTAATTGAACTGCTTTGTTTAGCATTACCCCTGCTAGTGTTTGGTGACACTAACCATTCTGATGACAGAATTTTTGACACTATTTTCAGTGTGGTTACATCATTTTCCCCACTTTTTTTTATTTTTTATTTTTATTTTTTATATTTTAAACCACATGTTGCTTTGCTTAGCATTATCCCCTTTATGGTATTTGCTTCCCTTGTCCTAGGGTTGTTCCTAGGGTTGTTTTCAGTGTGGTGACACCATTTTCCCCACTTTTTTTTAATTTTTTTTTATTGTAAACCACATGTAGCTTTGTTTAGCATTATCCCCTTTTGAGTATTTTCTTCCATTGTTATAGGGTTGTTCTTTTAGTGACATACCACATGTCCTTCTGGTGACAGACTCCTTTACACTTTTTTCAATTGTGGTGACAGAGCTTTTGGTTACACCTCAAGTGCTTGTTGGCAGATTATATGTACTGAACAATACTTGAATCAATTTGTTTCATTTTGAACAGAAACTAAAAGCTGGTGATAGTTTATATAAAAGCTGGTGACAGTGTAAGAAACTGGTTACAGCTAACATTCTATTCAATATAAGAAGAACAAAAACATAAAATGTACTAAAACTCAATGTAGCATAAACTGTCTAGCTGGTCTGATGACTCTTTAATCCTTTTCATCTATATACTCCAACTGAAGGCTTTTTTTTTTTTTGAGGTCGTCCGCATCTTTTATGCACCAATGGTGGGTGACATCTCTGCTGTTTGATGTCATCTGGCACAATCCACTCTGCTTCTTGTAACACTAGATATATTGTCTTTTGATAAGCCAAGATCCAAGCTTCATTTGTGTAATAAGTGCTAATGTACCTCAAAACAGCCAGTTTTTTCTCTCTGATGACAACAAGCGCGTGTACACAAGGTATCTTGTCGTAATCAAATACCTTACATGTACAAGATTTCTGATTCCGATCAACAAGAACCCTATTCATGCCACCAACAACTTCAAACTGGAAGTCATTCTGTTGTTTGACAGTGTACATTCTTGATTCACTGCATCTTATGTACACTGTATCATTGATTTTTTTTGGAAGATCAAAGTTGTTATCCTCGGATTCTTTTCTGCGGTCATTGAACCATTTTGTTAGTTTCTCTCTGATTGCATTCAGTAGTTCTATAACTGGGAATGATCTATATATCTTCACCGAATACACTATTGATTGTCTCTGCATTGTTTGAAGTCATCATATTATACCTGTCAGCTTTTGAATAAGCTCTTGCCCAATTCTCAAACTTCAGATCTTCAAGAAATGTCTTCATCTTGCTGTTGGCATTAGTAATGCATTCAAAGTAGGTGTTGAATCCTGATAATGTGTAACTGTTTGCAGCTTGTTCAAACCACTCACACAGACTCTTCTTCATGAATTTTGACATTATATTCTGCTTCAAGTGCCATCTGCAGTAATAGTGATTAGCATTTGGGTAAACCAACTCTAACGCTCTTGCAATGCTTTGATGACGGTCAGAAACAAAAACCAGCTCTTCACTTGATGGGATGATTGCTAGCTTGTTGAAAAACCACTCATAAGAGGCGTTGTTTTCTGAGTCAACCACTGCAAAGGCAATGGGGTATATTTGATGATTTGCATCTTGTGTAGAAGCTGTGAGAAGAGTCCCTCTGTATTTTCCTTTTAAAAATGTACCATCTACCACTAGTACCTGTCATATTGAGTCTGATTACAGTTTTGCAGGTATCAAACTTATCTAAAAAATATTGGAAAATTTTTTGTTACAGTAATCAAGTTCACTTTTGATGACATGCATGTAATATAGATACTGAGATCTAAATTGATGACAGTATTCTCATCTCAAACAACAATTGTACTCGAGATTACATAAAAGGCATGTAGCAGTTATGATTAAATCTAAGAAATCCATTGATGACGGGCATACAAATTAATCAAACCCAGCTATCATAATGTAAGAATTTGTACCTTTTGCAGAATCGGGAATGCACGGATACATTGTCCAAATGCAATGAACAAATACTTGAACCTTGATTGGGAGTCAACTTGAATGAATGTGACAGTTCCAGCATTATGTTGCTTTAGGACACAACAATATGCTGGTAATAATTCATAGCTTCGTTCTGATGACCCCTTTACCATCGTTATTGCTGCATCACGAGCTTTCCATGATTTCCAGTAGCTCACATTTATTTTGAAGTCAGTTCTTATGATGTTTCTAACCTGACTTGGAGTTGGCCCCTTTTTGATGTCTTCATATCTGTTCATATGATGTATAAGAGTCAATAAAATATCAGAGGAGTGATTACAGGAAGGAATTACAGTATATTTCACCTTGTTTTGATCTTTTCAGCAACAAGTTTGTAGTTAGGAGCGCGACGGTTTCCAATCCTTACTTCCAAACTGCAACTATGTTCTTGATTGTATTTCAAAATTTGAAATATGTTTGACCCAGTTAAGATGGCACCGTGAATTTTTCAATCGCAACTCTTATCAACATAAACTGTTCTGTAATAACTTGGTGTTGTCTTTTTCACCCTGTAAGCAAACGTTTCTTGTGCAACCAACAATGCAATAGCATCTTTCAGATCTTCTTTTGTTCTGAACAGTTGTCCCACAACTATAATAATGACCCCCTTTCTTGAACTTATAGCTTCTGCATAATTTGTGGACATTGTAGTGCTACTGATGCCACTCTCAATCTCGGTATCATCTCCATTATCCTTTACAACAGTAGCATATAAAGGCAATGTCCAATTCACTTCCTTCACTTCACTCATTTGAAAGAAACTCCTCAAATCACTGTCATTCTCAATCAAAAAAGGCTCCATAGTTTTCTTGAAAGGATGCAAATGACTGAATTGAAGATTAAGAGTAAAACTGTCACTGTTGATGAATCTGTTGATTATCTCAGTCTTCATATCCTACATACTCATAGGCTGATTGATGACAATCACTTTTGATGACACATCCCCAACAAACACTAAATCATCTTCTTCCATTTTCCATTCTCCTCCAAATTTTACTTTTAGGAGATTGACATCCATTATACCTGTTCCCTGGTGACATCTCTTAAGTTTAATACATATAATCTGATGGAACAATTTGAATCAAACTGAGATACTGTGATGACAGGCATCCAATTATATTCAAACACAGCTATCATAATAAAATTGCAATTAGCTACTGTCATGACAAGCATTCAATTTTATTCAAACTAAGATCAAAATCAAACTGAGATACTGTGATGACAGGCATCCAATTTTATTCAAACACGACTATCATAATAAAATTGCAATTAGCTACTGTGATGACATGCATTCAATTTTATTCAAACTGAGATACTGTGATGACAAGCATCCAATTTTATTCAAACACAGCTATCATAATCAAATTGCAATTAGCTACTGTGATGACACGCATCCAATTTTATTCAAACTGAGATCAAAATCAAACTGAGATATTGTGATGACAGGCATCCAATTTTATTCAAACACAGATATCATAATCAAATTGCAATTATCTACTGTGATGACAGGCATCCAATTTTATTCAAACTAAGATCAAAATCAAACTGAGATACTGTGATGACAGGCATCCAATTTTATTCAAACTGAGATATTGTGATGACAGGCATCCAATTTTATTCAAACACAGCTATCATAATCAAATTGCAATTAGCTACTGTGATGACAGGCATCCAATTTTATTCAAACTGAGATCAAAATCAAACTCAGATACTGTGATGACAGTCATCCAATTTTATTCAAACTGAGATCAAAATCAAAGTTAGATACTATGATGACAGGCATCCAATTTTATTCAAACACATCTATCATAATCAAATTGGATTTAGCTACTGTGATGACAGGAATCCAGTGTTATTCAAACATATGTAACAAAAACAGAATTCGGGATTACAGTACAAAAATCACCAAATTTGCTACTGAGATGAAAATCATCAACTAAGATCAAAATCAATGACAATATTCACGTATCAAACAACAAACGAGCACAAATTCGATATTTACCTCTTTTGAAATCTGAATTCGGGATTACAGTGCTATAACCGAGCACAAATTCGTTCAGGTTTGATGACTGATGGCGAAATCGACGATGCCTGATGAAGAAATTGGCGTTCCTGCTTCAGATCGAGATCGAAATCTTCGAAATCAGGGAGATCGGGGAGGCCTGGTGAAAAAACTGGCGTTCCTCCTCGTCGTTCCGTGAATCAGACGAAATTGGTGTTCGGCAATAGGAAAAAGAAGGGTATTGAAGCTAGGGGTAAAAATGTCAATTTAGGACATTTTGCAAAAGCCACTATGAAAATGGACATTTTGCAAAACAACCCCCTTATTTTGGACGGTTACCAAAAAAAACCTATTTATAGTCGTAAAAATAATTGGGATACTTTGTTACCACATCTCTCAAAGATTGAGATATTTTCCTTACTATTGAAAAGTGGGGATATTTTTTTTAAGACATATCCAAAGGTTGTGTTATTTTAATTAGTTTTGTCAAAAAAAAACTTTAATATTTTACTAAATTTCTACTTTTCTCTATAATAGAGATGTTGTTGGGAATGCTCTAAGAAATGAAAGTGTTTCTTCGAATACCTATTATTTATGGTTACTAATGGAAGGAAAACACTTTTTTTTTAATAAAGTGTCTCTTTATTTCATTTTCCATTATTTCATTAGAATATACTAGTCCTATACCCGTGAATTATACTCGTGCTATGCACGGATTCAACAATTATACTTATTTAATATTTATTTTTCCTTTGTATAAAAATCTATATAATATTAGCTTATACTATTAGAATATAAAATATTTCGAAAAAAAGTTATGCGTAAAATTGTATCCTAATATGCGAAAATTTTATTTTTTGTTGAAAAAAACTTTTTTTTGGACAAAATCACATTCAAAGGGTTTAAAGATATACTTGTTAAAACAAAATTCTTTCAATAACCATTCAAATAAATATTCACTATAAATCGATGTTTTAAACAATGATTTAGGCTTGTTATATACTAAAATAGAAACCTCTAATCTTATATGTCATGCTTAATTATCGAAATTCTAAAAAATACTATAGTAAAAATAATATTTTATTTATTTCATTATAAGAATAATAATGTACATATTATTATTCAAAAAGGAAAAATTAGTCTTTTGATTTGATTAAGAATGAAAAGGCTATATGCACCGAGTACATGTGCTATATGCACTCAATACGAACGGATCTTAGATCCGTTTGACCCTCAGTTTGACATGCGTCCATCATTAAATATGACTGATATTAAAAAAGTAAAGAACGGATCAAAGATTTGATCATCTATAATGAAAAAATCTTTAATCCATTTGTGTTTTTTTTAAAGCAACCTTACAATTTTTGGGAAAAAAAAAATAATTACACATCCATCCGTTGTGTGTATGTTTGATCCGTTCGTTACTTAACCTGTTCGTTACATCCATCCGTTGTGTGTATGTTTGATCTGTTCATTACTTAACCTGTCCGTTACATCCATCCGTTGTGTGTAAGTTTCAAATTTTAACCTGTTCATTATATTGAACGGATATTTGATCCGTTCGTTACTTTTTTTTAATGTCAGACGTATTTAATGCTTGACACGTATCGGGCTTAGGGTCAAATAAATCTGAGAATCATTCGTGTTGAGTGCATATATACAGCACGTGTGCTCAGTACATATAACAACCACCATTAATAACTATCACCATATCCCGATGATATCTTCACCGCTAATTTTTACTATTTCCACCGCTAATCACCGCATTCTGTGACGGTGGATTTAATGACGGATATCCGAATCCACCGCTGTATGGTGCGGTGGGGTGGGACCGTATTCAAGCCACCGCAACATGTTACGGTGACCTAATTAAATTAAATTATTTTAAAAAAAAATTAAATTATTTAAAAAAATTAATTATTTTTTTTAAAAAAAATATACCCACCGTTACTGCGGGTGAATGAGTTTGCAATCATCGTCGGTGGGAGTCGGTGAATGAGCTTGCTCACGTACTACCTATAAAACTTCTTGTTCGTGAACGAGCAAATTGAACGACCGGCTACCGGAATCGATAAAGAAAAAGAGAAAAAGGCGGCATCTTTAAGTTGAAAACCCTAGAAGCCATCACGATCTCGAATCAAGCCTTGAAGCACAGGAAGTGGTGGTACAGGTGGGGGTGGTGGTGGTAGGCGGCGCGGCGGAGGCGGACGGGTGGTGGTGGTCTTGGTCGATCAAGCCTTGGACGCTGCGTAACTGCTCGACGAGGCAGGGGAGGATGAGGGGGCGGCGGTGGTCGAAGCCGTACTACTCCTCGGCTTCCTTGAGAAGCTGGAGGAAGAGCGGGTGGTTCGTGGTTGACGTACGTCACGGGGATGACGAACCGCTGGAGTAACGGGGGCTTTTTTTCCAATATTTTTTTTACAAAATTAAATTAAATTTTATTTACAATTTTTTTTTATTTTTTAGACCACCGTAGACATTGACGGTGTTTTGAAATGGTTCTCATACCGGATATATCCACTGTTATACGTTACGGTGGCCAGTGTGATGCGTTATTAAGGTCACCGCCAACCTATGCGGTGATTAACGGTGGATATAGTAAAAGGGGGCAATTTGCAAAATGGCTACGAAATGGGACCTAATTTGTGAAATAGTCACGTTTTGGGATAAATTAGTGAAATGGCCGCAATATAAACCCCCTTCATTTTGTTTCAAGCGCCTTTCTCTCTCCTCCGCCCTCTCCCTCTCCGCACGCGCTCTCCTCCGCGCTTCTCCTCCTCCGATCTCCGTCTTCCTCTTCCCGTTCCTCAGATCCGCGCCTTCCTCGGGGATCCGAGAGCGAGCGATCGATAGAGCGGAGCAAGAAGCAATTGGACGGATCTATGGCTTCGGATCTATGGCGCGGGCCGAGATCTGAAGAGGAGGCCGAGATCTATGGCTTCGGCGCCGAAGCGAGCGCGGAGCGAGGTCGAGCGAGGCCTGGAGGTTTCAGATCTGCGGCCTGGAGGTTTCAGATCTGGTTGCGTTCATCAATTAGGTCGGATCTATGGCATCAGATCTATGGCGCGGGCCGAGATCTGAAGAGGATGCCAAGCTCTATGGCTTCGGCGCCGGAGCGAGCGAGCGAGCGAGGTCGGGAGAGGCGGAGCGAGGGAGCGAGGATTCGACGGCCTCCAACGAGGCGTGAGCAAGCGAGGGAGCCGAGGAAGGGAGCGCGAGCGAGGAGCGAGCGACGAAGTTTAAATCCGACCTGGAGGTCGAGCGAGCGAGGCCGAGCAAGACCGAGCGGGGTGGCGCGAGTGAGCGATTGCTCAGATCCGGCCCGGAGCTAGGTCGAGCGGCTGGAGATCGGCGCGGAGGCGGCGAGGCGCATGTCGGCCGGCGTTCATCTTCGCAGATATCGGGAGGAAGAAGATGGACTTTGTATGAAATTACAAAAATCACCCAACAAATATGATAAATTAAAAATCTATCTATATTTTATTATGTTATATTTTTATTTTTATTTTTGAAAAACAAAATGTTATATTTGCACAAGATACGATTATATTTGCATAATTTACGGTTATATTTGCACGACAAAATGTTTAAAAAAATAAAAAATAAAATTAGACTTGCTTCAATATATATTGGTAATAAATCCAAAATACAGTTGTGTAAAAAATACAGTTGTGCAAATCCAAAATACAGTTGTGCAAATCTAAACTAAATCTGTGCAACTCTAAAATACGGTTGTGCAACTCTAAAAAATATGCTGACATGAAGAAAAAAAAAGTGATTACACGGAAAAAATATATACCGAACTACAAAGTTATTACTTAGGAAGATGACTCGATTGTAACTAATATCAGTGTCAGCACTAATTGTAACTAATATCAGTGTCAATACTAATTATAACTAATATCAGTGTCAGCACTAATTTTCACCACTAGTTGTGCAAAAATAACGTATTGATGAGAAAAAATAGGAGCATGTTGTGCAATAATTTATTGAGAAAGAATGAAATTATATTGAGAGAAAATAAGATCATGTTGAAAACAAATTCACAAGTCTCGATTGTTGTGCAAAAATAACCTATAGTTGAGCAAAAATAAGATGACGTTGAGCAAAATTTCACTAATCCCTCATGTTGTGCAATTATTGTCTATTTATGAGCAAAAATAAGATCATGTTGTGCAATAATCTATTAAAAAGTATAAAATTATATTTACAAAAAGTAAGATCATGTTGAGACACAATTTCACAAGTCTCAAATGTTGTGCAAAAATAAAATATTGATGAGCAAAAATAAGAGTATGTTGTGCAATAATTTATTGAGAAAATATGAAATTATAATGAGAGAAAATAAAATCATGTTGAGAACAAATTCATAAGTCTCGATTGTTGTGCAAAAATAACTTATTGTTGAGCAAAAATAAGATGATGTTGTGCAATAATTTATTGAGAAAGTATGAAATTATATTGAGAGAAAATAAGATCATGTTGAGAACAAATTCACAAGTCTCGATTGTTGTGCAAAAATAACCTATAGTTGAGCAAAAATAAGATGACGTTGAGTAAAATTTCACCAATCCCTCATGTTGTGCAATTATTGTCTATTTATGAGCAAAAATAAGATCATATTGTGCAATAATCTATTAAAAAAATATAAAATTATCACTACAAAAAAAAAACATATTTGCCACCCTTGGTAGCAACGGCAGAGATCTACCGTGGCCACTAGGTGGCAAAAAAACACATTTGCAACCCTTGCTAGCAACGGTAGAGATTTGCCGTGGCCATTGAATCGATTTCTACTACGACATAGCTACGGCTCACCTGCCGTGGCAAAAAAGCTTGTAAAAAAAGAAAGAGAAAACCCTAACCTTTGTGTATAACAAAGCATCGTCTCTTTTCCTCCACTCTCGCATGCTTAGATCTGAAAACCCTCGCTCCTGGCGCTCCTCACCTTTCAGATCTAAAAACCCTCGGTCCTCGCTCCTCGCACTTCAGATCTGAAAACCTCTGTTCGTCCATCCCCCTCTCGACTCTCAGATCCATGCTCGCCCACTTCCTTCCTCATCCTTAACCCTCACTCCAACCTAACGAGGGCGGATCTCAGCATCTCCCAATCGTTAGAGATTCAACTTGTTTCGGTTCCAATCGCTAGAGATTCAAATCGAAAATCTCAGCATCTCCCAAACCCTAGCCCTAGCGGATAAATCATTCAAAGGATTCAAGTTTCCAATCGCCTTTCGATGATTCCTCCGCCGTCGAAGCAACATCCGCTCTCCGTTCGGTGCTTCAACAAGCCAGTCTAGCCGCCGAGCACTCCGGCCGCCGCCTTGACCGTATGAGGACCATCGCCGTAGTAAGACCAAGCCCGTCTCCGTCATCCCCCAGGTCTAGACGCCGACCACTTATCTTTCGGCGAGAACTACGTTCAGGAGATTGTTGAGAAAGCTCCCGAGGTACGTCTCTTGATTGCTATTGGTATTCGTAACCTAAATTAGAGATGTTTTTTTTTTATCTGGTTTAGGTATTTAATCTCTCAAAAAATGTAGGCAGGAATGAAATTTTAGGACGAAAGTGGAGGTTTGTGTTGATTTTAGAAGGGTACCTGTTTGATTTTTTTATCCCAGTAGCAATGCTCTAAAAAGTTATACAGAATTTACTGATTGAAAATTTAAAATCGATCACATACAAAGGAAATTCATGACAGAAAAAGCTCTCGAGTTTGATTGTATAATCTGAACATGGTACTAAATTCATATTAACCAAAGATTCATCTATATATATTCATTTTTGAGCTCCTGCTCATCAATCATTCTTGTTGAACAGCTCCTGCTCATCAATCAAACTGGATGAAATTAATTTTGATATTTTTACTAAATTAAGGATGAAGGAATGTGATTGAACATATTTTATTTGTTTTTTTCAGTTGGGACTTCAGTACAAAGACTATTACACTATATAAAGTTATTCTACAATGACTTTATCCTTATTAGTGTAATGTCATGTATTTTTTTATTCTACCATTTTATTTTTTAAATGCATCTTCTTACCACATCTGATTATGGAGCGCAAGTGATGCGGGACCATCTTCTACACCGTCATCTACACCTTCGGACGCACCGATCATACTCGGAGACGGACCGATGACTAGAGCTCGAGCTAAGAAGCTCCAACGCGACTCATTCCTCTTTGTGAGTCACGCCTTATTCTCGAGCGCGGTTCAACTCCCGGAGTCACCAAGGAAGGCATACATGTGCATTGGAACCTCGGTTGCCGACGACGGAAGCTAGCAGCGGGCACATGAGGGCAGCAGCAACGTGCGCGGGTGCAGGCGGCTAGACGCGCGGGCGTGCGCCGAGGTGCGCGGGAGTGCGGTAAGGCGCTGTTGGTTGCTGTTCGCCGTATCAAATTGCACGGAGTTGGACGTTCGTTATGTGTTAATTTAGAAACATAATTAACATGTTATTTCATGGACTAATTAGTCAACTTATTCTAAGCTATTTTTAGGATTATTTTATTAATTTTCTAAGTTAGTATTTTTATTATTATTTTGTTAATCTTCGGCCAGCATAGCCTTGTTAGGGTATATTAGATCGGCCGACCCTTGTAGAACATTCACGTCTTCCATTATTGAAATTTACAGCTCTTGTGTGAAACACAATTGTGAGGAAAGTCAATCGATTCGTAGCAAGGCTCATCGATTGCAAATTGGTTATAGATCCTGCTTGGTTTGCTTTGAGTTCGTCAACCTCGCGAGAGCTTGGTGATCCAGGTAATCACAAGTCCCCTCCTTGTGCCTCCAAGTTGTCCGCTTGGTTGTGTAAGGTTGTAGAGGCGGGCTTTATAGTCGTTGGTATTTGGTTCCTACCCTCTTAAGAGGCCTGGGGTCTTTGCCTCGTTCTATTTTAGTTCGAATCACCCATCTATCGGTCTTTAATTCATTATTTTGTTGAGTCTAAGTTGCTGCGTTTTGTTTCTTTCGTGTCGATATCGAGTCGTCGTTTGAGTTTCTTGAGTCGTTTGCTTCCGTTCTTGTCTTTGAGTCTTGATTGTCGAAGATCGGGCCACCCTACGGCTAACCCCGTATCAAATTGGCATCAGAGCTTTGGTTTCCGACATCAAAAGTTGTGTCTTTTTTTTTTCTTTCCCTAAACACAAAACCTACAAAAATAGAGTCTTTCTTATTCTTGGTTTTTACTTCTTGAATTTTTAAATTTGATTGCTACTTATCCTTGTTTGTGATTGTTGTGGTTGCCTTTAGCCCTAAACAAATCATACCCCGAGACCTTTGATTGCCGTTCTTGTGCTTGAACAGTCAACGTACACAATTGTGAAAGAAATTAGCATTGGCCTTTTGTTTAGCCGAGTACAATTGTTGAAAGAATTGTTCTTGAAAGAATTGAAGCCGACACCACAGTAGGCATATTTAAGTTGATCGGCCGAAGCAATTCAAAAACCCTAGTGTGTTGTTCTATCTTTGGCCACAAGAGTCCTTTATTTCATTGTTAGTTTCTTGCATTAGTTAAAAAAAAAAAACATATTTGCATTCAAAGCTTAGTCCTAGGAGGATAAAATTCACTAGGGGCAAAAGTAAGCTTTCAAAAAAAAAAAAAAAAAACAAAAGGAATTGTCGAGTCTAGTGCAAGAACTTCAAGGACCAATTTCGGTGAAAATCTCATAGCCCTAATCGAAATCCTCAAACACATACCTCCCAAAACCATAAATTCTTTTTTTAAGCCCTACCTTACAACTACAACATTCTTGCTAAGGGTTTGAATCAAAACAAGAGGTAAAAGTCCAAGTTTGCTTGTGTGTCGAGTTGTCTACATATCTGTGTCGAGTGATCTTTGCAAGTGTCGAGTACCTTGTTTCTTTCTCTTGATTACTTTTCTTTGATTGTTGAGTCCTTGCTTGAGTGTTGATTTGCCCAAAGCGGATTGCCCCAACAAGCTTGTCATAACCAATTAGAGAGAAGTGTGTGAGAGAAACACATTGTGAGATTGTTTTATTTTGCTAATCTTGACATAGTTCTGTGTTTGTTTAGTTGCGATGTCTCAACAGGTTAACAACCCGAACAATGCCAACAATGGCAACAATGACAACGATTCCGACGCAACTATATCCGCCGCGGTGGTCAACGCCAAAATGGACACTTTTGCCACCACCTTGACGGCGATAATGGATAGGTTGACGGCCTTGGAGGCTAGACCAACGGGTTCTAATAACCTTGGTGGTCAAGGTAATCATGGGCGTGACGAGACGCCTAATGATGAAAGGGAAGTCCGACATCCTAATCCTAATCCTAACCCTAACCTTAATTTGCAAAATCCTATCTTTGAAGAGAACAACTCTCCCCGAGGGGAGAGAAATGGTCGAAATAACGGATTTGCTAATGTGCAGGGGCATGGACGAGGAAGAGGTAGAGGTCGTGGCTTCTAGGAGGAGTTCTACTACTCGGAGCGTGATGATGACTTCCAAGAGGAGGACTATTGGGAACAACGCCCGAGGCGGAACGACAGAGGAGGGCGTTACCAATACCGTGAGCATAGAGATCCTGATCAGGACGGCATAGGTAAGGTTAAGGTAAAAATTCCTTCCTTTGATGGCAAGACAGATCCAGATGCATATATAGACTGGGAAACTAAAATGGAACAAATCTGGAACTGTCACAATTTTTCTGAACCTAAGAAAGTTCAATTGGCTTCTTTAGAATTTCAAGGGTTTGCTCTTATTTGGTGGGATAATTTGATTAAGGAAAGAAGAAGAGCCCTTGATGCGCCTATCGCGTCTTGGAACCAATTGAAAGCTTTAATGCGAAATAAGTTTGTCCCTCAACACTATGCTAGAGAGCTTAGGCAACGCCTAGAGAACCTTAAGCAAGGTAATAAATCTGTTGAGGAAACCTTTAATATTATGCAAGAAACCATGGCACGAGCAAATGTTGTTGAACATCATGAGGATACTAATGCTAGGTTTCTTCGCATTTTGCATCCCGCCTTAGCTCAGGACATTGATTGCTTTCCTTATTCTACTCCTACTGAATTGTTGCATTTGGCTATTAAAGTTGAACGTGGAGCTAGATACAGGAACCAAGGCGGTAGATGGACGAGCGGACAGCCCCAACCTTGGCGCCAAAACCGGCCACAACAGCCCCAAGGGCGGTCTGACGGCAGTTACACCTCTCGGCCAAACCAAGCCCCTGGGAGAGGAGATGGCCGAACCAACCCTACAGCTGCTGACAAGGGAAAGGCGTCTTGGACAGGACGAGATTCGTCTGGGACATCTACTGGTCCCAAAGGGAGTAATCCTAACCCCTCTACTGCTAGATCTAGGGACATTGTGTGCTTTAAATGTCAGGGTAGAGGTCATACTATGAAGGATTGCCCCAATAAGAAAACTCTCATGATTAATCACTTGGGTGAATATGTGTCTGACAATTCTTGTGATGAAAATGAAGAGCATGCTAATGATAATGATCAAAACCTTAATCTGCTTACCTATGATGAGGATGATGATGGCATTGATTATGAACATGGAGAATCACTGATTGTTAGGAGAGTCTTAAGTGTTGTTCCTGCACCATGTGATGACAATCAACGTGAGAATCTTTTTCATACTAGATGCTTAGTTAAGGGTAAAGTGGTTAATGTGATCATTGATGGGGGAAGTTGTTGTAACTTAGCTAGTCAAGAGATGATTGATAAATTACACCTTCCTACTATTCAGCATCCGAGGCCTTATAGATTGCATTGGATGAACGATTGTGGTAATTTGAAAGTGAATAGGCAGGTCAAAGTGCATATCAAATTAGGACATTATGAAGATGATGTGTTGTGTGATATAGTACCTATGCAAGCCTGTCATATCTTATTAGGTCGTCCTTGGCAGTTTGATCGTAAGGTCTTGCATGATGGCTTTACTAACAGGTATTCCTTTACTTTTCAGGGCAAAAATGTAGTTCTCAAGCCTATGACGCCAACCCAGGTGGCTGATGAGATTGAGAAGCGGAAGGTAAGTAAAGGTGAGTTAGATAAGGAGGCTCAGTCGAGCCATGTGTCTACCCCTACTCGGCCGAAGGGTGTATTTTTGGCTTCCAAGAGTACATTTTTAGACGAGTTTGCGGATGGGGAAACAACCCTCATGCTCCTATGCAAAGGGTTGAATATGTTGAGTGAGGAGCTTCGAGCTACCCTCCCTCCTCGCATCCTATCTCTTCTTGAAGAATATAAGGATGTTTTCCCCGAGGACATACCAGCAGGTCTACCCCATGTCAGAGGAATTGAGCATCAAATCGATCTCATTCCAGGGGCTGCATTACTTAATCGGCCTGCTTACAGAATGAATCCCACTGAAACCCAAGAGGTTCAATCCCAAGTCCAGGAACTGTTAGACAAGGGATACATTAGGGAAAGTTTGAGTCCTAGTGCTGTGCCTGTGTTGTTAGTCCCTAAGAAAGATGGTTCATGGCGAATGTGTGTAGATTGTAGGGCCATTAACAACATCACTGTAAAATATCGCCATCCTATACCCCGCTTAGATGACATGTTAGATGAGTTGCATGGTTCTTCTATCTTCTCTAAAATTGATTTAAAAAGCGGTTACCATCAGATTAGGATGAAGAAAGGCGATGAATGGAAAACAGCTTTCAAAACTAAATTTGGACTCTATGAATGGTTGGTTATGCCTTTTGGCTTGACTAACGCACCTAGTACTTTCATGAGACTAATGAATCATGTGCTTAGGAATTTCATAGGTAAATTTGTTGTTGTTTATTTTGATGACATTCTTATCTATAGTAAATCACCTGAGGAACATGAAGCACATTTGAGGGAAGTACTTTCTACTCTTAGATTAGAACACTTGTATGCCAATCTTAAGAAATGTGAGCTTTGTAATGATCAAGTGTCTTTTCTGGGTTTTGTAGTGAGTTCAAGTGGATTGCGAGTCGATGATGCCAAGATCAAGGCAATCCAGGACTGGCCGACACCTACCAATATCGGCCATGTGAGGAGTTTCCAGGGCCTAGCGAGCTTCTATCGGAGATTTGTGCGCGACTTCAGCTCCATCGCAGCCCCTCTCACAGAACTCACAAAGAAACGGTGTGAGTTCAAGTGGGGTCCAGCTCAGGAGGAGGCGTTTTGCAAGCTCAAGGAGAAGCTCACTCATGCGCCATTACTGGCTCTGCCTGATTTCACTCGGCCTTTCGAGGTTGAATGTGATGCTAGCGTAGTTGGGATTGGAGGCGTCCTCATGCAAAAAGGTAAGCCTATAGCCTTCTTTTCTGAGAAATTAAAAGGTGCATGTCTTAATTACTCTACGTATGACAAAGAACTTTATGCATTGTTTAGAGTCCTTAAGACATGGTCCCATTACCTTTGGCCTAGTGAGTTTATACTTAGGACTGATCATGAATCTCTAAAACATTTTAAGAGCCAAGATAAACTTGATAGGAGGCATGGTAGATGGATGGAATTTATTGAGACATTTCCTTATGTTATAAAGTATAAGAAAGGGAAAGACAATGTGGTTGCTGATGCTTTATCTAGGAGACATGTCCTTTTGACCACTTTGGATTCTAGAGTCTTAGGCTTTGTATACATTAAGGAATTGTATGCTACTGATGCTGATTTTGGGGAAGTTTTTGGGAAGTGCCTAGATAAGGGTCCTACCGACCAATTTTATATCTTTGATGGTTTCTTGTTTAGGAAAGACCAAGTGTGTGTACCTAGGTGTTCTCTTCAATTATTATTAGTGAATGAAGCCCATAGTGGAGGTTTGATGGGACATTTTGGGAGAGATAAGACATACCACACACTTAAGTCTCACTTCTATTGGCCACATATGCTTAGGGATGTAGAACATTGCCTTAAGAGATGTATTGACTGTTTAAAGGCCAAGTCTAAGCTTATGTCCCATGGTTTGTATACCCCACTGCCGATTCCCTCTGCCCCTTGGGAAGATATTTCTATGGACTTTATTGTGGGATTGCCTAGAACTAAGAAGGGGAGGGATTCTATCTTTGTTGTGGTGGATAGATTTTCTAAGATGGCTCACTTCATAGCATGCCATAAGACTGATGATGCTACCAATGTTGCGAATTTGTTCTTTTGAGAGGTAGTTAGGTTGCATGGAGTGCCGAAAACCATAGTGAGTGATAGGGATGTTAAGTTTTTGAGTCATTTTTGGCGGACTTTATGGAACAAATTGGGAACTAGATTGTTATTTTCTACCTCTAGTCACCCCCAGACAGATGGCCAAACTGAGGTGACCAATAGGACCTTAACTACTATCCTAAGAGCCATTTTACGGAAAAATTTGAAGCTTTGTGAAGAAGTCTTACCTCATGTGGAGTTTGCTTACAATAGGACAATGCATTCCTCAACTAAAATAACTCCTTTTGAATGTGTATATGGTGTTAATCCACTAACCCCCTTTGATCTTACTCCATATCCTATGAGAGAGAATGAGTCTTTTGACGCAGGTAAGCATGTTGAGTTCGTCAAGGAGCTCCATGAACGGACGCGTCAGCAGCTCATGCGGAAGGCTGAGTACAACGCCAACAAGGCCAACAAGGG
Organism: Persicaria maculosa; assembly: GCA_963922045.1. Taxonomy (NCBI): domain Eukaryota; kingdom Viridiplantae; phylum Streptophyta; class Magnoliopsida; order Caryophyllales; family Polygonaceae; genus Persicaria; species Persicaria maculosa. The sequence goes on from OY998254.1 coordinate 67,703,807, forward strand.
TCGCAGATTGGTGACATTCCAGCCAGGGGATCTAGTGTGGGTGCACCTGAGGAAGGAGAGGTTTCCCCACGAGCGGAAGAGCAAGCTTGCTCCACGAGGAGATGGACCTTTCAAGGTTCTACAGAAGGTGGGCGACAATGCCTACAAGCTGGAGCTTCCTGGAACATATGGCGTGAGTGCTACCTTCAACCTCGCGGATCTCATTCCATATCTTGCCGTGGACGAGGACTTGGATTCGTGGTCGAATCCTTTCCAAGAAGGGGAGGTTGATGCGGGACCATCTTCTAGACCGTCATCTACACCTCCGGACGCACCGATCATACTCGGAGACGGACCGATGACTAGAGCTCGAGCTAAGAAGCTCCAACGCGACTCATTCCTCTTTGTGAGTCACGCCTTATTCTCGAGCGCGGTTCAACTCCCGGAGTCACCAAGGAAGGCATACATGTGCATTGGAACCTCGGTTGCCGACGACGGAAGCTAGCAGCGGGCACATGAGGGCAGCGGCAACGTGCGCGGGTGCAGGCGGCTAGACGCGCGGGCGTGCGCCGAGGTGCGCGGGCGTGCGTCGATCTGCGCGGGCGTGCGGTAAGGCGCTGTTGGTTGCTGTTCGCCGTATCAAATTGCACGGAGTTGGACGTTCGTTATGTGTTAATTTAGAAACATAATTAACATGTTATTTCATGGACTAATTAGTCAACTTATTCTAAGCTATTTTTAGGATTATTTTATTAATTTTCTAAGTTAGTATTTTTATTATTATTTTGTTAATCTTCGGCCAGCATAGCCTTGTTAGGGTATATTAGATCGGCCGACCCTTGTAGAACATTCACGTCTTCCATTATTGAAATTTACAGCTCTTGTGTGAAACACAACTGTGAGGAAAGTCAATCGATTCGTAGCAAGGCTCATCGATTGCAAATTGGTTATAGATCCTGCTTGGTTTGCTTTGAGTTCGTCAACCTCGCGAGAGCTTGGTGATCCAGGTAATCACAAGTCCCTTCCTTGTGCCTCCAAGTTGTCTGCTTGGTTGTGTAAGGTTGTAGAGGCGGGCTTTATAGTCGTTGGTATTTGGTTCCTACCCTCTTAGGAGGCCTGGGGTCTTTGCCTCGTTCTATTTTAGTTCGAATCACCCATCTATCGGTCTTTAATTCATTATTTTGTTGAGTCTAAGTTGCTGCGTTTTGTTTCTTTCGTGTCGATATCGAGTCGTCGTTTGAGTTTCTTGAGTCGTTTGCTTCCGTTCTTGTCTTTGAGTCTTGATTGTCGAAGATCGGGCCACCCTACGGCTAACCCCGTATCAGCAAGTTTCAGCCAGTCATTATCTTCGGTTTCAGCCGAAGAGAGTGCGAACAACATGTCATTTCTATGTCTAAGCTTGACTTCAATACAGATCAGGAGAAGGAGGACGTGGAAGAAGTTTTCAAAAATGCATTCCTTTGCTTGAATGAGGAGGACAGGGGCCTACCGGCTATAGAATTGATGTTTCCACTTCTTAAACGAGGAATCGTTGTTCATCATTCAGGACTTCTTCCAATTATCAAAGAATTGGTGGAGCTTCTCTTTCAAGAAGGCCTTGTGAAAGCCCTGTTTGCTACAGAGACGGTAATAGATTTTTATGCTCTTTTTTTCTTTGTCCAAGAAGGTTTTGTTGTATGTATTTTTCTTTTCTATTTGCACATTTGATATCTATTGTCTAATGTGCTTTATTGCCTGATTACCTATGGGATTTCCTCTTTTTTATTTGTTATTGTATATGGAGAAAGATTATCATCCTTTTCACCTAGCTCATTATCACTTCCTAAAGTTAAAATTTGATGTCGCTAATACTTTGGTTTCTTTGCTTCATGGTTAAAGGAGAGGCCTAAAGAAAGTTAATATGTGTATATCCTCTCTACTATGACAAAGTGCTATATTTCATATTTAATATTGATCTTGGAAAATTGCCATGCCTTTTTAGCTGTCAAATATGGCTCTGATTGGAGCCTTGTCATCATATATGGGTAACTTGGCCGTAATAACAGTGGGGAAAATACAATGATTTCTTTGTCTTTTACTCAAGTAGACAGATTCTCCTTTGAAATCCTTGAAATGTCAGTTGAGAGGCCTTGTTTATGAAACATTCTCATTGCAACAGGTTATAACAATGGGGAAAATGCAGTGATTTCACCTATTGATTCAACTACTAAAGCTTCATCTTTCAGTCTCATATTTGTGATATTTTTACTATATAAGCACATGGTATTTGTTAGCTGATTACATGTTATTCTTTTATTTAAGAGTGTTTACTGGCTATAATTAGAGGTGCATATGAATGCTTCAATTATGATCAAATATAATTTCCCTTGTCTTATCGAGAGTTGGACTGGAATATGATTCAAATGAGAATGGGGAGATGGAGAATCAGAATCTGGTGAATTGTTTAGGATCTTAGTCTATAGTAAGTTTGATTTGAATTAATTGGGTTATTGAAATTTGTGTTCTCTGTCAATTAGTTAGGATATATATTATATGCTTGCCACATATGAAGTTCTCAATCACTAATTTTATTTTGACTTTGTTTGGAGATGAAGACCCTTCCCTCAAGGGACCGAGAGACGTGTAGTTCATTTTGGAGATGAAGACCTTTCTCATTCACTCTTGTTGTTTCATGGAGAATGACTTCAGGTGATATCCACTCTCTCTATTTTCCTCCATACAGTTCTCCATCCAAATGCCCCTCTACTAAATAAAATAGTTTTACCACATTTTAATTTTGATCTTGCTATTATTCTTGAAAGCACAGCAAGCACCCCATGTTCTTAACCAATGTTCTTATTGCATGCCATTTTTGTAGTGTTTTCCTCTTTCTCCTCTGTGTGATTTCATTCTGAATTTCTATTTCCATATTAAAGATTTCCCAATTTCTGCTTGTTTATGATTGTTAGGTATGTATTGTGATCTTGTTGAGATGAGCATGACTTGGTTTTATTGCACTTTGTCTAATTTCTTCTGCCTGATTTGGATTTAATAGGTCACTGCACATAGCGTGCAGCTTCTATAAATGCAAGAAATAAAGAAGTACTAGGAACTTATAGTATACAAAAACTGCACATACTAATATGCTTCAATATGAAATGACTTTTTAACTTTTAAAGCTTTTAATTTTAATGAAAGTAATTATTATTATTGGTGTCAAGCATGTTGGCAAGACTTACGTAGTATTCTCTCTCCAAATAATTCATCTTTTTAAATCAGAGTCAAAGATACACAAGAAACAAGGGGTTTAATCACCGTGCGAATTAAGCACGGTCTGCTCCTAGTATTAAGAAAATGTTATATTTTTAGCCCCGTAAAAGGACCAATATTGATTCTTGTCCTAAACTTGGATGTATGTGTGGATGTATGTGTAGAAGTGTGCAGGCAGATAAGGGAGGTGAGCAAAGTGCACAAGGCAAGAGTAGGACAATTAGACAAGCTTTGAAAGCATTAGGTAACTATGCACCAAGTTTTGTTCCCATGTTCCCATTTATCATTAAAGTATGTATCAAACTTTCTTTCAAGAGTTTCATATGCCATCGTCTCTATTAGCAGTATTGGGCTGAAACCATAACCTTCGTCATTTATTGTACTTGCCTAATTCAAGGAAGAACATTGTGGGAATCAAGAATCACACATGTTCCTTGCCTTGGTGTATGTGAAGTTGGGATGATTTGTCAAGCTAGTTAGAGATTTCAAACAAACTGATAATAGCATCGAGTGGTTTATCAAAGTAAGGATAGAGATGTGATATCATCTTATTTTTGGGATGAAAATGTAAAATTTAGCATTGAAATTTTAATGTCTTATTGAATTGGGTCATGTATTTAATACCATGTATATGCACCTCAGATTGCTTGATGTATTTGGGTATGTTTTGATATATATGTAAATTTGTATGATTATGTATATGTAAATGTAAAGTTGTATAATTAGTTAAATTTTGTATATTTGATTTTAGAAAGAATCAAATGAGAGCCCTTTTTAGCAAGGGCTTGAAGAATATAATGCACAAATAACTATTTGTGCATTATATTATTTTTTTAAAAATGTGGGACTTTTTAGCCCGGGTCTGAAGAATCCGGGCTAAAAAGTAGCGTTTTTTTTTTAATTTCCCAGAAATAATTTAGCAACGGCAACTTGCCGTGGCTAGCACTTTAGCCACGGCTATAGCCGTTGCTACTCTCTTTTGCCACCCCATGTTTCCCCACGGCTTGTTTCCCGTGGCTACAGCCGTGGCTAACACCCTTTGGCCACGGCAAATGGACTTTTAGCCACGGTAAATAGCCGTTCCTAATATCTTTTTTTTTTGTAGTGTATATTTACAAAAAGTAAGATTATGTTGAGACACAATTTCACAAGTCTCAAATGTTGTGCAAAAATAAAGTGTTGATGAGCAAAAATAAGAGCATGTTGTGCAATAATTTATTGAGAAAATATGAAATTATATTGAGAGAAAATAAAATCATGTTGAGAACAAAATCACAAGTCTCGATTGTTTTGCAAAAATAACCTATTGTTGAGTAAAAATAAGATGATGTTGTGCAATAATTTATTGAGAAAGTATGAAATTATATTGAGAGAAAATAAAATCATGTTGAACACAATTTCACAAGTCTCGATTGTTGTGCAAAAAAAAACCTATTGTTGAGCAAAAATAAGATGATGTTGAGCAAAATTTCATCAATCCCCCATGTTGTGCAATTTTACTCTATTGATGAGCAAAAATAAGACCGCGTTGTGCAATAATATATTAAAAAAGAATAAAATTATATTTACAAAAAATAAGATTATGTGGAGACACAATTTCATAAGTCTCGATTGTTGTGCAAAAATAAAGAATTGTTGAGCAAAAATAAGAGCATGTTGTGCAAATATAACTGTAAGTTGTGCAAATATGAATCAAATCTATTTTTTTTTTCTTTTTTTTAACATTTTGTTGTGCAAATATAAGAGTACCATTTGCAAATATAACCGTAAATTGTGCAAATATGATCCAAGTCTAGTTTAGAGTTGCTCTTTTTTCTGTGTCAGCACTTTTTTTTTCCCATGTCAGCACTTTTTTCTGTGTCATAAGCCGATCAGATGATGTCGAACAATTCCATCAAGCCTGGATAACAATTTCACAAATATGATCCAAATCTAGTTTTTTTTTTTTTTTTTTACATGGATAACAATTTTTTTTTACTTTATAATATGATTCTTGCGCTTTTTATCATAATTTGTGCACTTTTTATTCTATTTGTGTCAACACTTTTTTAAAATAATTTTTTTTTTCACGTCAGCACTTTTTTAAAGTTTTTTTTCTTTTTTCCATCACATCACAAATTTGAAATTTTGCACAATTTTATTTTACAATTGCACAACTGTATTGTATAATTGCATAACTACACTTTAAAGTTGCACAACAAATCTGGTTCACTAGTCACCCCAAAATTGAACAGGTTTTGTGCACAAAAGTTTGAGCCATGTTTTGTTCAAAGCAAGATTGAGAAATCACTTGAAAGAAATAGCTATACAGGATGTGTCTCCGTCACAGAGTTGGTTTTCACTGTGCGAACCCTCTACAATGCCTCTTTTATGTCCATTTGGTCTAGCGGAAGCTCAGCGAACTCCTTCAAGAACCGATGAGCTCGGGCTGCACCTTGAGATGCGTCATCAAGATCGAACTCCCTCTTCCGCTTCTGCCCCACCTGAAATGCCATCAAACTCGTAAGACACCGAACTTGATGGATTCATCTATCCATATTCTGTAGGTATATGCAAAAACCAACTAAGGAATGTTCTAGTTGGTATAACATTTACCAAGTAAGAGCACTGATCTCGACTCTCAAGTAAATGTTAAAGAACGAATTAACACATTGGAAATACACACGTTATATAGAAGAATATCAATGAGCCAACTCTCAGCCTTGGATCCTAAAGGAGCCGTACCTCTTTCTCATACTCGTTCTCAACAATTGTAGCAGGGGAAAAATCTTCCAATTCAACAGCCTTTTCTCTAGCAAGAGATACGACACATTCAGGGAAATTTGCAAAATATTCTGCAACATGAATCCCGAAACTTTGATCACAAGCCCCTGGCTCCACCTGGAAATGAGATAGCAACCAGTGTCATAAATTTCATGATCATAGAATCTATATTACCAATAATGTTTAGTATATATTGGAAATCATAACCAGAAATCTGTATCAAGATTCAACACCACAAGTCTGTGTCAACTTGCGGCTTGATGGGTCTATATGCGCACTAACATGGTAGTTTGCTACACCAATAACCTGCTTTTTTGAAGGTTGATCCCCACAATTTTTACGAGCCAATGCAGTCAGTTCATGAAAGTGGGTAGCAAACAAAGTAGGTGGTTTAATCACTTCGACAAATGTGCTCACATATGGCCCAAGCTAAGCCTGCAAATCAGGAACCATAGCATCTCTTTTTAGATAATGAACTATAAAAAAAATAAAAATCAATCACATTCACATAGCATCAGTCCACACTGCAATATCAATACAACCATACAGCTCAAGTAAAGATAGATATGCTTTAACCTAGTTGCTGCATGATAACACCTGGGAACAAGATCTTAAAGGGAACAAGCACACTCTTGACAACTTCTGTTAACACCTGGGATAGAAGGCTATGCCAAAATTGCAATACCAGAGTACATAACCAGTAAACTGATATATTAACGAATGTGCATCCAACAATGAGAAATTGAAAACCATGAAATATGCTAACAAGAATTAAGTTGTCAGCACAAGGAATCTCGGATTCGATGGGAAGCACAAGTAAATAGATTTGAAAGGAAAACTGAAGGAAATAGAACAAGGATCTGGAATAAATCTCGCACTGATTTACTCAAACATGCAGTTCCACAGTACACTAACCTGTCCCAGAAGGAAATCTCGCACATACACACCCATTGTGGTCAATTTCCCACTGGATTCAAGAGAAAATTCCTAGAGAATTCAAGAAGAATGCCAAAAATTAATCATTTGGGAACAAAGAAACAAAAAATGATAAAAAAAAAAGAGTGACGATTCATGCCTGCAAGGGATCTTACAACATCAGTAAGGACAATTTAATTATATGTTTCAAATAGAGGATGCAGTAATACCTCCTCATCTTTAATATATGGCTCACATCAATTCCATAAGGTTTTAGGATCTCCAAGATATCTGAGATACATGAACCCAATTCCATAATGCACAACTCTATTTTAGAGTTGCACAACTCTATATTAGAGTTGCACAACTCTATTTTAGAGTTGTACAATGGGACTACCTTTGCAAAATTCCTAGAGTTTTCAAGAGTTGCTTTAACTGTAGTATGAAAACAAAAAGTGTCTCAGAAACTACAATGTCAATTGTATGCAACAGTTGAGGGTTAACAAAATGGAGTTCACAACACCAAAAAGCAAACGGTACAGATACCTCAGAACCATTCATAGTAATTTTAAAAAACTACACTTAGCATGACGGAACTAGTATCATAATTCACACAACAAAAATAGAATAGCAAATGCTTTCTTTCATGCTTTCCAATTCTTTTCTTGGAAAATCTAACAAGTCTAAACTAATACGGAGTAAAAATAAGAGGTTGAATCATCTAATGATTTATCAAATTAACCCTTGAATCTCTGCAGCAATAGGATATAAAAATGAGATCCACATGAAAATTTGGTAAAGAGGAGCTAACAAAGACATGGAATGTAAAATATTAATAACTTGCCCATCTGAAAGCTCATAGTTCTTCTCAATTGCGGAGCTGCTCTTGGCAGTTTCCAGCTCTTGCTCGTAGTCAAGAGCAACATATGCAAGCTTTTGCTTAATGTCACAGACAATTTCCCGTTCAGCAGTGGTGGGGAACATATACCCTCTTTCGGTAAGGATCTTAATGAGGGAATGAGTAAGATCACGCGCAGCAAGGTCCAGGCGAAGGATAGCATGGGGCAGAGCATAACCTTCGTAGATGGGGACAGTGTGACTCACACCATCACCAGAGTCAAGCACAATACCTGTGATCCACTAACATGGTAAATGATTAAAGATCAGCATAAGTATCTACCAAGTGATCCAAGCAAGTAATCATCCTTTCATCAGCATAAGTTCCACTAACATGAGCAACATAAATCATCTTAATAATCAACATAAGTTCCACTAACATGGGAAGGAAAGCACCGCCCATCCATATCCCCGTCCATTTTCTCAGTACTGTAAAATCAATCCGGTGAATGAAAACAGAATCAGTCAATTCAGCCAAACAACAAACAAAAACAAGAGCAACAGAAATCTAAAATCCAAATCCGACTACGAATAGAGAATCAACAAAAATCCAAAATCAAACACAGTCACATTCTAATCCAATTAACAGAATAAACAGATGGAAAGAAGAATAAGGAGAGAAGGAGCGAGAAACACGAAACCTAGAGGCCCAAGGCGCTCAAGAACGATCTTTTCGGTGGAGACCATGGTAGTTCGAGCTGAGCTTTGCTTTGCATAATTAGGCTAAAAAAATGCAGATTCCGGTTGAATGTAATCAGCGAGAGGAGGAAGATCGGCTTCAGGTGATACCGAATTGCTTTGAATGTAATCAACGAGAGGAGGAACATCGTTTCCTATTCCGGAGTCGATTGATACCGGCTTCAGGTGACAAAGATCGGGATATTGTTTCAGCGAGAGGAGGAGCTTCATCGCGGCTTTGCGCAGACTGAGGGACGGCGTGCGATTTCTGAAGAATCTCATCGCCTATTACTCGACGGGAGCCGAATCTTCATGAGACGAGAGGCGGAACCATGAGGAGAGAAGGAAGATGGAGGCGGCAGGAATCCTCTTGAGTCGGATCTTCCTCCTCTTCTTCTTCGATTCGACGGCGAACAGGAGGAGAGCGCGGCAGTGGCGAACAAGAGGAGAGGAGGAATATGGATAAAGATGGAGGAGAATCGAATCCGCGCCGGAGATGGAGGAAGATCCCCGATTCCAAGTTCTCCGTTGAGCGATCGGAGGCGGACGATTGCAGGCGGTCGGAAGTGGAGAGAGAGATTGGAGAGACGATTGGATTGGGGGAAACTCTCAGAAAAAAAATAAAAAAAAATTGAAAATTAGTATATATATGGGCCATTTTGCTAATTTGTCCAAAAACGTGGACATTTTGCAAATTTGTCCAAAAAAGTGCCTGTTTTGCAAATTTTTTCTAGTAAAAATTAGCGGTGAAGATATCCGCGACGTATAAAAATATATCATTCTATCCAAAATTCTATCCATATAAAAAAAAATATCATATAAATATTTATATTTTATTATAAACGCCCCTTTTATAAAAATATATAAGAGAAGAATCTATGTATATCACAAACTTATACAGGTGGTATAGTAATTTTTTTATAAAAAATTCTTAATTAACTTTTATTTGATTATTTTTATTAAATTTATATATTTTGATTATATATAATAATTAATGTATTAATTAAATATTAAAACTATATCGTGAAAGGTAGAGAACCATATACTACTTATCCACCAGTCGTTAAGGACCACTAATTTGGGAATATGATCCTCTCTTAATGAGAGATCTCCTAATATTTCCTAATAAATCAGTAATAACCATTAGATTTAACAAAGGTTGAGATTAAATATCAATAATTAATCGTCAATTTGTATAATTAGACAAAAATTTTTTTTTGTAAAACTAGACCATAATATGGGAAATTGGCAAAAATAGCACATTGTCTACTTTTGCAAAAAAAAATTTGTAACCGGAAGGGAAAGTTGCAGGTGAGGAGGGATAACCTGGCATTGTAGCATGACTGTGGGAGAGAGATATGGAGGAGGGAATCACTATACATGGCAGGGATAATTAGCGCAAAAAAGGGTCCTCAATAGGGAAAAATGAGAGAGCATTTATGAAGGGAAAGTGAAATGATTGAATTTAAGGGTGTCAATCAACACATATATAAGCTTGATTGATGGGTGTCAATCACCATTAAATCATCTGCAAAAAGAGAGGCAAAATAGGAGATGAATGAAAAGGTGAGGGCACAAGCATCCCGTTCATTTCAGAAAACTGCACACTTCCCGTCTTATCAATAGAAGAAATTGGTCCTACCAATAGGCTAAACATGTCCTTCCATACTTTGAGAAAATTTGGAGGGGATTCACTGTAGCTGATGTGGCGGGCTGTCAGTGCAGTTTTGGCGCCAAAACGGGATTCGTCATTGGGGGAAATGCGGAGCATTTATGAGGGGAAAATGCAATCATTGCATTGATGGGTGTCACCCAAGCACATATATAAGCTTGAGAGGAGGATCTGGAACACCATAACATACTCTGCAAAAAGGGAGGAAGAGCAGAAAAGAAGCGGAAAGGATGGGGGAAAAGCCACACGTGCATCCGATGAAACGATACAGTACCCATCCTACCAATAGTACATTTTTGTCCTGCCAATAGTGTTCCGCTGTCTTTCCATACCTGGAAAAGCGCAAGAAGTTTGTCTGGTGGCAGTGGAAGCGATGGGTAAGTCATCTTGTACATTTCCTTTGTAGTTGTTCAATGTTCTTCTATCAGAACTACACCCAGACTGATCCTCTGTTCCCGTGGCGTACCCCAGGTGATAGGGTTTGTATGAATGTCGTGTTCGACGACTGGTGGGCTCCCGGGATTGGGAGCCTGGTGTTCAAGGGAGAGGCACATATTGCAACTATGGTGGTGCCATAGAATATTCGCCACGACCAACTGAAGGAGAAGATAGTTTCCAAATTCGACGTAGACACGGTCTTATACGACATTGAGCTCACCTAGTCACCTACCTCTCTCATTTGATGGAGCGAGCCACTCCGATTCAGGTCTGAGACAGCGATGACCTAGAAGCCTACAAGTTCTACAACACTGAATCTGGCGCACGAGTTTGGCCAATCGCAATGCACATCACCTTACGGTGGAAAATGACAAGCCCATCCACTCCCTCGAATGGACATTAGCCAGAAGACTCCGAAGGGGCTGATGACCTTTCGTCTCCTACCCAAGGGGAAATACTCCTAACCGGACCTCCTACCATGCAGGATGTCGTAAGGAGGAAATCGATATTGCAAATAAAATACGAATAAAGTAAAGCAAACCAGATTTCGTCCCTTGCAAATAATTACAAGACCTCCTCCTGATGTAGCAGCGAGAAGTCAGGATCGATCCTCGAGGAAGCACGCCAGCGGATCTCAGGTAGCGGAAAATCTCACAGACAGAAAATTAAACAGACACACAGAAATAACAAAGAAAAGCGGAAAATAAAGCAAAGCACAGAAATTCGTCGATATCGACTAAAGTTACTCGATATCGACTAGAAATATCGACCAACAGTAACCAAAATCGACAAACAGAAACAGAAATCAGCAAAAGCAACTCGATGTCGACAACTCTTCCTCAATATCGAGCAAACTCCTCGATATCGACAAAAACTTATCGAGATCGACAAAAACAGAAACTTAAATTGCAACCTTTCGAACACAGAACACAAATTTCGACGAAATAAATCAATAAACTAAAGACTTCCAAGATCAGGGTTTCAACACCACAACGATAACCATGCAAAATAACACATAAAGGCATAAAAAATCATGCTTTTCATCAAATAACTTTCGTTATTAACAAATAGGAATATAGAGGCTTTCGCATAAACCCTAATTGTTACTAACCCTTCTCACATAACTAACCCAAGTTGTATTAAGATCACTTTCGCTTCAATAACACAAACAAGGATCACCTTCAACTTTCGCAAAAGAATCATGCTCATAGGGATAGAAGACGAATTGCATAAAAAGCTCGTACCTTTACCGCATCACCTCACATGGCTACTGTCGGGCTCACCCCGACCCTAGAAGTGGGTGGACTGCTCGCTCTTCATCATCAAGAAACTCATCAAAGATTTCAGGAAAATAAATTGCATTAAATAAACTAAATAAAACTTACAACCGATTGAAGCCAAAACCGCTTTCGCAAACTCCAACTCTTCTCGGCTACAAGCTCTCTCTCTCTCTCTCTCTCTCTCTCTCTCTCTCTCTCTCTCTCTCTCTCTCTCTCTCCTACTTACTTGATGTAATTGAAACTAGAATTGAATGAATGAAAATCGGCCCCTATGGCTTTATTTATAGCCTTCATTCGCTCTCTAATTAGGAAAGAAAACTCTATCTATATCTAATTCCATCTATCTAATATCTAAAGATAAAACATGGAAATAAATAATTAAATCAACTAGGACTATATCTAATGTGGATAAAATATCTTCTCTCTTGACTTGATATCACTTGATAGATTTTGATAGAATTTCATCTCGAAAATATCACCATTGGCTTCGGGATAGAAACTTAACAAAAACCGGATAGCTCGACGTCGGCTTCTGGGATTTCCTCGATATCGAGTAGAATTCCTCGATATCGAGTAGAACTTTCTTCGTCTTCTGCTCAGCAACTCGATTCCGGCTTCCAGGAGCAAAGCCGACTTGGGTTTTTCCTCGACATCGAGTAAATTCCTCGACGTCGAGCAACTTTTCTTCGCCTTCAGTCTTCTTCGTCGATCTCGGCTCCAAGACGGCTCATCGACTTGATTTTTCCTCGATATCGAGTAATTTCCTCGATATCGAGTAACATGTTCCAGCTCCAGCTTGCTTGTGTCGATGTCTGGATTCTTGCTCGATTTTGGGCAGCTTCGGGTGAAATCGACTTGATTGTACTCGATATCGACTAATGTGTTGTCGAGTAGATTTCCTTGCTTTCAACTTGATTTGTCCTGGTTCCGCTGCTCCTTGACCTTGGACTTCTGTAGTTGACTTCGAGCTTTTCTTCCTTTCTCTCAATTGCTGTAAATTGCTTTGATTTCTGCGAAATTAAACAGAAACTGGTGTAGATTCTATAATTTGGCAAATAAGCATAAACTACATAGATTTTGTACTATCCTAACCCAAATGCATGAAATGTATGCAGAAAACGATATAAAAGTAACTATAAAACATGGCAAATTCGGCTCACATCACAGGAAGACTTGGATGATGGTCTTGATGGAGGAGGAGGGGCGGATGAGAATGTGCGAGGATCGATCGAGGAGAAAGGGATATTGAATGACCTTAGCGTGACACTAGAGGGCCCTACCTGTGTGATGAATGTGTGGAGGGCAATGTTCCAAAAATCGGCCTGGGTGGCCGCCTAGTCCCCGCCTAGACGCTGGGCGGCCATTGACCTTCGAGCCAAGGGGTTTGGCGAGCATGGCTTGGCGGGGAGGGAGTTTGGCGGTTTTTTGGGCGGTTCTGGGCGAATTAGTCCGGTTTAGGTGGTCTAGGCGGTTTAGTAAAAAAACCAATTTAAAGCTTTTAACCCAAATTTACCCTAAAATTGAACTTTCTTCCTCAGTCAATCAATCGTCATCAGAAGTCCTTGCTTCTGAAACTCGACGATCGTCTCCCGTCTCATTGTTCCATCGTCGTCTGACTGTTCCGACTGGCGGTTCTTCAACCATTTGTTGCCATCGGCGGTGGCGCTCCTCTCTCTTGTCGCTGGTACTCGATTAGCTGCAACAGGCAGATATTCTGTCACACTCTTTATCTCTCGCTATCTCTCTCTTTTTCGCTCACTGGTGCCACAACCTCGGTGGTAGACTGGTGGCCCTTTTGTTTTCAATTTTCGGTAGATAAGTAAGGTGTTAATCAAAGTAACCAATTTGGGGGGGTTTTGTGTGTGAAAGTTCCGCCTTTGATTAAAACGGAGTAAAGAAAGCAAAGTAAATGGATTTATTTTAGACAATTAGGAGATGCAATTCTACCTACAATTTTCCACTTTATTGGATTGAAGCGATCCTTGTAACTTCTTCTCGTCCTATTAAGTTTCCTACGAATGCCCTTGTCCCAACCTATTATAGTTACTAGTCCAACCAGTCCTACCAATCCTTATCAATCGAGCAGTCCCTAAAGAGGGATTTAACCCAATTGATAGCTTTAAGTTCAGAAATTAGCCAAGGTATTTGCGGTCCCTAAAGAGGGATTTAACAACACATTCAACTTCCTACTCATTCAATTAGTTCAACTAGCCCTAAAGGAACAAGTTTGCCACTTAGATTAAGGTTTACAACCAGGAATCTACAAAACCTTAGCAATTGAATTGATTCTAACTAGTTGCGTGGGCTAGATAGAATAAAACAATAGACAATCAAGCACAAAGAAGTTGAAGCATTCAAATATAGGAAACAAGGAACGAGAATTAGAAACTTACAATCAATTCAAATAAAGCTTCGAATTGCAGGCAGAATAGATGAGTTTAGTTCCTCATGGAAGACATCGCTCAAATCTCTAAAGTGTCTAATGAATGAAAGAGTAGAATAGAAGTGCTGGAAAAATAACTAAAATTGGCCTTAAATATCATCCAAAGTCGGCCATGAAATAAACAAATAGATCTAGGGTTTTAATTGTTCAAAACGCTGCGCACAGCGCTTACGACCAATGCTGCGGCCGCAGCACATGCTGCAACCTTATGCCCGCTGCAGCGGCCTCTGCTGCGGCCGCGGCATGCTGTTTGCCGGTTCTTCTTGTCTTCCTTTGCGGGTATCTCCTCTTGTCTTGCATCTTTCCTTCCTTGATTCCTTCCAATGTTTCTTGTGTTTCTCTTCGAGATATTGCATCTCCCAAATGTGTTCCGATTCAATCTGCAAGATAAACACGAATTTGCGCAGAATCCGAACTCTTCTAAAATAATCACAAGATGCAATTTAGCAACAAAGTATGAAAAAAATGCAACCAAACTAAACTAAAAATGCATATAATGCCTATCTAAGATATGCATTATCAAATTCCCCCACACTTAACCTTTGCTTGTCCTCAAGCAATGATTGAATGAACATGAATCAATGTATCCCACAGGAAATTCCTTCAAGTTTCAACTTTATCAAAAAACAACATCATAGCAGGTGAAAACATAAACCAAGCAAACAAACGTCATAGCATGTATTATAGTGATCAAAGCATAGAAGTAGACATTATCCAACCTCACTAGAAATATGTGTTTCACTCATGTGTTTAGGCTTTAAGATACAACTCTCAACTCAAACCAATCATGCACTAAGCTCATAGACATTGACCACCATATCACCAATTCTCTACCGAAATGTCATTACTTGCGGGACACAATAAAGACAATAAAATGAGACACTTTTTTTTTTCTTTTTCTTTTGTTTTCCTTTCTTTTTTTTTCTTTTCTTTTTTTCTTGTCTTGGTGCTTCCCTTACACGAGACGCAAACATGGGTGTCATGAATGACCCAGGTCTATCAACACCTCAACTTACTAATATGAAGTTCACTTGAACATCTTTTGACGCAAGTTACAAACATGGGTGTCATGAATGAACCTAGTTACTCAATGATCAAGGTTCTTTCCTAGTGGATAGTTTTCAACACCTTTTTGCGCGAATCATACCCATGGGTGTCATGCATAGATCCGGTTACTAAGTGCATCAACCATTGCCACCTTATTCACTAAATATGTACAAATTCAAACAAAATACTCAAAATATAACATAAACTCTGCAAGCAATCAAACATGTGCATCGGTCTTTAAAAATAGATACTGCAGTCAATGCCAAGAGGTAGCAAAACTAGGAGAGTAATTCACACAATTGAGCAAAAAGAATTCAAATAAGGCCAAACATTCTCACAGGGTCATGTTTTTAGGACTTCAATCATACTTTAGCTCAATCATATATGCTCAATTATATTTGCTAGCTCATGTTCCACAAAAATCAAATATAGACAATGATCAAAACATCCAGAACTCCATGGGATTTTTATGAATCATGCTTGAAATTTAAAATAGAGGACAAACTAAGCCAGATGAGTATTTGAATAACACATATGTATGCAATGCATGCTCTATTTTTGGATTTTCGAATTTTCTTTTTATTCCGAAAATGCAGAAAAATAAATAATTTAAATTAGATAAAAAAAATAAACTTAACAGAAATTAAATAAACTAACTATTACAGAACTTAAACATGTTGCACAAAAATTTAAACATGGTCCTAGAATTGACAGAAATGACAGAATTGACATAATATACATATAATTCTCTTCCCCCACACTTAATGTTTTTAGTGTCCTCACTGAAATAGTACAGACAACCAAAATAAAACATAAAAATTCAGGGTGAAGGAGGTAGAACTAACCACTCACTGAGGCGGCGGCTGGTACGGTGAGGATTGGTACGGCGGAATGTGCGGATACTATTGGCGGAGGTAGTAGGACTGGTCCCTCCGCAACTCCTCCATGTAGTAGTTTGTCTCCCGCACAGTGCAACCGATGTCGTTGAGGGTGAACTCAAAGGAATCCTGGCGCATGGACATACGACGGAAGTCTGTGAACATGTGGTCCCACCAGGCGTCCTCATCAGCAGAAGAAGAGTGAGGCCCCGCAGAAGAGCCATCAGCATGCTGTGCATCCCCCATATGAGAGCCACCGCAGTCTATAAATCCCCCCAAATAGTGACTAAGCATCTGCCGTGTAACATCCAACATGCCTAATATCTGTAAGGCGGGGATATGAAAAAATTTCGTCTGCACAAATCGCTTCACATCGAAGCTCTTAAATATCTTCCTCTGTTCGTCAGACGCATTCCTCAATCGGCGCACCATTTTTATCAAATCTCAGCAGTGATATCAACCCAAAAACAGATCTAAAAGTCCACCTCAAGCTCAACAAACACAACCCAAGCTAATCAATAAAATCCAAATCAAACTCCACACACCTCAAGCTAATAAACCAAATCCACAACCAAATCAGCCCACTAACACAATTATTTTCTCAAACAAACCACCACAAATAAAGTCTTCAATCAACACCCCAAAATCAAAATTTTCAAATCAAACCAAGCACAAATATAACCACTTCTCAACCAACCACACAATAGCTTAATAGATCTCAAGATTTTAACACCAAACAACACCAATCCGAACAAATCCAAATCAAACTCCACACACCTCAAGCTAATAAACCAAATCCACAACCAAATCAGCCCACTAACACAATTATTTTCTCAAACAAACCACCACAAATCAAGTCTTCAATCAACACCCCAAAATCAAAATTTTCAAATCAAACCAAGCACAAATATAACCACTTCTCAAACAACCACAAAATAGCTTAATAGATCTCAAGAATTTAACACCAAACAACACCAATCCGAATAGATTCGAACCTGGCGGCAGCGGGTGAAGCGGCGGGCGCAGCAGGGGGGTGGCAGGCGCAGCAACATCGGTGGCGGCACAAATCCGGCAGAAAGTGTGGTGCAGGGCAAAGCTCCAGCGTTGGGTGCTCAGTGGGAGGTCGGATCCGGAAAGGAGGAGGTGGGGGAGTAGCTAAGAAGAAGAGAAAAGAGAAAGCTTGGGCTGGCTATGGTGAGTTGGAAGGTTGGAGAAGAAGACAATGGTGGGGGTTGAGTCTCTTTGAAGGGGCGGCAGTGGTAGGAAATAAAAGAGTAAGGTAGGGTTTGAAGAAGAAGGACTCTCGTGATCTATCTATCTTTTATTTTATTTTATTTTTCTGTTTCTGTTTTTTTTTAAAGAATGGGTCATGGACATGAGAAGCGAATGCTGCGGCCGCTGCAGCGGGGTGTGCTGGGGGTTTGATGTGCGGCGGCCGCCGCATTGGATGCTGCGGCCGCCGCCAATGAAGTGGTTGCGGGTTCATGTTTCCGTCTTTTTTTTATATTTATTACCACTACCTATGTCAACTATTCCTAAAGTAATTAACTAATGAAAACTACCTAAGAAATAATAAAGATGAGAAAGAAAGGAGAACTTACCTCGGGTTGTCTCTCGAGAAGCGCCTTTGTTTCAAGTCGTTGGCTCGACGTGATGGTCCTTGAGTGGCCTAATGGGTTGGTTCAGCAAGCACCAACTCCTCCTCTTCGTTATGCGGAATGTTCTCAAAGTATGGCTTAACTCTATGACCATTGACCTTAAAAAGCTTATTAGACTTAGGATCATAGAGTTCAATCGCTCCGTGAGAGAAAATCCTTGAGATGGTGTAGGGTCTTTCTCACCTTGATCTAAACTTTCCAGGGAAAAGTTTCAGGCGTGATTTGTATAGAAGGACCTTATCTCCTATTGTTAGCTCTTTCCACAGGATGTGTTTGTCATGCCAAGCCTTGGTCTTCTCCTTGTAGATCCATGCATTATCATAAGCATCCAGACGCAATTCCTCCAGCTATTGCAATTGAAGCTTTCTAAACTCACCTACTTTATCCAGCCTCATATTGCAATTCTTTACAACCCAATACGCCCTATGCTGAAGCTCCACAGGGAGATGTCATGCCTTTCCAAAGACTATTCGATAAGGGGATATACCAATGGGAGTCTTATAGGCTGCCTGATAAGCCCAAAGAGCGTCATTCCGCCGTAGACTCCAATCCTTCCTGTTAGGTGCCACTGTTTTCTCCAGAATGGTCTTTATCTCTCTATTTGATATCTCCGCTTGACCATTGGTCTGAGGATGATAGGCAGTGGACACTCTCTATGTGATATGGTATTTCCTTAACAAGGCAGTGATCGTCCTGTTGCAGAAATGTGTCCCTCTGTCGCTAATTAAAGCCTTAGGTACCCCAAATCTTGCGAAAATGGTGTCTTTCAGGAATTATGCAACCACTTTAGAATCATCAGTTCTGGTGGCCTTTGCCTCCACCCACTTGGAGACATAGTCCACCGCAAGCAAAATATAGACATTCTCAAAAGACTAGGGAAGGGACCCATAAAATTGATACCCCAAACATAAAAAATTTCACAAAATATGAAAGTTGTTTGTGGCATTTCATTCCTAGCAGATATGTTCCCCACCCTTTGGCATCTATCGCATGATTTACAAAAGGCGTTAGCATCCCTAAATAAGTGAGGCCAAAAGAAACCCGCTTCTAAAACTTTCCTAGCAGTCTTTTGCGGACCAAAATGGTCTCCACATTCATGAGCATGACAAAAAGTAAGGACAGATTGAACCTGATTTTCCGACAGACACCTCCTGATTACCTAATCAGCACAATGTTTCCAAAGGTAGGGGTCATCCCAAACATAGAAGCGAGAGTCATGTCGAATCTTGTCCTTTTGAGATTTTGTGAATTTCGGTGGAAATTCTCTCGTGACCAAGAAATTCACCATATTGGCAAACCAAGGTCGAGGAGTATGGACACTCATCAACAATTTAGGAATATCAGAACTTACCTCGTCGGATAGGAGGGAAAAAGACTGAACGGGGGCCTGAATAGTATGCGGCGGGCGCAGCATATAAGCTACGACCGCAGCAAGATTGTTTGGCCGCGGCCGCGGCATGGTTGCTGCGGCCGCAGCACCCTCCATCTTCGTTGTTTCCTGCAGCTGCGAAGAAGAAGTGTGAGTTAGGTAAAACAATGTATCGTCAGGGAACTCACCGTGAATGGGTCTTTGATCTTCCGGTTTGTCCTCTCCTTGGACAAGTCTGCTGCGGTGGTCCGCTACTAAGTTTTTTGCATCTTTCTTATCTTTGATTTTAATGTCAAATTCACTTAAAAGTAAAATTCAACGAATCAATCTTGGTTTCGCTTCTTTCTTAGTCAATAAATAGCGAAGAGCAGCGTGATCAGTGAAGACAATTACCTTAGCTCATAGGAGATAGGAGCGAAACATCTCTAGTGCAAAGACCACAACCAGGATCTCTTTCTCAGTGGTTGAGTAGTTCCTTTGTGCTCTATTCAGAGTCATGGAGGCATATTAGATGACATGAGAGCTCCTTCCTTCCTTTTGTCCCAAAACAGCCCCCACAGCATAGTCGCTAGCATCACACATAATCTCAAAAGGTTGAGACCATATGGGTGCTTGAATTATAGGAGCGCTAGTCAGGCGACCTTTAAGCTCATCAAAGGATGCTCTACACTTGTCATCAAACTCAAAAGCTACTTCCTTTTTCAGTAAATCACAAAGAGGTGCAGAAATCTTAGAAAAATCCTTAATAAACCTGCGATAGAAACCTGCATGGCCTAAAAAGGAGCGAATTTCGCACACATTGGTGGGGTAACGTAGAGACTGAATGACATCAATCTTAGCCTTGTCCACCTCAAGACCCCTTCTAGACACAATATGACCCAAAACAATGCCTTGCTCAACCATAAAACGACACTTTTCAGAATTAAGAACTAAGTTGGTGTCTACACACCACCTAAGCACAAGTGACAAATTATGCAAGCAAGTATCAAAATCATCTCCATGCACAGTGAAGTCATCCATAAATACTTCTATAAAGCGCTCTACATACTCAGAGAATATGCTTACCATACACCGTTGGAAAGTCCCAGGTGCGTTACATGGCCCAAAAGGCATTCTGCGATATGCAAAACTGCCAAAGGGGCATGTCAATATCGTTTTTTCTTGATCCTCCGGTGCTATTGGTACCAGAAAATATCCTGAGTATCCATCTAAAAAGCAATAAAAGGAGCGGTCGGCAAGGCACTCAAGCATTTGATCAATAAAGGGAAGGGGGAAGTGGACCTTGCGAGTAACTGTATTCAATTTACGATAATCAATACAGACTCTCCATCCAGTTTGTACCCTGCTAGGGACCAACTCACCATCCTGATTTTCAACAACAGTAATACCTCCCTTCTTAGGGACAACCTGAGTAGGACTCACCCATTTGCTGTCAGATATGGGAAAGATCATACCTGCCTGAAGGAGCTTCAGCACCTCCTTCTTTACTACTTCCATCATTGGTGGGTTGAGTCGCCGCTAAGGTTGTCTAGATGGCTTGGCATCATCCTCCAATTGTATCCTATGCATGCAGAGGGTAGGACTGATGCCCTTAATGTCTGTTATCGTCCATCCTAACGCCTATTTGTTCTTCCTTAGAACAGTCACCAATCGCTCCTCCTGTCCAAAGGTCAATTTGTTAGAAATAATGACAGGTAGAGTCTCATTTTCACCAAGAAAAGCATATTTAAGGTGATTAGGAAGTTGTTTCAATTCAACATCAGGCGCTTGGATAATAGATGGAAGAAGCTTTTCAGTAGGCATGGTCAGCTCAATGCGGTCTCCCCTTGGTGGCACATAGGTGGGAGATCGATGGTCTAAAGCCACTATGTCCTCCTGCAGATTAGATGACAATACATAATCTCTAGCAATTTCATCTATAGGAGCATGTAAAGCGACTTCCATCTCATCAATACACTCCAAATCAAAGCAATCTTATGTCATAGTATCAATAATATCCATAAAGCACAGAGAAGGATCATTAGATAGAAATCTCATGGAATCATAGATATTATATTCAACTCTTTGACCATCAAATTCCATAGTAAGAGATCCTGAATAGACATCTATCTTAGTCCTAGCAGTTTTCAGAAAAGGTCTGCCCAATAGAATAGAGCCTTCATTGTTACCAGGACCCATGTCAATCACAAAGAAATCAGCAGGGAATATCAAGTTGTCAACTATAACCAAGACATCTTCAACGATCCCTTTCGGGTAGATAGTAGATCGATCAACAAGTTGAATTACTACCCGAGTATCATTCAGCGGTCCCAACCCCAAAGCATGATAAACATTAGAAGGCAAAACATTAATAGATGCTCCTAAATCTAACATGGCTTTGTCAAATTTAGTATCACCTATCACACATGGAATAGCAAACATACCAGGGTCACTACACTTTTCAGGCATACGCTTTTGAAATACAACGGTGACATGTTCGCTTACCTTCACCTTTTGCTTACCTTTTAGCTTCTGGTTCCGCTTGATAGTGCAAAGTTCCTTCAAAAATTTAGCATATCTAGGAATGCTTTTGATCAAATTAAACAAAAGAATGTTTACCTCACACTTACTGAATGTCTCGAATATTTCCTTGTCATTCTCATACCTTCGTGTATCCTTCAAGGCTTCCGAAAAGGGGGGAATTGGCTATTGCGTCCCAATGGGCAAAGAGGAAGAAGGAGGGGAAGAAGAAGAAGAAGGAGGAAGAGGGGAGGAAGAGGAAAGAGAGGAGAAAGGTGGAATATGCGTACCTGAAGCTGAAGGCTCGGCGGGCTTACTAGCAGCGGGCGCCGCATGATGCTGCGGGCGCAGGTCGTTTGATTGGCCGCGGGCGCTGCAGGGTTGCTGCGGCCGCCGCACCGTAACCTTTCCGTCTTCTCCTTCTATCACCTCTATCTCCTCGTCCATTATTTCCTCGTCATCCTTTTGAGGTGTGACAACCAGTTCCTTGCCACTCCTTAGCGTTACAGCATTGACATTCTCCTTTGTTGGGTTCTCGATGGTCTGTGATGGAAGCTTTCCTGAATTGTTTGTGTCCATAGCACTTAAGATTTGAATGATCTGACTCATTTGATTCTCAAGATTTGTCATCCGATCGGATTGCTGCTTCTCTAGATTTGCCATCCGTTCTGACTGTTGTTTATCATTCTTCAAGACCAATCATGACAGTTTCTGTAGTGGATCCTCATTATCCTCATTTGATTGCTGCTGACCTCCCTGTCGTTGTTCATATTGTTGTTGAGGCCTTGCCTGTTGCCCGCCTTGCTGATTGAAAGAGGCTTGGTAGTTCCCATAGCCTTGCCGATAGCCTCTGTTGTAATTGTTGTTGTTGAAATACCCAGGATTTCCATAATTGCCTTGCTTAGGCCTTTGTTGAGAGAAATTCCCAATGGCATTCAAATCAAAATTAGGATCTTGTAGAAGCGGGCACATATCCATAGGATGAGTGTATTGATTGCAAAGACCACATGCCTTCAGTTGTTGAGGAGTTCTATCAATGACCAATTGTTTCATCATCTTCTTTACCTCTACCATATCAGTCTGAAGTGCAGCCACAAGGGCATCAATAGAGAGTACACCCCTATCACGAGGGCTCTTGTTGAACTGTCTGGAGCCCTCAGATAGCTCCTTAAACACATCCCAAGCTGCGGCAGGCATCTTGTTCAGCATGTTTCCTCCACAAGCAGAATTCACTGTTTTGCGCTCTATATCAGTCAGCCCATTAAAGAGAAAGAGAACCTGATCCTTTTGAGAGTACCCATGGCATGGGCAGCTGGCGCAGAGCTTCTTGAAGCGCTCAAAGTACTCATGTATCGACTCCGTCGCGTACTGCTCAATGCTGCTGATTGACCTTTTCAAAGCATTGAGCTTTGTTGTAGGGAAGTACATCTCTAGGAAGACTCTCTTCATCTCAGCCCAAGTAGAAATAGATCCAGGTGGTAGCTAGATAGAAGAACCATTCATTCGCCTCATCCTTCAAAGAGAAGGGAAAAGCTCTCAGCTTAATTTGATCTTCAGTTACGTTCTCTGGTTTCATCCCAACAACCACCATATGGAATTCAGACATATGCTTGTGGGGGTCCTCCCTCAACCCATGGAATTTGGGTAGAAGATGAACTACCCCTGACTTCAGCTCGAAGTTGACTCATTCTGCTAGCGCAGGGAATTGGATTGCCAGGGGTTGTTGTGCCAGGTCAGGAGCAGAAAGCTCCTTAAGAGTGCGGTTCGCATCGTTAGCCATCTCTGTTGTGGTTTCTTCTTGATCAAAAGGGAGTTCGCAAAAGCGGTCACGAGTTTCTCGCCTTAGAGTGGCAAGGTTCCTTTCAATCTCTGAATCAAACGGCAACAAAGAATAATTAGTAGCACGGGTATGGACCATGTAAGACGGTCCACACCAAGATTAACACTAAAAACACACAAGAATTAATAAAAATCGCCGGCAACCGCGCCAAATTTGACGGACGGAAAACCTGTCGTTGATCCGCCAAAGAAAACTTAAACCTATAGCAAGTATAGCAATAAGCAAGAGGTCGATTCACAGGGAAAGTTATAACTCAAGTGTAATTCAAGTGTCAATCAAAGTAACCAATTTGGGGGGTTTTTGTGTGTGAAAGTTCCGCCTTTTATCAAAGCGGAGTAAAGAAAGCAAAGTAAATGGATTTGTTTTAGACAATTAGGAGATGCAATTCTACCTACAATTTTCCACTTTATTGGATTGAAGCGATCCTTGTAACTTCTTCTCGTCCTATTAACTTTCCTATGAATGCCCTTGTCCCGACCTAATATAGTTACTAGTCCAACCAGTCCTAGCAATCCTTATCAATCGAACAGTCCCTAAAGAAAGATTTAACCCAATTGATAACTTTAAGTTCAGAGATTAGCCAAGGTATTTGCAGTCCCTAAAGAGGGATTTAACAACACATTCAACTTCCTACTCATTCAATTAGTTCAACCAGCCCTAAAGGAACAAGTTTGCCACTTAGGTTAAGGTTCATGATGTCTCTAAAATATCCATGTTGAAATGCACAGTTTAGCTCCATATTCTATACACTTTGCATATTTCGGGTTAGGAATATGTCAAATTTATGTAGTATATGCTTATTTGCCAGAAATGGAGATCTACATAAGTTTCTGTTTAATATTGCAGAATATTGAGCCATTTCGGGAGAAAACCAAGAAGCAAAGACGGAGCCTGAAGAGTCCTCGATATCGACTTCATTTGATCGATATCGACAAACCATGTCCGGACACACCCTGATCGAGGAGCACCATGTCGAGAAGTCAAGGAACAAAGTTACCCGACTCCAGCACACTCCTCGATATCGAGTTAGTTACTCGATATCGAGAAAGCCTTGAAGACCAGCCCGGAGTCGAGGAGAGCCTGATCGAGGATGCCACGGAGAGCTACTCGACTTGACCAGACAACCGGACACTGAGCAACACCAATCCTCGATATCGAGGAGTTTCCTCGATATCGACAAGCCTAGAGCACCTGTCCGAGCAGTCTCGAAGAGAAGCTACTCGACAACACCAAGCCAGCCTAGTCGATGAACCAAGTCTACTCGATATCGACGAAAGTTGTCGATATCGAGGACCCAGAACCACACTTCCGAGCCATGTCGAGGACCTGCTACCCGTGATGCCGCTGAAGCCAAAGTCGATGCCAACTCTACTCGATATCGAATAGTTTACTCGATATCGAGGAGATCTATCCGGAAGCCACGTACGCGGTTTGAGCTGTCCTACACGGTTTTGGATTCCTTGGGGCCGAAGTTGTCCGAGTCTATCCGATTCTATCAAGATCCATCCAATGAAGAGAAGATTTATCCACTTGAAGATACTTTAGGCTTTTAGATATAATTTCCTTTTTGGATTTATTTATGTTATTCCATTTATTTATCCTTAAGCTTTTAGATATAGATATATTTAGATAGAGATAGAGATTTCTATCCTTGATTAGCAAGGATTAGAAGCCTATAAATAAAGCCTTAGGGGGCTGAGTTTTATTCATTTCATCACACAACAATAGGAGAAGTAGTAAAGAGAGAGAGAGTGAGTGGCCAAGAGGAGTTGTGAAGTGAGAGGGGAATTGGCTTCCTTTGGTTGTAAGCTCTGTTTTAATTTAATGCAAGTAGTTATTTCCTTTCATTCAATGTCTGAGATTGCGATGAAGCGCGAGTAGTCCACCCACTTCTAGGGTTGGGGTGAACCCGACAATAGCCCTGCGTGTTTGAGGTAAAGATCCGACTTTTATCATGTTTTTAAGCATCTACTACTTGTTATATGTTTATTACCCATTCAATGGAGGTCCATGCTAACAACTTGGATTGTAAACATAAAGTCAGTAGATACAATTAGGGTTTCTTGAAAGAGTTGTCTAATTGTTGGAAAACGCGAAAGCTTAGTCCTTCGATGCAAGTTAAATGATTATCTGTTTTATTTTTGCCTTATGCATGCTTGGTTATCGTTGTCGCAAACCCCAATTTTGGAAGTCTTTTACATACAGTTTATTTCGAGAATCCTAAAGCCTTTGTCTTTATTTTATTTTGTTTTAAATTCTGCCTTTCTCGATATCGACAACTTCTGGTCGATATCGAGTTACTGATCCCCGATCCAGATCGTCATAGCTTCTCCTGTGCAGGTATTCGACAAGAGCTTCATCGACATCGACAACTCTACTCAATATCGAGTAAAGGCTAGTCGATATCGACTAAAACCGCCTGTGACTGCTGCTGCACTGCTCGACTTGTCCGATCTTCTGTCGACTAACCCTAGTCGAGATCGACAACATGTGGTCAACATCTGCTGTGAGATTCCATCGCTGCCTAGGATCCGCTGACCAGCTTCCTCGTGGATTCGATCCTGACTTACAACTACTGCATCGGGAGGAGGTCTTGTAATCATTTGCAAGGGACGGAATCTGGTTTGCTTTGTTTTAATCGTATTTTATATTTGCATTCTCGATTTCCTCCTACAACAAATTGGCGTCGTTGCCGGGGAAGCTATCATTCGCGCCTTAGGTAGTTAAATCTCACATCTACTTTGAGTTACTTTACAGGTATATGCGCCGTTCTGGTCAACCACCTGAGTTTGACGGCTTATACGAACCGGAACGTCTTCTACACATCTGAGCTAAACTGAAAAGAGCCATGGCGGCCGCAGAAACACAAGAACAGCTCATTGAAAGGCTTACAAGGGAACTAGCCGCTAAGGATGCTGCTATTGCCACTGAGAGAGCAGGGAGGGAACAGGCAGAAGCTGAGCTTGCCTAGTACCCAACAACTGCAGAGGATTATATGCACCCAACTCTCTTCGTGCCTAAATCGGTCATTCTAATCCCTGAAAACTCTTTTGAAATTCGCACTCAATTCCTTATAGAGCTTAAAAATAATGCTTTTTATGGAAAATTCAATGAATGCCCTCTTGAACATATTACAAATTTTTCTGACATGTGTCGTACTCTTGCTGAAGGTACCACTCTGGAATATGTCAAGATGAAGGCCTTCCGATGGTCTCTCGTTGGACCTGCACTGAAGTGGCTAGAAGGACTGAAACCAAGATCCCTCACAACATGGGCCCAAGTAGAGCAAGAGTTTCTCAATAAATTCTTCCCTCCTGCCAAGACAGCACTCCTCTGCCAGAAGATCACAGCTTTCAAACATAAGTATGGGGAACCACTGGCAAAAGCATAGGAACGATACAAAGAACTACTGCGATCTTGCCCTACTCATGGACAGCCACCCTACGTCATTCAAGAGATCTTCTTCAATTCTCTTGACCAAGTCACTAAGGACAGGATCAATCAGTATACTAGATATGAGTATCTGACGATGCCACCAATTGACGCATGGGGTGTACTAGACAAGCTCACTAATTATGACAACAAGTATGGGTCTACCACAAACTATGAAGAGAACTCCTATGCCAGACCAGCACCATCTATGCCCCTCTAATAAGCTTCCAAGAAGATTGACCCAGATGCCAGGGAGCAGTTCTACAGAGACCAGAATCGCAAGCTCCTCAAGCAAGTCAAGTATCTCTCTGTCAACCAGCCTTGCATCGAATGCGGATCACAGCGGCACACCACTACTGAGTGCCCACACACTGAGCAAGTCAGGATGGCGGAGACACACGATGAGGTAGCTTACGCAGGGGGTTCCAATCGCTATATGGGGGATCAAAGGTTCTATCAACCACAGTGGAACCAAGGTCCTCCTAGGAACCCCCCGCCATACAGAGCTCCAGGACATCCAGAAAGGGATCAAAAGAAGGATGACTTACAGCTCGTCCTTGAAGAGATGCGTCGAAATCAAGGCACCATCAACAACCAGTTCCAGAACATCAATACAAAATTTGGAGAGTTGGACATTTGGAAAAGAAGCATTGAGACTCAAATGGGTCAATTTGCGGCGCAGATTCCACGACCATTCGGACAACTCCCTGGGCAAACAGAATCAAATCCTAAGGGGAAGACCAAACACGTCGCAGCTATCAAACTCAGAAGTGGGCACCAATTACACGAGCCAGAGGTCGGAAAGCACCAAGACAAAGCAGAGCAGTAACTCGACAACGAGCAGCAGCAACTCGATATCGAAGAGCCCTTGGTCGATATCGACAAAACCCTCCTCGACACAAACAAGAAGCCAAGCTCGGACTCCACTGCACAGCCCAGCAACTCAAGATCGACAACCTTACTCGATATCGAGGAAGCTCAAGTCGATATCGGCAAAAACCTGGCCGATATCGACGACTCTGCAACACCTCCGACGTCTAATCTGGCTCTGAAGCAGAAAAAGACATTGCCTTTCCCTTCCAAAGCACTGAAAGATCGCACTGCAGGTAGGTTCCAACGTTTTGTTAATATGCTGCAAGAACTGAATGTCTCTATTCCTTTTACAGAAGCCCTGCAAGAGATACCTGGATATGTCAAATTCTTGAAGGAAATCCTCAGCAAAAAGCGATCCATCTCAGAGATCGCCGGCGAATGCAAAGTGCTCCACTTCCCTGAAAAGAGACCTGACCCTGGTAAGTTTTCTGTTACTGTGGGATTTGGACAATATAAATATGAGTCCTTGTGTGATTTAGGAGCAAGTGTGAGCATCATGCCCTTATCAATCTGGCGAAAGGTAAAGATAGGATGCACAGAGCCTGTGGATGCTAAGCTATGCATGGCAAACAATACTGTGGTCATACCTATAGGTATAGTTGAGAATGTCCCTGTCCAGGTTGGTAAATTCTTTGTTCCAGCAGATTTCCTTACTATAGATTGTGCTGAAGATCCTACTAGGCCTATTATTCTTGGTAGACCATTCTTAGCTACTGCAGATGCCAAGATCAGTGTCAAACAACGATTGCTCACCTTCACCATAGGCGATGAGGTCTTAGACTTCTCTTTTGGCCCTGCAAAAGAGGAAATTTCATGGCTGGAGGTAAAGAGCATCAGCAACCACGGGATCAAGCAATCAACGGAGGAAGGCACCAAAATTGTACTCGATATCGATAACCCTAACTCGATATCGACTAAAGCCCTACTCGATATCGACCAAACTTCATCGACATCGACTTCCTCTTGCGAGCACCAGACTTGCCAAGAGCCTAAGTATGGGGTCCCTGTACTCGATATCGACCAGTTCTGCCCAATATCGACTAACCCCAAGCCCGAAGATTTCTGTTTTGGGTCCGAAAAGGTAAGTTCAGGTATGGGTTCTACTCCTCCTCAGTTCATTAAGAAATTTATCAATAATTTAAGGGGAGGTAAGGCCCCGTGGCGAGAGAATCTGCGGAGATTGAGAGCTGGGAAGATAAAGAAGAAAGAAAAAGAAGAATATGCAAGCAACCATCTATGAGCTGAGCTTGCATACTACAATCAGGACCTAGATGATCCAGGAGAAGGGCCAAGCACAAGCGAGCCCCACATTAATGGTCCTTGAGCATAAAAGAAGAAGTCGGCCTAGCGACTCTAAAATCTAGAGCATGTATATAAAACTTTTTGAATTTTGGGACTTTGGAACTTTTTGATTTTGGTTTTTGTTTTTGGGTTTTTAGTTTAGAATACTTCATGTGGAAAGTCTTGTCTTTGTGTGCAATCTAACATTTTTAGGTCGGCAAGCATAAAAGAATCGCGAAAGGTGGAATAAGAAGTCCCTGAAAAACAGTCATAATCGACGAAGGCCAAGTCGACAACGACTAAGAGGATGCAGCCCAGATTACTCGATATCGAGTAGGCCAACTCGATATCGACTAAATCCAGAAGAGTCTCCTCGACTTC
Organism: Persicaria maculosa; assembly: GCA_963922045.1. Classification (NCBI taxonomy): domain Eukaryota; kingdom Viridiplantae; phylum Streptophyta; class Magnoliopsida; order Caryophyllales; family Polygonaceae; genus Persicaria; species Persicaria maculosa. The sequence continues at coordinate 67,733,379 of OY998254.1, forward strand.
AGATTCCACTTGACGCAGACGACAGTTACTCGATATCGAGTACAGTACTTGATATCGACAAAACCACTTACTCGATATGCCCTGTTCTGCCCTCCTCGATGTGTTATTTGGTGAGTTCCTTCCTTTACTCTTGTTTTTATTTTTACAGTGGGGACACTGTATATTTTAAGTATGGGGTGGGGGAAGGGCTCATTATCATTATTATATGTTTTAGTCTTGTTTTTGGTTTTACATGGTGAAATTTTATTATTATGTTATGCATTCATGTTTAAAATTTTTATGCATTTAAGTCTTTTGTCATACTTTAGTCTTGTTCTTTTTAGTTAGATAAAAAAATAAAAAAAAATGTCGAAAACATAAAAAAAATGCATGTTTAATTTTTGCATTGTCTTAGTTTTTATACCCTAACTTAGATGTCCTATGATGATAAATAATGACTGACTTGATCATTTAAATCCTGTGGCATGTTTGGAAGGTTTAGCCTAAGTCCTCAAAATTGTTTTTATGTGGATTGTGAACTTGTGATGAAATTGAGCACCTATGATCCTAAGCTAAAGGTTGAAATCCAACAAAAATTGTCCTAGTGAGAATTTTTGCCTTATAGGGAGAACATTAAAAATCCCTCTGCTTTCTTGAGTGTATTTACTCTTCCTATGCATCTCTAAATGTTGTGATAGTTATTCAAAGCCAATGCATTTATATGTTTATGTGAATAAGAATTAAATGATGGAGGCACCTTTTAAGCCAATTTTATCCTCTTTTTACCTACCCTGCATTATCCTTGCTTGAAGCCAGAACATTAGCCTGAGACTTTTTATAAACTCCACAAAACTATCCTTAGCCAAATTGAGCCTGACCCCATTTGGAAATTAAGACTTAGAGTTGGTTGGAATGATGGTTTGTGGAAGAAATGAGCTTGTGTTTCATTTCAAGTAAGAAGGATTTTTTGAATTTATTGAGATATGGGTTGGTTTTATATTTTTATCTTGCTATGCATACTATGTAAAAGGATTTTTGGCACACCCTGTAAATGCACTAGTTTTATTCTCGTTTCAAAACAAAATCAAAAAAAAAAGAAGAGAAAAGTAAAAAAAGGTTTGCAAGTATGAATAAAGTGCATGAGCCAAATTTACCTTATTTCTTTCATTTTCGCAAGGTTCATACTTTCGAGAGGTTAATTAAGTTTGAAAGGTTACATACTTCATTGAGATAAGTTGGAGAGTTTGGTTGATGCATATGATTAAGAGTTATGGTTTGGTTGAGTTGTGTTGGAGATTTAGGAGTCTTGATTCCCGAATTTTATTAAGCACCACATGGCCAAATAATTCCATACCCTTTTATTTCTTACCAAGCCCCATTACAACCCCGCCGAATGGAATCTTCTTTGAAGACTTCTATTGAGCGAAGTCCTCCTGATAATTTTTGTTGCATTTACATAATTGGTTGCGAAGTGGATTTATATTTAAATTGCAATGTTTATGAGATTGTATATGGAATTGAGTTGAGAGTTGATCTGCATAGCCTAAACACATTGAGAGTTGAGTTAAAACACTTTACCCTGGTGAGGTTGGATTTATATTACCTATGCCCATGGATCGCTCATATATGTGTGATGACGTTAAATTCACTTGTCTTACATTGCTACTACTTGAGATGTTGCTTTTGACAAAGGCAAAGACTTGAAGGGTGTGTTGTAGGCTAAGTATGGGGTGATTTGATGTCTCTAAAATAGCCATGTTGAAATGCACAGTTTAGCTCCATATTCTATACACTTTGCATATTTCAGGTTGGGAATATGTCAAATTTTTGTAGTATATGCTTACTTGCCAGAAATGGAGATCTACATAAGTTTCTGTTTAATATTGCAGAATATGGATCCATTTCGGGAGAAAACCAAGAAGCAAAGACGGAGCCTGAAGAGTCCTCGATATCGACTTCATTTCGTCGATATCGACAAACCATGTCCGGACACACCTTGATCGAGGAGCACCATGTCGAGAAGTCAAGGAACAAAGTTACTCGACTCCAGCACACTTTTCGATATCGAGTTAGTTACTCGATATCGACAAAGCCTTGAAGACCAGCCCAGAGTCGAGGAGAGCCTGATCGAGGATGCCACGGAGAGCTACTCGACTTGACCAGACAACCAGACACTAAGCAACACAAGTCCTCGATATCGAGGAGTTTCCTCGATATCGACAAGCCTAGAGCACCTATCCGAGCAGTGTCGAAGAGAAGCTACTCGACAACACCAAGCCAGCCTAGTCGATGAACCAAGTCTACTCGATATCGACGAAAGTTGTCGATATCGAGGACCCAGAACCACACTTCCGAGCCATGTCGAGGACCTGCTACCCGTGATGCCGCTGAAGCCGAAGTCGACGCCAATTCTACTCGATATCGAGTACTTTACTCGATATCGAGGAGATCTATCCGGAAGCCGTGTACGCGGTTTGAGCTGTCCTACACGGTTTTGGATTCCTTGGGGCTGAAGTTGTCCGAGTCTATCCGAGTCTATCAAGATCCATCCAATAAAGAGAAGATTTATCCACTTGAAGATACTTTAGACTTTTAGATATAATTTCCTTTTTGGATTTATTTATGTTATTCCATTTATTTATCCTTAAGCTTTTAGATATAGATATTTAGATAGAGATAGAGATTTCTATCATTGATTAGCAAGGATTAGAAGCCTATAAGTAAAGCCTTAGGGGGCTGAGTTTTATTCATTCCATTACACAGCAATAGGAGAAGTAGTAAAGTGAGATAGAGTGAGTGGCCAAGAGGAGTTGTGAAGCGAGAGCGGAATTGGCTTCCTTTGGTTGTAAGCTCTGTTTTGATTTAATGCAAGTAGTTGTTTCCTTTCAATCAATGTCCGAGATTGCGATGAAGCGCGAGTAGTCCACCCACTTCTAGGGTTGGGGTGAGCCCGACGATAGCCCTGCGTGTTTGAGGTAAAGATCCGACTTTTATCATGTTTTTGAGCATCTACTACTTGTTATATGTTTATTACCCATTCAATGGAGGTCCATGCTAACAACTTGGATTGTAAACATAAAATCGGTAGATACAATTAGGGTTTCTTGAAAGAGTTGTCTAATTGTTGCAAAAGGCGAAAGCTTAGTTTTTGGATGCAAGTTACATGATAATCTGTTTTATTTCTGCCTTATGCATGCTTGGTTATCGTTGTCGCAAACCCCAATCTTGGAAGTCTTTTACATACAGTTTATTTCGAGAATCCCAAAGCCTTTGTCTTTATTTTATTTTGTTTTAAATTCTGCCTTTCTCGATATCGACAACTTCTGGTCGATATCGAGTTACTGATCCCCGATCCAGATCGTCGTAGCTTCTCCTGTGCAGGTATTCGACAAGAGCTTCATCGACATCGACAACTCTACTCGATATCGAGTAAAGGCTAGTCGATATCGACTAAAACCGCCTGTGACTGCTGCTGCACTGCTCGACTTGTCCCATCTTCTGTCGACTAACCCTAGCCGAGATCGACAACCTGTGGTCGACTTCTGCCGTGAGATTCCATCGCTGCCTAGGATCCGCTGACCAACTTCCTCGTGGATTTTATCCTGACTTCCCACTTCTGCATCGGGAGGAAGTCTTGTAATCATTTGCAAGGGACGGAATCTGGTTTGCTTTATTTTAATCGTATTTTATATTTGCATTCTCAATTTCCTCCTACAACAGTTCACAACCAGGAATCTACAAAACCTTAGGAATTGAATTGATTCTAACTAGTTGCGCGGCTAGATAGAATAAAACAATAGACAATCAAGCACAAAGAAGTTGAAGCATTCAAATATAGGAAACAAGGAACGAGAATTATAAACTTACAATCAATCCAAATAAAGCTTCGAATTGCAGGCAGAATAGATGAGTTTAGTTCCTCATGGAAGACATCGCTCAAATCTCTAAAGTGTCTAATGAATGAAAGAGTAGAATAGAAGTGCTGGAAAAATAACTAAAATTGGCCTTAAATATCATCCAAAGTCGGCCATGAAATAAACAAATAGATCTAGGGTTTTAATTGTTCAAAACGCTGCGCACAGCGCTTACGACCAATGTTGCGGCCGCAGCACATGCTGCAACCTTATGCCCGCTGCAGCGGCCTCTGCTGCGGCCGCGGCATGCTGTTTGCCGGTTCTTCTTGTCTTCCTTTGCGGGTATCTCCTCTTGTCTTGCATCTTTCCTTCCTTGATTCCTTCCAATGTTTCTTGTGTTTCTCTTCGAGATATTGCATCTCCCAAATGTGTTCCGATTCAATCTGCAAGATAAACACGAATTCGCACAGAATCTGAACTCTTCTAAAATAATCACAAGATGCAATTTAGCAACAAAGTATGAAAAAAATGCAACCTAACTAAACTAAAAATGCATATAATGCCTATCAAAGATATGCATTATCAGTATAGGTAGAGATGATGACTATTGCCTACTGGTGATTTCAATTTCGGTGGTAGTGGGGTATTGTCGTACAGGTGGCTGATGATTTTGGCTTGATTTTGAATGTTTGGATTAGTGAACTTGCTTGTTTAACTTATTGTGTTAGGTTAAGTAGTTAGGTTTGAATAATTTGATTCCTTAATTACCTTATGTGGAATTGTGATTGTTGAATTTGTGGTTTATCGCTTCATTTAGGTGCCTAAGACATCATGAATTCCGAAGAACCGGTTGACAAGGCTTCATCTAAGGCCTCTAATTGTGAGAATCAGAATGAGAATATACAAATGTTGAAGAGGAATATCGGTGATGTTGGATGGGATCATGGAATTCTAGTTAATCAAAATAATCTAGACAAGGTGAAATGCCTCAAATGTCGGAAAGAATTTAGTGGCGGAGTTAGTCGGTTGAAGAAGCACATTGCTAACATTAGGGGGAATATTTCACCTTGTAAGAAGGTAACGCCGGAAGACATACAACGTTGTAGGGATTATATTGAAGCCAACAAAAGGAAGAAGGTAGAGAAGAAAGAAGGAATTGAAAGTGTTAGGGAGGAAGTTGAAATTGATGATGTGGATAGTGATGAAAATCATGAAAAAGGAGGTGGTTTGAGTAAATCAGTTGGGGCTGTGAAAACCAATAAGCCTCCTCGTACTCTTGGATCTATGGATAGATTTGCTTCGAAGATCCAACCGAGTGACAACTATTTATGGGAAGCTAAAAAAACAAGACAACAAAACATCCATGATGCGCTTTTTAAACAACGTACTCACCAAGTGTATGAGTATGTGGCTAGGTGGATGTATGAAAATGCCATTCTTTTTTATTCGGTGGACAATGATAGCTTCTTGAGGGTAGTTGAGGCTATTGGACAATATGGTACATGTTACCTTCCACCGAGCCAATTTCATCTTAAAGAGCCACTATTGAAGGGAGAAGTTGACAGAACAAAGAACACACTTCAAGTTCAAGAGAATGAATGGGCGAAAAATAGGTGTTCTAATGACCGATGCTTGGAGTGATAGGAATAGAAGAAGCATCATGAACTTATGTGTGAATTCTCATTTAGGTACTTGTTTTCTTGGTTCAAAAGAGGCTTCATTGGATGCACATACCGGTGAGTACATATTTACATATGTAGACGAGTGCATTGAGCAAGTTGGTGAAGAGAATGTGGTTCAAGTGGTGACCGGCAATGATTCGAACAACATGTCAGCGGCAAACATGTTGCTTGCAAAGAGACCTCGCATCTTTTGGAGTTCACGTGCCACTCACACTATCAACCTTATGCTCGAGGCCATCGGTAAGCTCCCTCTTTTCAAAGGTCCAATTATGAAAGCAAAGAGTTTTACCGTCTTCATCTACTCACATCACAAGACATTGGCACTTATGAGGAAGCGTACACGGAGGAATATCATCCGACCCGGTGTTACTAGATTTTCCACCGCTTTCTTAACCTTGCAAAGTTTGCTTGAGAAGAGAGATGATTTGAGGCAAATGGTTAGCTTCGCTGAGTGGGAGAAAACGAAATGGTCCAATAGTACAAAAGGAAAAGCCGCTTTTCATACTATACTTTCCACGGCATTTTGGAATGGTGTGCAATTGTGTTTGAAGGTATTTATACCATTAGTGAAAGTGTTAAGACGTGTGGATGGAGATGTGAAGCCGGCAATGGGATTTGTTTATGGAGAGATGAGAAATGCAAAAGAAGAGATCAAAGCGGCTTTGAAACAAAAGGAATCCTTGTACAAGCCGATTCTTGACATAGTTGATGCTAAAGGAAAGGGGCGTATTGACACTCCACTTCATTAGACGGCTTTCTTGTTAAATCCATATTACTATTACAATATTACATTGTCCAATGAGAAGGAAAAAGTTTTTATGAATGGAGTGTTTGAATGTATAGACCGATTATATCCGAACATAGATATACAAGATGAGGTGATCAATGTGGAATTATTGAAGTACAAGAACCGGGAAGGTGCATTTGGAAGAGCCACGACATTAAAAGTTGGTTCGACAAATGATGACCGTTATGATCCGGGTATGTATAGTTATCTCTCTATCTCCTCCTTAGTTTGTTAGTTTATAAGATTATCTGAAGATTACTAGAAGGTTATTAATCATACTTTAGAAAGCTACTGCTTCGAATAAAAAAAGAAAGAAAGCTACTGTTTTTTTTTTTACTTAGGAAGTTAGAATCCATAGCTAATTTATTTGTTTTTAACTTAATGCTTTAGAATTGAAATCAACTGTTTTTTTTTATTAATCCATAGCTTAAAGTTTTTTCGAAATCTACTGTTATTTGAAGATTACTATGAAGGAGACTGTTGTGGGACTGTAAATGAGAGCGTGAGTGGGAGGAAGGGGGGCTTGTTGGGAGTGGTATACAATCTGGTATTGGTAGGATGGAATACAACGTAATGGTTGGAAAGACTGAATTAGTTGGTAGGATGTATTACAACGTAATGGTAGGACAAGTAGTTGGTAGGATGGATTACAACGTAATGGTAGGATAGACTGAAGCAGTTGGAAAGCTTGACAATCTAGATGCCCCAGATGAGGGTGGCGACGTGAGCAGGTCTGATGTCATCCGAGATGGAAAGCAAGTTGTGATCGTCGAAAGCAATGACGATGTGGACGTCCTATCCCCCACGGATTGGAAGATATAATAGACGTAGGAAGCTCCGACAATGACATGATCGCGGGTGGTTTCCCGGTGAAAGTGGAGGAGGGAGGGAGGCCGAACGAGCCGTCGGACTCGTGGGATGAGGAGGTCGAGGCAGCGCTAAGAGCTATAGAGCATTCATACCTAGGAAATAAACAGCCTTTGCCGACGTTGGAGCAAGTGGAAGAGAATGTCACTCGGTTCATTCCTCGACTCGGAGACCCTCGGGAGAGTGTGAATGAGTTTCGTGAGAGGGGGATGTTCGATACGAAGGCTGAGATTTAGGACAGAGTGAGGTGGGAAGCCTTGCGAGGGTGCTACGCGACCCAAGTGAAGCAATCTACAACAACAACGTACGTGGTTGTATGTCCCGAACCGAATTGCTCATGGTAATGTCGGGCTTCAACGTATCGGCGAACTAAGAAGTGGTTGATACGTAAGCTCGTGGACGAACACACTTGCAAGGTAAGTGCCCTGAGCAACTACCAGCGGAACGCCAATTACAAGCGGATGGGGCAGAGTTTAGTGTTCGAGTAAGTTCTTTAGCCGTCGTCTTGTTCTCCATATATGTACTATATCTTGGGGGATACACAAGTAACCCGTTGATCGCATATTCGTAGTTTCAGTGGATCACGAAAGGAGCTCATTCCGCGTCAGATCAGGACGTTGATGAAGTCCCGATTGGGTGTGGACTATAGCTACTGGAACGCACGCAGGGCGTAGGAATCTGCAAGGGACGGCTTGTACGGGACCTTCGAAGAGAGCTACGATTGTATGTCCTGATACCTTCACATGCTTGAGCAAGCGAACCCCGGGACCATAAACACATTAGTACATGATGAAAACCAGCAATTCAAGTATGCGTTCGTTAGCTTGCGGATTTGGAGGACAGCCATACCACACCTGAGACAGGTACGGGCGTGGCCACGGGTCGGACCCGCCGGGTCGACGGGTTCGACCCGCCGGGTCAAGGGTCAGGGTTGGCCGACCCGAACCCTAACCCGTAAATCTCACGGGTTGACGGGTTCGGGTCGACCCGTTGACCCGGCGGGTTACATTATTTTAAAAAAAAATTCTTTTTTTTTAAAAAATGACTATTAAAATAAATAAATAAATAAATAATATGTAAAGATTTTATCTTCACAACACATTTTATCACTTTGATATAAAGTGTTAAAAATGTAGGAAGATTATATCTCCATATTAATTCTTTCATCCACAATAATTTCATTGTGTGATGTAAGAGAAAAAAATATGAGAATATATTTCTCAAACTTTATTTCCAACTTAATTTCCAATGTAGGAAATGTAGGAAACAAGTAAAGTGGAAGAAATGTGGTAGTGGGATACATATATATAGCTCCATGCCTTCTCATTCTAACTCCATATTTTCGATGTGGGACAAAGCTTTTGTCCCACATTGGAAATGAGGGGGGAAGAAAGACTTCCAAGTCTATAAAAGGAGAAGGATGGGGTTTATTTGTCTCACATTGCACATTGCATATTAGTTTATGTATTATTGTGAGTTATTTTAAGAATAATTTACATAATTTACATAATATTATAAATTTATTTTATTAAAAATAATTTTTTCAAAAAAAAATATTTTGAAAAAGCGGGTTGACCCGCCGGGTCACGGGTCGCGGATTCCCCGTCCCTAACCCTAACCCGCTACCCGTCCCCACCCGCCAACCCGTCAACCCGGACCCGGTGGGTCAACGACCCGACGGGTCGTTGACCCGTACGACCCGGCGGGTCACGGGTTGACCCGTAACCCGTGGCCACGCCTAGGTATGCCCTTGCCACTTGACTATCCTTGATAATGCATATTTCATATAGTCATTATAGGTATTTATTATTGTGTTTAGGTAGTGCTTTTGCTTATGTTTGAGTCTAGTTTCGTATATTGCTTGTGAAGTATTCGAGTTCGGAATCTACGCTTTTTTAGTGTTTATTCTGCAGAATTACATTCCTACCTTGAAGGGACTTTAGAAGAGCTTAGGAGACATGTTTTAGACCATATGAAGGCTAAGGAGGAAGCTAGAGATGAGCAAGTAAGCACGACATTGGAGATTATTGAAGTCAATGGAGGGAATTCCGTCACTGCATAGGCGGCGCTCGCCGCCATTTGCACGGCGCCCGCCGTGGGCCGGTTTTCAGCGATTGCGATTTTGGATCCGAATACATTATTTGCTATTACTTTATTACTATTTCCATTAGTGTTTTGTCGACTCCTTATGGGTCTATATTAGATTTTATTCAGATTATTCGCCGTGTGTGGCTATTGTGTGAGACAATGAACACCATTAGATAGATAGATAGATAGATAGATAGAGAGAGAGAGAGAGAGAGAGAGAGAGAGAGAGAGAGAGTTGGCCTATGATTTGCTAAACTCATAGTTTCGCATGTGATTCGAAGACATGGTTGTTTGGATTGTGAGGATTCGATTCTATTTAGTTATTCATATTCATAGTTATCATCTTGTGCTTATTGATTATATTTGTGTTCCTTTCTATGATTGATTACCATGTTAGGAATTGCATCTTAGCTATGAATTCGTTATTGTGTTCTGGATAGCAAACTAAGGTATTGAAGTAGTGATATTTCTTTGTCTTTTTAGTGGATGATTTCAATTGATCTATGTTGTGGATATGTCGATTAGGGCTGATTAGGGTTGTTCCAGTTTGTCTTAATTGCATTGAATCAATATACCAATTGGTCTAATTACTTGAGTCCTTAATGCTATTCTTTAGTGATATTTAATAAGGTGATTATATCCCTGCGAATCTCTCAACTTTAGTCAAGTAGACATGTGTTTATGAATAATTGATAGATCAATCATAGGACCATGAATTCCAACCATTGTTAGAGAATTATAGATGAAATATTCTTTCTACTTTGTTATCAATCTACTTTGCAATCATAAATTTGGTTCCTTTCACATCTTGGTCATTTGCTACAAATTATTGTTTTGTCATAAGAGTCATTATTAAGAGTTATTGAATAGGAAATCGCTTCTTCCTATGGGTTCGACTCCGGACTTAATTGTTATACTAGTAGTTTTTTAGTTTATAAAGTGATTGATTGACTAATCTATTGGTTTTGTGTTTGAGTTTGGATTATATATATATTACTATTTGGTAAAGGGCGAAAGTGCCAACGACGTTCGTCCCGCATCAATCCTACCAAATGACCTATTTTATCTTACCAATTGGTGGAATATATCCTTCCATTAAACATATTATGATTGTTTGATCCTACCAATAGTTGCACTATATCCTACCAATAGTTGCACTATATCCTACCTATTATGATTGTTTGACATGGTAATCAATCATAGAAAGGAGACGCGTTGTCCCGGATAAGACCCATGTTGTGTAGGTCAGCGACAGGCACATGAGCATCACCAAGGGAATTCGAGGGAGCTACGACTTTGCAAAGCATGGGCGATGCACTTTCCATCTCTTTCAGAATGTGAAGGCTTATCATAAGGCGGGTGGTTACAATCACTCTTCTTCCAAATGGCAATGGCGTACACCGTCGCAGAGTTCAATGGGCACTACAACGCCTTCAAGGCTAAGTCGCCCACTGATGCTGACTACATTAAGCTGGCGGGTTTCTCCAACTGGGCCCGGGCTTTCTATCCCACCATTCGGTTTAACATCACCACCACAAATCATTCCGAGTGCTTGAACTCGGTATTCCTTGAACATCGTGACCTACCTATAACCGCCCTGATCGACCGCATACTCGACAGCGTGGCAAGGTTGTTCATCGAGCGACGAGAGCTAAGATAGAATCCTGACAAGGTTGAGACTAATCACGTGGATGTCGTTATCAGGAAAAACGCCATCCAATCTATATGTCTTCAGGTGAACACTTTGAGCGAACACGAGTTTGACGTCCGCAAAGGGCTCTCCTCATGGCTGGTCAACCTGTCCGTTCGGAATTGCAAATGTAAGCACTTCATTATTGACAAGATCTCATCTACACATGCCATCGCGGCGGCCAAGGTGTGTCGGATCAACCCATGCTTCCTCGTCCATCCTATCTATAGGGCTGAGGCTTGGCGCGCGTGCTATAAAAATGTCGTCTACCCAGTGCCATCTCGTGACACCTCGGCGGTCGGCGGTGCCTCCAGAAATTGATGCGAAGCGTTGCTTGCCCCCAATTGTGAAGCGTGCGTCGGGAAGGCCGAAGACCAAGCACTATCCGTCCAAGGGCAAGGCGAGAGGATCAAAGCGTCGTCGACAGTAGTGTGATTTGGTGGAGGTTCATGTCACATCTTGGAGTTATTTTGTGGAGTCATCGGTACGTGCTACAACTTTTTAGGGAAACTTGTAGTTGCGACAATATTTTGTGTCATGTGTTGGATATGTGATGGGGAAACTTGTAACGGCTAGCCTATTTCGTTTAGTGTCGGGGATATTTGTAATGGATACCATATTTTGGCCAAAGCGTCTTCAAGAGTCGGATATGTATTTATATATTCGTCCTACCAATATAGTTTTGTTATCTAACTATTAGTTTCTAAATATTCTACCAATATGGAACGTTTATCCTACCAATATCGTACCTTGGGAATTTGACTCATTACATTACAATCCTTCCAATAGGGTGAATTTGTTTGGCCATTGGGTTATAAATATCTTACCAGTATCATACGGTAATCCTACCAACATCATGCCATCAATTGTCATATGCTTGCCAAATTCGATAATTAAATAGTCATCCTACCGATACGGCATTTATTTCCTACCAATAGTGTGAAAACGCTTCACCACTGTCACCCTATTATCCTACCAATGTAGTCGTACCAGTACGACTACTAGGGTCAATTTCGCGGATGACATTAGAATCCTACAAATAGAGTTTGTGTATATTACCATTGGTTTCATTATACATTACCATTAACATCCTACGATCCTACCATTACTATGATTCAAGAAAACATATAACCACCACCACAAACAACAAAACCGTTGGTGTAGGAAGGCAGCATTGAGTACTAACATAAATATCATTTCAAATCATTATAATCACAACACCTTAAAACCGTTCATATAAGAAATTCCAACCACGAACATAACAAAACAACAACATAAGGTTCCAAACAACAAGTCAGTTCAGGAAATCACAAAACAACAACATAAGCAGTTCATAATATCACCACAAACATAATGCATAAACCACCTAAACATGTTGGGAAGAGGCCTACAAAGTGTTGCGTTGTATGGAGAGTCCCAAGTATTGGTGGTAGGGCGCAATAAATGTGTCGTTGACGCTCTCGAATGTTTCAACGCCCTTGGCCACCAGTTGCAACGTCCTGATAACGTACGCTCCACAGTCACCCCTGCATACGAACACGTGTGTCATTAGGAAATTTATGATGGCCCGGATGCTATACATAAACAACTAGGGGGGAGGCAGCGTAAGACACTTACGATTTTTTATTTAGGGGGGGTCTTGATAGTGCGGGATATAGTGAAAGGATTCGGGGCATTGATGTTATGCCTAACATGGAGCTCCACACTGAACTGCATGACCGTCAGGATGACCTTGGCAACAGGCTCGAGGTAGTTCTGAATCTCCTTGTCCTTGATTTTGTACTAGTCGCAATCCAGCACTTCGACTCTCCCCTTGGGGAGGTCGATTACGAGCCCGATCCAGTGCTTCCTCTTGTAATTGTACGGCGCAAGTATTTTTGGGTTTGACACACATCAGCTCTTCCCGTGGTGCTCTGGAAAAGTCCTTGAAAAATACTTCAACAGCGGCTTGGACACGTTGCGGTTGGTGATGCGCCCCACATCCCCGCCACATGCATCCCATTGTTTGGCCACTTGCTCCTGCCAATAAGGGTCCAGCATGACCACACCCGACCTCTTGTCACCCTCCTTGGCGTCAAGGCCTTGCGAACGAGAACCAGGGCTTGCTGGATGTGCTGCGTTATGCAGTAAGTTCCAAATTTCCATTAGTGTGAATCTCATGACATAAGTGAAGAAGGAAACATATGCTTGGTGGAATATATCCGTACCTCGGTTAATGTCCATACGTAGGGTGATATGAGGGCGTTGAAGAACTCCTTCCCCAATTGGGTCCCGACAGGGCCCTTCACCTGCCCGAGGAACTTCTCTAGGCACGCCAAGAACTCGTTTCTCTCTGCATCTGTCACCATCCCCACCTCAGTCGCGCCAATGATTGGACACGTTGCCTTTGCACCCTTACTCCCTCGAGCCTGCTTCGAGGGTTGAGCCACCACACAATCCCCTAAGGCTCCTGGTTGCTTCCTATCACGCTTACCTCTCATGAGCTTCAACTTCGAATTCTAACAATCAAACAGCAAGGTTACACCCAATTGATTACCAAACACTATTAATTTTCCTACACATAGAACATTTATATCATATCAAATGATCAGATCTATCCTACCAATTGAGTGATGTTTGAGAAACGAAATTCAAGAGCTCATGTCATACCATCATACCAAGTTAATCATATCAAACAGCAAAACCTATCCTACCAACAAGGACACTTTACCTTTTCCTCCCCGACGTCTACATCAGACTTGGTTGGTTGTTCCTGCTCCTCCACCCCACCCTTGTCTCTTTTCTTGGCCTCTACCTCAGCCTTGTCATCCTCCCCTACCACTTTTTTGGCAACCTCGTGATTGTCCTCCCTACCTTGCTCAACATCCTTGTCTTCGTCTTTCTCAACCTTGTGCTCGACCTTATCCTTTGCAGCGTCCTTGCCATCCCCATTGTGATCGTCGTTTAGCACGTCCTTCTCCTCCGTCTTGTCCTTTGAAGCTCCCTTGCCTTCCCCATTGCGATCCTCGTTAAGCTCGTCCTTCTCCTCCGCCTTGTCATTGTCAACGTCCTTGTCCTCCCCCTTGTCATCCTCCTTGTCCGCATCTTTGTCATCCACCTTTCCTTCGTCAGACTTCTTGTTGTCCACCATTTCCAAATCATCCACATGAGCCTTACCATCGTCCTCATCGTCCACCAAAGAAATGTACTCCTGCAAGAGGATTCGGTCATTCAATCACATATTCTGGAATACCAACTATTCAAAATTATCCTACCAATTGCATATTTATGTCTTACCATTTATGCTTTCCAAGATAACAGATAGCCAAAGCAACACATACCTTTCCCTTGTCGCCCTTATCCGATAAAGCCTTCTTACAAGCGTCACTGACCCCACTTATCCTGTCCTGAAGGACCGTGAACCGGCTCCCCATTTCCAACATCATGCCCCTACAGATGGCCTCAACCTTCGCCACAAATCCGGGCCCTCCAGACCGACGCTGGACGCGTCTGACCCTGACTGACTAGTTCCCAGACTAGGTCAAAGAACACGTCCAGAGACTAGTTCCAGTCGTGGCATCCTCTTCACGTCGCTTGTCTTTGCGGGCCCTGTGGTGCTTAGCCATAATCTGGTCAAAGAACATGTCCAGAGACTCTCATGTACAGGGCATTCGGATGAGCTTCTTTCTCTTTATGGCTGGGGTGCAGGATGGGGTCTGGCTTCACGAGGCGGGCGTGTTCGTCTATGTCATTGTCAGCGGCGGCCTCTAGGTACATGAATGATTTCACATTCTCATATCTGATGTGGTTGCATGGGGTTTCCCATCCGAGACACCTCGGGATGTTGGTGTCGTCAATGTTACGGCCGTAGTGATTCCCAATCTCAGGTAATGTCTCGTACACCCATAACTGCATGACAGTGTTGCATCGTTAATTTTTCAACAAAATAGCATTCAATCACTAGTACAATATAGGGGGATGGAGCACAGTAAGTTGGGTATGGTTTTTCACAAACGTGCTTTTTTTTATTATTATTATTTTAAGCACGGTTTCATATTAAAAGTGTGTTCCCAAAACCAAATGTAACTAAAAGTAACACGCTTTTCTTTAAAACCATTCTACTTAATTTTTTTAATATTTAACCTGATTTACGAGAAAAGCGTGCTTAAAAAATTAAAAGGAACACAGTTTAATTTACAAAGTGTGTTTCCAAAACCAAATTTAATTAAAAGCAACACGCTTTTCTTTACAACCGTTCTTGTTTATTTTTTAAAAAAATATTTAACCCAGTTTACGAGAAAAGCATGCTTAAAAAAATTAAAATGAACACGGTTTAGTTTGCAAAGTGTGTTCCCAAAACCAAATTTAACTAAAAGCAGCACACTTTTCTTTAAAACCGTTCCTGTTTATTTTAAAAAAATATTTAACCCGGTTTACGAGAAAAGAACGCTTAAAAAAATTAAAATGAACACGGTTTAATTTGCAAAGTGTGTTTCCAAAACCAAATTTAACTAAAAGTAACACGTTTTTCTTAAAACCGTTCTCGTTTGTTTTAAAAAAAAATATTTAACCCTGTTTATGATAAAAGTGTGCTTAAAAAAATTAAATGAATACATATTTATTAGAAAATTGTTTTCCCAAAACCAAATTTAACTATTGGGAGCACGGTTTTCTTTGAAACCGTTCTCGTTTATTTTTTAAAAAATATTTAACCAGGTTTTAGACTAAACTGTGCTTAAACAAACTTAAAATGAACACGGTTTAATTAGAAAAGTGTGTTCCTAATTTCACACTTCAAATCTCAAACCCTACAACCTAATAAAATTTCTTCAAATCAATTCAAACTTCAACATATCAATTATAAGCAAATCAATATCAAAATTGAAGAGAAATTAACAATTTCGCTTTTTTATTTTTTTTTTTACAAAGGGAACCCGTGGGTCGAAACCGCATTGTTATCTCATAAAAAATCCGTTAAATAATTTTGGGTAAACTACAGAAAACCACCCCTTAAATAGGACATATTGCTCAAAACCACCCCTTACATTTAATATTGCAGAAAACCACCCTTTATATGTATACCTTTTGTTTGCCAAAGACCACCCCACATGTATGTGTCGTTATAGTTTCGTTAAATGTATTTGAAAAAACAAAAATTGCCCTTATACATATCATTTTCTTGTCATCACTCACTCTCCGCCAATATTTTTGTAGATATGTATAACTCCACACACACTTCCATGCCTAAATCTCTCAACAACTCCTATACGAGATCCCCTTCAATATCGTCTCTCCATATGATAAGGGTATTTTGATAATTTACCGATTTTCCCTTTAAAACTTAAACGAAATCAGAGATAGAGTGGTCTTTTGTAAACAAAAGGTATATGATAGTTTTCTGCAATATTGATTTTAAGGGGTGGTTTTGAGCAATATGCTCTATTTAAGGGGTGGTTTTACGTGGTTTACCCAATAATTTTACATTGATACAAAAACGAAAGTGTTTGGGTGGCTGCTCAAGACTTGTCCTAAAAGACATCGGTCAGTTTTGGACTTAAGTGAGCCCACCCCTATCAAATTGCATCTTTCCACTTGAAGAGGTCTTTTGGCTCGATTTGTTTATCGTGGATGTAATAGGCTTGCTTCATGGACTCCCCTCGTGCAGATTAACAACTTGCTCTAGTAATTGACATTTCCACAAACAATACTAATACATAATAATAGTACAATCTATAAAACCAGAAGTATAATGATCCTACATGGCTTCACTAGAAACCTTCAATTCACATATCAATTAGATAACATTTTACCTCATTAATTCAAAACTAGACATGAACAAGGGGTACAATTATACGTGTGTGGTGTCATTTTGGATCAAAGCGACGTAAAAAATTCTATATAATATGACAATAAATAACAATGTTTTAGGATTAAATGTCGATCACCATTTTTTCCAATTAAAAAATATAAATAAATAAATAAAATAACCGAAGAAAAAGTAACAAAATAAGAAAAGGAAATGCAATACAATAAACATTGAGTTAATATGTAACTTGTTGTGCTTATCATAATAATGTATAACTAGATATAAAATTTTAAAAGTTGCATAACTTCTTACCTAATTGTCGAAATGAATAATATAATACCTCATTTCGAAGCTCATGAGATGAATTATAGCATGCGAATTTCAATTTAAGTAAAATATAAAAACATTATAGGTTATTGAAATAAAATTAAAGTGATTAATATACCTTGAATTTTCAAATATTCTTAAGTTTTTTACTCGGACTTCGGATTATGACATATTATATATACAAACGAAGTTATCAACAACGATAATACAAATTGGTAATTCATCGAATGAGAAGGGAGGCGCATGCTCCTCCATGCCCCTTGGCTCCACCACTAAATGGTAACTCTTATACTATAAACAATATATAATTACTTTAGCCTCCTTCTGCACTAAAAAAAAATAAAAATAATTTGATGCAAAAACAAAAGTGTTTGGGTGGCTGCCCAAGACTTGTCATAACTCCTAAAGGCTAAAAACACCTCTGTCAAAATTTGTTGGCGAGTCCTCCTCTGTCAAATTGCTTCTTTCCACTTGAAGAGGTTTTTTTGGATCGTTTTGTTTGATGGGCTTCCATCATGGATTTGTAAATAGACTCCTCTCATGCCCATTAACAACTTGCCCCAGCAATGCTCATTTCCAATAGGCGAAATTGTAGAAAACCACCCCTTAAATGGGCTGCTTTGCCAAGAACCACCCTTTAAAACAAAAATTGCAGAAAACCACCCTTTAAACATACATAGTTAGCAAATTACCACCCATTCATCTCTTCCGTTCAAAATTCTGTCAAATGTGAGAACATACAATTTTATCCCTAATTTTTAACAATATTTTAATCTTAACAATTATAAAGGACATATATCATCGTAATTCTCCCCGGTTGAAAATCCCTCGATTGAGATTTGAGATGTATTTGGGGAAATCTCATCTTCAGTGAGTCAATGGGCATTCACCCACAAAATATTTAGGGCTCGTAGTACTCTAATTTGGTTGTCCGGGGAGAATCCTTGGCATTGGAGGCGCAACACCGGTGTCTCGACGGGAAGGAAAATTAAATGGGTGAAAACTACAATGAGGATAACAGAGGTGGCCATCTCCAGCTATATTCTCGCAGCAACCCTCAACGCTTCATCCTTAAATACATAGCCTTCGACACAGCAATTCCCACAGACCAATTTGAACTCAAGAAGATATCAAATCCGAAAGTTTATTTTTTTATGTTATATATGGAGAAGGAAGAATCATGGTTTTGTTTGTGTTGTTGACTCAAAGAAATTGAGAGTGATATCAATATGAAGACGGAAATAGACCTGATTTTGTGTATTTTGAAAGAGATGTGGTGGATACGAGGTGTTGGTGGGTTCTGTCGATGAGAATGGGTTATGAGATCCCATTTATTGATTTCGATTTTTAAGTTTTAACTGGTTGATGTATTTGATAATGGGGTCATGGAAAGGCGTGAGTGGATGTGGGCCATGGGAGGAGGTTGTATGCCATTGATGAAGGTTTAAGGTTCGGTTGAATCCTGGTAATGGCGATTGAGAGAGGAAGGAGGGAAGGGTTTTTTTTTTTTCCTTTTATTTTTTCCAACAGGCTCTTAATTTACTTTTGTATTTGGGTTAAGGGACATTGTCCTTTATGCTTTAAAATAATACTAAAATCAAACTATATAATTGTATGATCTCACATTTGACAGAATTTTGAACGGAATAGATGAATGGTTGGTAATTTGCTAACTAAGTATGTTTAAAGGGTGGTTTTATGCAATTTTTGTTTTAAGGGATGGTTCTTGGCAAAGCAGCCCATTTAAAGGGTGGTTTTCTGCAATTTCGCCTTTCCAATAATAAGATGGACTATAAAAACTAATTGAATAGCTAGAATTTATGTACAGAAAGATTAAATACGTATTATTGATTAGGATAATCTCCCATGAATCTCAAAATATCGGTTATCAAACTTTTTAACATACTATGCTAACACATAGGCTAAATCGAAAATAATTATCTATCAAATAAAGAAACGACTTTAAGAAAACAACTAGTTTAATACCCGCATTATATGTAGTTTTTTTAATTTAAATAAATTTAATATTAGTACCGTTCAATTAGCTAATTAATTTATTTCAATACTTTTGAATTGTTACGTAACGTAAGCAATGTTTACAAAATATCCATCACACACACAGTTTCAAAATTTTGAATTTAAATAAATTTAGTATTAATACTCATTCTAGTAATTAATCTATGATTCTAAAATAAACCAAAGGTTAAATCTTAGATAATATAATTGATTATTTAATTTTTATAAGCATATAATTATTATCGAGATCTTACAAAATTTGCTAAAATCTTTCCAAAATATATCCATATCTAAAAAAATTGGAAAAACTATTATCTTAAGATTGATTAAGGTGAGAATTTTTTTTTTGATTGGTTAATATTACTACGATTAAGGAGAATGTGACATGTAATGTGTCACATGCGACTTCTCCTTTATTATATATAATACAGAGTAGATAATAGACTAGTATATCCTCGGCTCCTCGCACCATGGTGCAATTTTTAAAAAAAAAATTAATTTTATAAAATACTAATAAAATGTAGGATAAAATAAGAAAGGGGTTTTTTTGCTAAGTGGCCATTTTGGAACGAAATTTTAAGTCATAGGACACAAGGGTGGCAATATTAGATAAATGTCCATAATTTCCAATTATACCCCTGCCTTTATTTCACCCCCTTCTCCCCAAATTAAAACAAGCCGCAAGAATCAGATTTGGAGACAGAGGGAGCGCGGAGATCTCGAGCCACCACCGCACAACCACCGATCATCGGCGCCGCCACCACCGCACCGTCGCCAGCGCCATCCGCCCCTGCTGCTGTTGCACTCTCCCAAGCCTCACAACCGAGCCCTCCTCCATTGAAGGCCGAATCGAAGCTCCTCGTGCACCCTAAATCACGTTCGACCCTAAATCCAAGCCTTCTACCCACTCAATCACGTTCTACATCTCTCAAGGATGGTTTTCGTGCAAAAACCCCTCTCAAATTTATACAAAATCGCTAACCGCCATTGTTGGACACCTTGGAGCTTCGTGAAACACCCGCTTAGCAGCCCCTGTTCAAGCATTCGTCGGGTTTTGTAAGATCATTCTTCGACAAAATAAACACAACGAGACTGAAGTAGAGATTGCACTGGTCATTTTGATAGGTCATACGCGTCAAACGGAGCTCTGTGTAAGGAGAACGAGCCGTCGGAAGATCAGCGAAAACCACTGTTGAAGTTGCTCGAGATGGGGGAAGAATAAGACTAATTACGCAAAACCTCCCAGAATTTCTGTTTCTATAAAATATGCCCCTGTGTTAATTTCTAAAATTTCAGAAATTAACCCGCAATTATAGAAATTATTCTAACTCGCATAATCTCCGTTAAAAAATTAAAAATGTAACTATTATTGTCACCATGATAAAAACAAAGTCATAGATATTGTCACCACTATAAAAACGTGGTCGTAGACACTGTAATCAAAGGGAAATCTTATAGGGGCTAATGAGAAACCAAAATGCATGTGGTGACAGTTCTCCTATAACATATGAATGGTTAAGAGGGTCATAGATGCTGTAAGCAAAATAAAAATAGGATTATAGACACTGTAACCACTATAAAAACACGGTCAAATACACTGTAATCAAAAGAAAAACCCTATAGACGATGTAACCAAAATAAAAACAGCTTTATAGACATTGTCTCCACTATGAAAAAAGGCCAAATACCCAATCCAAACTGCGATCTCTAGCCTCATAACTATCCGCAATCAAGGCCAAATACCCAATCCAACTACTAGGTATCCCAACTCCAATGCCATCAAGTCATCTAATAACCAGTCTACTTCAACATCCCAACCTCAAATGCTACACGACTACCTAAAACCGTATCTCGGAGTTCCCAATCGCACGGTTCCCTTATTCCGACAAGCTTACAACTCGACCGACTATCAAGACTCTCTATAAAGCACACCCTCGTCCTAGAGGTCCTCTACCAGTCTCATCTTCGCCTTCGAAGAGAAATCCCAACTCCCTAACTGAACTGCTCTCACGATTGATCTAGACGCTCTTTAACAATCTTGCTGAATCTTCCTAGGCTCTCAAGACTCCGCCTGACCATCATCTCCCAAAGAGACATCTCGAATCACCTTGCTAACCTGATCACACTTCAGCACCACTAATCACTCTCATTAGTCATCCACCTCTAAGCACCCAGCTCATACTGTTCATCTCACACCTGTGTCTATCCTCAATGACCAATCACAAATTCTATCTACTTGTCCCATTCCGAATCTCATGAAACCTGAACATCCACGACTCCTCAGCCGACCTATTCTAGATCCTCGTCTTAGCATATTCCCAAATTTCCTCATTCCAAATCTTACTAAACCTTAACCATTAGAAATCCTCAAGTCGTCCTACTGCAGTTCCTCATCTCTTCATATTCCTAAGTTGCATCAAGCTCCTACTTCTTACCCATGACACCTTCCCGTCCAAAGCCCTCTTTTACCGATCATCATTTCCGCATAATCCCTAAATCGGCCTCATCCGAGTTCCCTAAGTACCGCCATTTCACCAACCTTCTAAAATCCTTCATCCTCTAATGTTCCCAATACATTCCGCTCTACCTAGTTCCCAATTCCAAGATCAGAATCTCCCTGTCTCAACCTCAAGCCCACACTCTTATTAGAAATCTCAACGACATCCTTGCCTAGCTACCAACCTTTCCTCAAAGACTCATCTCACATCCTCAAATACCTCAATAGCCATACAAACCTCCACTCATAAATCCTTATTCATTACCTACGCAAAAATCATCCAACAACGCATTAATAATAAAAAAAAAATCCTTCACTCATGGGTTCTCCAAGCACTACCAACTCTATCAAAACAATCCCCAAATACTCATCACACATATATCCCTGATATGAAAAATTAATCCCCAAGATCGACGATTTATCAAGCAACCTTATACTACTAATCCTTAGCAATTCCTCAACCTCATCATTTATCAAAATCGCTCTCAATCACCGCACATACATCCTAGTCCCGAATTCTATGATTCATTAGACCTTCCTTAACCGATCATCCTTTACGCCGCCCACGATTCGCTCCTAGACTATCTAGACACTCTTCTGGCACACTAACCCGTCTATCAACACATCCCCTCGAGAATCCATCTGATCCATTCCTAGCTCAATCATCCACCTATAGAACTACACTAACCACCTATACTTGCACCCACTACCTACCGACACTTCTACCTGGGACCTCTTCCTCGAAATCTCGCCATGCTAACTCTACTCCTCACCTAAGACCTGCCTGGAAGCTTAAATATACTCGTTAATTACTATCTCCGACAAATCCCAACTCACTCGGCTCTACTCTTGCTGACGCGTCTTTCCTGCACCCCATTTCACACAACCACTGACCCAATGCGAAGACCTCAATCTACCTGCTACTTTCCGACCTGTCTCACCGAATAATCTCATGACTCAAGCTCAAGAGGAAGACACCACCACCTATATAACCCATAACCGATTTACTAGCAGGTCAGTGCACTTAAACATAAAGGCACATCATCACAGACACAAGTTAGTCAGGCAATCATTCACTACCAGCTCAGCATATCAGTCATCACACATCCATTTAGTCAGTTCCAAGCCTATCACACAACACTGATTCCAATTCGCATAGGAGAGATCGCAGTTCGGATGAAGAACATCATTCCTTGAGTTATCTAGGAGGATTATGTCCGTAACCACCATCTTCGAAAGGCGTCCGTCCTTTGGTGATGTCGATCCTAGGGTCCATGGGTCATGGGCCCACCACACCTCCGTTGCGCCACTCTTATGCCATTCGATCGCTCGTTTTCTCTTCTATGTCGACGTTCATCAAGGGGATCGCGAGGGGTTAGAAGTCACGGAGATAGGGGAGGGCAAGGGAGGACATAACGACTTTCTTGAGAATTCAGACACAAACCAGGACTAGAGATGACGAGACTCAAGACAAGACACAGACCCAAGAGTTACAACAATGCCCTTAGGGTATTCTATAAGGTTACAGGTGCACATGGCAATCACAAAATATCTCAATCATATCATTCCACACTATCATGTACCTATTAAAAGGAATAGCGATCTATGAAATCACAACACGTTCATCTAATCAAAATTTTCATGCACGTGGAACAAGCTAGCACCCTATCATTTCATTTACCAGTCATGCCTTACATATTAAGATCATGCATAAATGGACCGACAATGGACACATGCAACATAAGTTATGCAGGATCCAACGAGCATCACAGAATATAACATGTATGATTAATCACTCACCTTAGATACACACATAAGCAAATCGGGACAATATGGGTCAATGCAAGCATGCTAAGAAGCTCCCTACTAATCATGCTAAAGATATGGTCAGGTCATACAGGGTGGTATAACAACTATCATATCATATACATCCATATTCGCTAAGTAATATCAAGACGTCACATAATCATATTAGGGCCTATAACTGGAAGGTATATGTCCTACATGATGCTGACAATACTCATTAAGCATGTACATGGCCAACAGAGTTCACTTAGATTAATTTAGCACGCTAATAATTCATTTCCTGTATTAATCATTCAACGAGGGTTGACCACACTATTATGGACCTAATTCAAGAGAGAGCAACAATCATGGGAATTCATACATGTGACACATATACTCATTCACAATTGCAATCATGCAAGATATCAGATAAGTCATGTGAAATATATCAATGTATTATGTCATGCGATTAGAAGAAGGGCTACTATTATAACCAGACAGAATTCTCCAAAGGCAATCACCAACTCATTACCCCGTTTCCCGTGGGACGCTAGTAGGACTCCATGAAACAACTCACTCCTAACTCGAAACTACTTCAGTCATCACTCCCACTAACATACTCAAGTAACTCTCACATCCGACACGATTTCCGAAGGTAATTAGTTGACCAACCCAATTTCTCGTGGAAGACATGAACCTCAGGTACAAGACTCGGTAGAAACGTAAATGGTGGGGTACCAAACAGGACTCGAAACGGGGAGAGCGGATGCTCTTCGACCCTTGCTAACATGCCTAAATGGTTTGGTGGGACGGTTGACGGAGTCAGAATGATCAGGGGTTTGAATTATGGAAGAGTTATTCCGACAAGACAGGAGTTCCAATGACATAAGAACAAGATATTCTCCCGCTATCCCGTTTGCACAGTTATTCAATACATGATTCAGGTCAAGGCATACTGATTAGTGCTCTACCCTAAGCACAATAGCACTCAGCATGGAAGCAATCAACGATCAAGCTATCCTATGGGCCGCCCTTCGAGGGGCGACTAACCTGAGGGGCAAAACCTCACGGTCTCTACCTAACTCGCCACTCCAGTCACTACGACGCAAAGTCTTGGAGTCTTGTAGGCCCATCTGTAAAGAAAAAGCTATATTTTTGCCTACCCGTTCCCAACTACATCCAATAGGGATGGTCTAACGCCTTTACTACCCCCTTAGTTTCCCTTTGTTTGATTACCGGATTTATAGAGTCAAGTTCGTATTTAGTCCATTTGAGTTAGCCATATTAAATTCATTTTGCCCTTTCTAAAACATTTTGGAAAACCATTTGAAAACCTTGGGCCATTTTCAAAACCACTTCAACCTATCATACTCGGTTTGCACAACCTCGGCTCTGATACCATCTTTGTAACGGCCCGGGATTATGATTCCCGGGTTACGTTTCGAGGGATGAAACCCCTCCTTAGGATCTTACGCCCCGAGTATAGGTTGAAGGTTTGAAATCCTAACTAACACTTTCAAAGTGGGATTTCACACCCAAATTCGAAGGGATCGTTAGAATCCCCGGGGAAGTCCCCTGTACCTGTCGTAAGTCTAAGCGTAGAAAACTCATAGTCATACAGAAGCGGAAGTGAAGTATGATACAAAAGGGGTACCACGGCAGGGCCGGGTCAAAACGTAAGCCAAATATTCCAATCTAAACCATTAATAATTTAGCGAAGTCAGAGTCTCAACTCTCTCTTTCCGTCATGTCAAAACCCGCGGTCATGGAGCAAAACCAGCGTCGTTAAACATATATGACATACCTAAAAAAAAATAATACAGGGCGTGGGATCAGACTGAGGCCCACCCACAGGACTAGGTCCTACTGTAATCATACCATATACGCTATTCCTAATAAAGATGCTTCTAGATGCAAGGCGGAATATTAACACACTAACATGCCCCTATGATCAAGTGCATAATAATAATAAGGCCTTAGCACAAAATACCAAATGGTATATCCCTCTCCTACCTCCACCCCCTTCCGATAGGGCAGAGACTGGCCAGCTCGTGAATGCATTCCAATAAAATCGGGCGGCACGCATGCCCAACCCGCTCCACAATAAAGCCCGCAGGCATCTCATAATATAAGGAAGTTCATGACTCGATTGACTCAGGACGAGACCCGATGGGACTGGGCCATCCTATAACCCTAGCAAAGACTCTAGTTACTTCATAGATAACGGCCGTTCTGTTTACATACGCATAAAGAAGTAGAATGCTCAACGGTCAATCCAACCTAGCATGGTACTACATGGCATGCTGATCATGAATGCAAGCACCTAGTATATCCTATGATTACATGCAAATGGGAATCAATCTGAGTAAGCTCTAGGAACTTACCTGGCGGTGCAGAACAACAAGGTAAGTATTACGATAGGTTAAAGATCACCTAGATACATATCAGAACACATATATAAGTCTACGTCTAATCATTCAAGCACTCAAAGCATACATCATTCACGAGAATAACAATCATATCACAATCGTCATTCCATCAAGTTCAACCATTCAGCTCATTGCCACATTCCGTAACACCACATCATTCTCATCATTCCATTCAACCACATTCATATTTCCGCAATAATAAATCCGCATATCCATTTGTCTTAAAGTTCAGCATGTTCATCATAGCTGATAAGGCGTAAGTCAAACGATGCGTAATTCTGACATCTCATCATGTCGTTAGTCATTCATTCTTGTCATTAATCCACACAAATCATGCTATTAGTCAATCAATCATATCAACATGCTAGTTAGTCATCGATCATATAATTCCCAAATTAGTCCCGATAACCGTTGCGAAAGCCGAGTTAACTAGTTAGAATTTCGATCTTGATAAATGTTCGTCAAATTCCTTTTTCGATTTAATCCGATAACATATTTTAAATCCTCATATTTTACTAGGCCTTTATTGATTTATTTTCAAATACTCTTAATATATATTATTTTATCAAACTAGCCCAACCATTTTATTTTATAAAAATCCGGCCCTTTATTAATTTACCAAAACCGCCCTTAATTTTTAAAACTCCAAAATCAGCCCTTTTCAGTAAAATCCCAAAACCGAGCACCCCACTTGAAGAAATAGGCCCAAAACTGTTTATTTTAAACATAACCATTTCTGGCCCAGAAATGCAAATAGGCCCAATTCCGCTTTTTGTTAAAACAACCCGGACTCTCTAAAGCTGAGTAAAAAAAAAGGAAGTGGGGCCAGCTGATGTGGCGCCAATGTGGAAGCGGGGCCCACGTCGTCTTCTTCCTCAGCCTTCCCCCACTCTCCTGGACTCCCGTGCTCCGCCGCTCTCGGTCTCGCTCTCCCGACGCCGTCCTCGCTTCCTCGGCTCCGACTTTCTCTCTCTCGCACCTCGCCGCTCTCGCTCTCCTCTCTCTCGCTACCACTCACTCTCACCATCTCTGCTCTCGGCCTCGCCGGACCTGCTCGCCCGCTCTCACTCCCGCCGGTGCTCCCGAGCTCACCGCTCTCGCCCGCCATTGATTACCCCAAAACTCCTCCGTTCTCTCCCCGACCTCCCAGGAATAGAAATACATTGCAACCAGCACACAAGGAAGGAAAAAGAGGGGGTCGAGGCTCACCGAGGGGCGTCGACTCGCCGGAACTTCGTCGGAGATCGATTCGGCTTCGTCGGAGGTGAGTCTGCGAACGGTAAGGTCTGGGAAGGGTGGGGAAGGTTAAAGGTGGGTTCTTTCGCAGATTGGAGTCGAATAGAAGGGAAGATAGAACTTACCATGCTCGAACTCGGAAGCGGGGACGGAAGAGGACGGGGGCGGCGCTCTCGGGTCTCCGGGGCCCTCCGGCGGCTGCTGCTGATGCTGGCGGATCTGGGGAGATGTGGAAGGATCCTCTGTTGATGACTTGAGGTGGTAGGAGGAAGAACGGAGTGGGAGGAGCTGTGGGCGCTTCTCGTCGAAACAGTGGGAGATCCGAGGGAAGAAGAGCTCGGAGTTGTGGCCTGTGGTGGTAATGGCGTAGTGGTGGTGTTGGGTGAATACAAGGGGGAGAAAAGGTTGTAGCTTTTGGAAGAAGAACAGATGGAGATGGTGAAATGAGGATGAGGGTTTCTTGTGTTGGGTTTGAGTCAAGGAAACAACGTAGAGGAGGGAGTAGGGGCTGGGCTAGTCTGCAATTGCAATATAGGAGGGAGTAGGGGTTGCGTCTGAGGTGGTCCAAGGCAAAGGAACAAGACAAGGGAGGTTTAGAGTAGGAAGGAGAGGACAAGTTAAAAGGAGTCAAAGTGATCCTAACTCAATTTTCAAATCGAATTTCTAAACCCGAATTAATTAATCCGATAAAATCTCGCTCATATTTCAAAATCTCAAGCCAAAGTAGCGGAATTGAGATTCGTCGGAAAAAAAAAATCCATTAAAATTATGCTGAAATTCATTATAAGAGATTTACAATAACCCGATTTAAATTCATTTTAATTTCTTTTTCCGAAAATTAGGATTTAAAAATCCGAGCCTTTACAGTAATCAAAAGAAAAACCATAGGACAACGGAAGCACAAACCCTATAGGGGCTAATGAGAAACCAAAATACATGTGGTGACAGTTCTCCTATAACATATGAATGGTTAAGAGGGTCATAGATGTTGTAAGTAAAATGAAAATAGGATCATAGACACTGTAACCACTATAAAAACACGGTCAAATACACTATAATCAAAAGGAAAACCCTATAGACGATGTAACCAAAATAAAAACAGCTTTATAGACATTGTCACCACTATGAAAAAAGGTTCATAGACACTGTAATCAAAGGAAAACCCTAGGAAAAGGGAAGCATAAACACTAAAAGGGTTAATGAGAAGCCAAAATATATCTAGTGATATTTGTTCTCTAATTTCTAATTTCTAGTTTTTTATAATTTTTTAAATTAGTCTCACCACAATAAAAAAAATTAAAAATGTAACTACTATTGTAACCACTATAAAAAAATAAAGTCATAGATACTGTAACCACTATAAAAACATGGTCATAGACACTGTAATCAAAGGAAAATCATATCATAAAGGAAGCACAAACCCTATAGGGGCTAATGAAAAGCCAAAATAAATGTGGCGACAGTTCTCCTCTAATACATGAATGGGTAAGAGTGTCATAGACACTGTAATCAAAATAAAAAGTGTCATAACCACTGTCACCACTATAAAAATAAAGTCATAGACACTGTAATCAAAGGAAAAACCCTATAGACGCTGTAACAAAAATAAAAACAGTTTTAAAGACACTGTCATTACTATGAAAAAAGGTTTATAGACACTGTAATCAAAGGAAAACCCTAGGAAAAGGGGCTAATGAGAAGCCAAACGAACATGTGATGTACAGTATGGTTTAGGGTTTAGGGTTAAGTCCTTAGGGTTTAGGGCCAAGTCCCTAAACCCTAAATCCTAAACCCTAAACCTTATAATGTTAAGTACAATACGTCGTTAAGAGATGATTGCTGTCACCAAATGGAAAACCCTAGACAAAGGTAAGCACAAACCCTAAAGGGGCTAATGAGAAGCCAAAAGACATTAGGTGGACAATTCTTCTTCAATATATGAATGGGTAAGAGAGTCATAGACACTGTCACCACTATGAAAACAGGATAATAGACACTGTCACCACTATAAAAACCGGGTCATAGCCGCTGTCACCACTATAAAAACAAGGTTGTAGACACTGTAATGAAAGGAAACCCTATAGACGTTATAACCAAAATAAAAATAGGGTTATAGACACTGTCACCACTATGAAAAAAGGGTCAAATTACTTCATAAGAAAGAAAGTGTTGATTATGTAAATAAAAAGAAGTAATTTGGTCCAAAGGCCGAAGGCCTTTGGACCAATTACTAAATGTCCTAAAGGCTTTTCTTTGCTAGTAAAGGGCCAAAATATTTTCATAATACCTAGACTACCCTCGTTTTAATTACTCCCCACCCGCTTCATCCCTCCTTGTATTCAGATCTGAGCTCATCCATGGTTGCTCCTCCATTCTCACTCCTCCTCCATTCTCGCTCCTCCATTCTCAATCTGAGCTCATCCATGGTTTGTGCCTCACTTGTCTTAGGGTTTTCCTTTGATTACAGTGTCTTTGACCCTTTTTTCATAGTGGTGACAGTGTCTATAACCCTATTTTTATTTTGGTTACAACGTCTATAGGGTTTCCTTTCATTACAGTGTCTACGACCTTGTTTTTATAGTGGTGACAGCGGCTATGACCCGGTTTTTATAGTGGTGACAGTGTCTATTATCCTGTTTTCATTGTGGTGACAGTGTCTATGACTCTCTTACCCATTCATATATTGAAGGAGAACTGTCCACCTAATGTCTTTTGGCTTCTCATTAGCCCCTTTAGGGTTTGTGCTTACCTTTGTCTAGGGTTTTCCATTTGGTGACAGCAATCATCTCTTAACGACGTATTGTACTTAACATTTTAGGGTTTAGGGTTTAGGGCCTTGGCCCTAAACCCTAAGGACTTAACCCTAAACCCTAAACCATATTGTACATCACATGTTCGTTTGGCTTCTCATTAGCCCCTTTTCCTAGGGTTTTCCTTTGATTACAGTGTCTATAAACCTTTTTTCATAGTGATGACAGTGTCTTTAAACCTGTTTTTATTTTTGTTACAGCGTCTATAGGGTTTTCCCTTTGATTACAGTGTCTATAACTTTATTTTTATAGTGGTGACAGTGGCTATGACACTTTTTATTTTGATTACACTGTCTATGACACTCTTACCCATTTATGTATTAGAGGAGAACTGTCGCCACATTTATTTTGGCTTTTCATTAGCCCCTATAGGGTTTGTGCTTCCTTTATGATATGATTTTCCTTTGATTACGGTGTCTATGACTATGTTTTTATAGTGGTTACAGTATCTATGACTTTATTTTTTTATAGTGATTACAATAGTAGTTACATTTTTAATTTTTTTTATTGTGGTGACACTAATTTAAAAAAAATATAAAAAACTAGAAATTAGAGAACAACTATCACTAGATGTATTTTGGCTTGTCATTAACCCCTTTAGTGTTTATGCTTCCCTTTTCCTAGGGTTTTCCTTTGATTACAGTGTCTATGAACCCTTTTTCATAGTGGTGACAATGTCTATAAAGCTGTTTTTATTTTGGTTACATCGTCTATAGGGTTTTCCTTTTGATTATAGTGTATTTGACCGTGTTTTTATAGTGGTTACAGTGTCTATGATCCTATTTTCATTTTGCTTACAACATCTATGACCCTCTTAATCATTCATATGTTATAGGAGAACTGTCACCACATGTATTTTGGTTTCTCATTAGCCCCTATAGGGTTTGTGCTTCCGTTGTCCTATGGTTTTTCTTTTGATTACAATGTCTATGACTTGGTTTTTATAGTGGTGACAGTGGCTATGACACTGTTTTTTTATAGTGGTTACAATAGTAGTTACATTTTTATTTATTTTTATTTTGGTGACACTAATTTAAAAAAATCTAAAAAACTAGAAATTAGAAATTAGAGAACAACTGTCACCACATGTATTTTGGCTTCTCATTAGCCCTTATAGGGTTTGTGCTTCACTTTTCCTAGGATTTTCTTTTGATTACAGTGTTTATGAACCTTTTTTCATAGTGGAGACAATGTCTATAAAGCTGTTTTTATTTTGGTTACATCGTCTATAGGGTTTTCCTTTTGATTACAGTGTATTTGACCGTGTTTTTATAGTGGTTACAGTGTCTATGATCCTATTTTTATTTTGCTTACAGCATCTATGACCCTCTTAACCATTCATATGTTATAGGAGAACTGTCACCACATGCATTTTGGTTTCTCATTAGCCCCTATAAGATTTCCCTTTGATTACAGTGTCTACGACCACGTTTTTATAGTGGTGACAGTATCTATGACTTTGTTTTTATCATGGTGACAATAATATTTACATTTTTAATTTTTTAACGGAGATTATGCGAGTTAGAATAACTTCTATAATTTCGGGATAATTTCTGAAATTTTAGAAATTAACACAGGGGCATATTTTATAAAAACAGAAATTCTGGGAGGTTTTGCGTAATTAGTCTTCTTCTTCCCCCATCTCGAGCAACTTCAACAGTGGTTTCCGCTGATCTTCTGACGGCACGTTCTCCTTACACAGAGCTCCGTTTGACGCGTATGACCTATCAAAATGACGAGTGCAATCTCTACTTCAGTCTCGTTGTGTTTATTTTGTCGAAGTATGATCTTACAAAACGCAACGAATGCTTGAACAGGGGCTGCTAAGCGGGTGTTTCACGAAGCTCCAAGGTGTCCAACAATGGCGGTTAGCGATTTTGTATAAATTTGAGAGGGGTTTTTGCACGAAAACCATCCTTGAGAGATGTAGAACGTGATTGAGTGGGTAGAAGGCTTGGATTTAGGGTCGAACGTGATTTAGGGTGCACGAGGAGCTTCGATTCGGCCTTCAATGGAGGAGGGCTCGGTTGTGAGGCTTGGGAGAGTGCAACAGCAGCAGGGACGGATGGCGCTGGCGACGGTGCGGTGGTGGCGGCGCCGACGATCGGTGGTGGTGCGGTGGTGGCTCGAGATCTCCGCGCTCCCTCTGTCTCCAGATCTGATTCTTGCGGCTTGTTTTAATTTGGGGAGAAGGGGGAGAAATAAAGGCAGGGGTATAATTGGAAATTATGGACATTTACCTAATATTGCCACCCTTGTGTCCTATGACTTAAAATTTGGTTCCAAAATGGCCACTTAGCAAAAAAACCCCAATAAAAAATCATAAAATATTTACATAAAAGTATAGTAGACATTTTTCAAAAATATATTTAAAAAAATTATTTTCATTTAAAGCATCATATATCAACATAGATATTTTACACCACTCACATTGGTTATTAAAAAAAAAGAAGAAAATGAAATATTATTGTCACTTTCTTTATAAGATTTAAATAAAAATCATTAATTAAAAGACTTTGCATTTAATGTTATATATATATATATATATATATATATATATATATATATATATATATATATATATATATATAAACTAATATCTTTGGAAAGTAAAAAATAATAATATCATTATAACATTAAAAAGATTTAAATAACAATAATTGGAAAAAATATTTCTTATTAAATAAGTATATATAGATATAGATATCGATACAGATATTTTAAAATAATCTCATTGGAAAGAAAAAAAATAATATCATTGTAACATTATTTAAAAGCTTTAAATAAATATAATTTGATAGAAAAAAACTCAAAGAGAGAATAACATGTTGACAAAATGCTTTTAACTTAATATAATCCATAAAGATTTACAAATATAAAGATATAGGTTATATATTATATCAATGTTTTGAATTAAACTTATAACAAAGATACAGATTTACATAAAGATACTCTATATTCTATATAAAATCTCAAAACCGAAGTTTTAATTTTAATATAATCAAGGTATAGTTATAGATTATATAGATTAATATCAGTAAATGTATAATTCACCAAACAAAATCAGTAAATGTATAATGTGTTAAGGAAATAATATTTCTTTTAATATAAGTGTATTAGAGCTGATTGATTAAAACTCTAATAAGTGGTTATGACACATCATCATATAAGATTTAAAGAGGTATAGAAAAGAAAAGAAAATTATGATTGGTTTAAAGATCTAAAATCAAGGTATGAATGACACATCATCGAAAAATGTTCTATTTTAAGAGTTTGCTTGTATCGTTCCCGTGACATGCCACGTTTTTAAAATAAAATAGTGAATTAATAGATATTATAATTTTTTTTAATAAAATACTAAACAAAAAAAAAGATGTTTTGATTTTATCTAAGATTTAAGAAAATTAAAAAGTGTTACTTGCTAGTTCGTTCTCACGAACTAACCATCCATTATTTGAATGACTGGTGTCCTATATTGTATCTGGACGTAGGTCAGACTAGTTTTCGCAAGTTAGGTGCTACAAGGTCGAAGATTGAAACATAAGTCGAAATCATCTTTAAAGTATTTTGAGTACTCTCTTAAGGTCCGTTGATAAAGATACTTGTAAAGATTATTTTAATTTGAATTTTCGATCTTCAATGATTCTTCACTATCTATTTACATTTAATGATCTTATATTAAGTCTTCCACTGTGTAGAACTCATTATTATCTTGTTTGCGGATAGATGATTGTAAGTCCTTATAAGTGTAAGATGGTTATGAAGACATTAAAGTACGAGTAATTATGACGCTGTCACCCTCCCTTGGATTATAAAAGACAAACTTAATAAATAAAAAAGACAAACTAAATAAACTGGAGAGGAATTGAGGCCTATGTTCGACCCCATTACCTGGATTTTAAAGACAAACTTGCTCAAATTGATCGTATATATGCATATAATTTTCTTTGTGAAAATTAGGCCACTTGCTCAAATTGATCATACGCATGTTTCTGTGGGAAAAGTAGGCTAGATGAAGCGTGCGTGCTATATATGAATAATTGTGTTTTAAAATTTAATACAACGGAACTATTATACATATGTGCATGTATATATAAATGATATGTTACACGGAAATAGAAACAGAAACCAAAAGGAAAATGAAAACGGAGAAACGACAATTTAAATTTTATAGGAAACTGAATCGCCAAGGAAATGACAACATGAATTATATATTTATTTACAGGTCTAAATAAGAGCAATAAACATATCATCAAGTCATACACATAGAATACAACATTAGGCTACAAATTGAAATGTTCAAATCGTGATAAACAGTGTCCTTTACTCCTTAATAGAAATCAATATAGACATGTCAAACATTTTAAATGTCCTTACTCCTCTTCGACTCCATCAGCTGCAGAGTCGATTTATTGACTTTGTTCAACACTATCACTTTCGTTAGGGCCGCTACTCGCATTTGATAATGACATAGTGAGAGCCGAGAGGGAGAGAGCACTGAGCAAGTGAGAGTTTAGCAGGGGAGAGCACACCGAGCAAAGAGAGAGGGTTGCTGGAAGGGAGAGAGGAGAGAAGACCAAAAATATTGGAGGAGAAGGAGTCGGCAAGGCTAGAGGGAAACATGAGTTTCAGGCGGGAGGAAGGGTAAACATGATTTAGAATTTGATTTTTTTTTTTAAAAAAATTATAAAATTAGTAGAAACACCACCTATCAAGGCATGAACGTTTCTAACCAAGCGAAAACAGTCACGATTTCTGACTTTTCTGGCCAATGAAACGGTCAAAGTTTCTGGCCTCTCAGAAACGTTTATGAGACGTTTTCCCGGAGTTTCAGAGTTTCTTCGTACCCAGAAATATATAACCGCTATAAAATGAAATTTTGGGATATCATAGTATAAATGTGCATTATGACAAAAAGATCAAGGGCGGAAAATATATAGTTTCCTTGTGCAATCTACTAACATTTGAATAAATACATATGAATAGCTACATTCTACAATAGTTATTAATTATTATATATCCACCACCTTAAGTGAATAATTTAACACAACTAAATAAATGTCACCTCTAACTAAATAGCTTATTACAATCTAATTAATATATATACTCCCTCCATTCGATTTTAAATGTCGTTTACCCCCAAAGCACACAAATTAACGCTACTCCGGTTTTACTCAGTAACTTCCCCTAATAACTACCCTTCATTAATGTAAAAGCTGCAAACCACTTGGTTTTTTAATAAATGTGGGACCATGAAAGTGTATAATACAACCTCCGTTCGGAAAAACTTGACATTTTACTATTCATGCACGTTTTTTTAGGAGATAAAAACTATATAAAATATCTAGTTTTTTTAATAATTTTTTTAACAACTTCGTAGTTATTACTCCGTATTAATAAGTACACTACAAACTTGTTAAAAAAATTATAAAAAAATGAATATTTTATATAGTTTTTATCGTTCTAAAAAAATGCATGAATAGTAAACGACAAGTTTTGCCGAACGGAGGGAGTAATGTTTTAAATTGATTTTCAATTATTTTTAATTACCGAAGAGTTCAAATTGAACATTTGAGAGGACATAAAGTGTGGGATGATGTAAGAGTAATTAATCTACTTTAATACAACGACAATTAATTTTACAAACCTAAAAAAGACTTAAAACGTCATTTAATATCGAATGGAGGGAGTATATAATAGATAACATCCACTCCAAGTAAATAACTTAATATAACTAGAAAACAGTTAATTAGTCCTATAATTCGATTGAATAACTTATTATAATCGAATAAGCTTTATTTCGAAACCTTCAAATTGTCGAATAATGATCAATCAAATTCTGAAATTAAAAACAAACTAGAAAAGGGGCGAAGTTGAGTAAGGAAATGCACAACCGGATTCTCGCCGGCCTCTTTCCATATGAAACTCCGGCCAGTCCACTTACACAGTTGGAAATCTCTTTTTCAAACTCATCGCCCTTCTGAATCAATTAAGTTTAGATTTCAGCATATCCACGAAACTGCCAGTTCCCCAAAGACAAAAACGCCGGATGCAAATTGGAGTTAACTTTTGTGGGTCCTGTTTCAGTGGAGTGGATTTAAAACTCTACCATAGAGTTAAATAAATCTCATCCATTGATTTTAATCAATGGCTAAAATTAAAACAATTAAAAAATTTATTTTTTATTAGCAAAAATGGATAAAAGAATAAAAAAAAGAGTCAAATGGAAAGCAATCAGAGAGAGCAGACCTTCGCTTTTCCACAACTACGCATTGCGCAAGGAGAAGGGTGCCGCCCAATCTCATCGATGGCTAGGTCGGTGTCCGCCTTCTCTAAATCATTCTTGCCTCGTTGATATGGAAAACATCGCCGACCGGAGAACTCGTCGCTCTGCTTCAAACTGACTCTTATAGGCTCGGCGATGGAAATTGCTCCCTCTCCGACCTTCGCTTGTCGTTTGCCTCCCTGCAAAGATAGAGAGCCAAAATTACGGTGGTGAACTAGGCAACTCCGCTAAAAGATCCCTCTATCAGGTTTGTGAGCCCTAATTTGTCAATCCCTAAATCCTAATTTCTGTTTTCACCCCTAATTTATCCAATCAATATGAGGGGTTTATTTCATTATTATCCCTAATTTGATTTGTGCAAGTTGGTTGGTTTGATTGCACTTGGTTTTGCTGCCTTGTTGATTGAACTCATTAAAATTTTGATATTTTGGAGCTATTCTTTTACACGGGAAGATGCAATAATATATGAATGTTGGGTTGAGAGGCTTTCCTGTAGCCTTGTTGCAGATGTGTTCTATGCCCATGTCTTAAAAATTCACATTGATTGATGGTATGGCAGTGGCCTCAGTTAGTGCAAGAGCAAGTATGCCCCTGTTACTGAATTCCCAATGGCTAATTTGGTCGTTTGGATTGGTTGTTATATATCTCCATACTTGTGTTTATTATTTACAATATTTGAGCTCCACTTGTTGACATTGGTCTATCTAGATGATATGTAATGTAATTTTGAAGACCAGTTCCTAGAAATGGACAAAATTATGCCTCCTTTATGAACAATCATGTTCGAGATGAGGTTGATGTGCTGACATTGGTCTGTCTGGATGAGATTATTTTACTGGGGACATAGGTAAGCATTTGGGCACTTCCTTGGCTGATTGTGTATAAGAACAGTTAATCTATTACGATTTGTGAGGTAATTTTGTAGCCTATTAGCTCAAACGGTAGAGCTATGTGTTTTTACACATCTGTGTGGGTTCGAATCCCACATTGGATTCAAAAACTTGTAATTGGCATGGAAACATAATAGAAGAATCAATAGGCGAATGAGTTCATAAAGAACAACAGTAGAGTCAATAAGAACTGAAACGAGTCAATAAGAACTAAAACTTGCTTAACTCTATTAGTAATGAGCTAAATTGTAAGACTAAGTTTTGGTTACTGGTTTTGATGAACTATTTGCTTTCCAAGTTTCCTGTCTGATTTTGCTTATTCAAATAAGTATTAGCATCTAAGGAGTTGTGATGTATAATGCCATTTACCAATACCACATCGAAGTCAGGAATTTGAATGCAATTATACAAATATATATATATAGAATGTGGTTCAAGTGTTAACAAGCCTTACGGTGTTAAATGTTAACAAATATAGGCCGTTGATCGAATCCAAATGAAAGGCCATGATTAATCCTGGATTAATTTGATTTTTTTTAATTAAATATGTGGACCCCACTCGGTTTTCAATTCAACTTGCATGAAGAAGGCGTGTGCAGCCCAATCTCTAAGGGGAAACGTTGAAATACTAGTTATGGAGAAATTTGGGGACCACTTTATTTTTTTATTTTTATTTTTATTCTTCCAAATTTTATCCATTTCCTTTTATAAAAAAAATATTCTATACACTTGAATCCATCACATCCATACCTTAAGGATTCATCAAGCTCTCACAAATATTCATCAACTATTGTCAAAGATTTATCCATAACTCATATTTATTCATCAAATCTTCATCCAATATTCATCAAGATCTCACAATTTTTTATTATCAAGAATTCATAAAAGATCTATCAACATCTCAAACATATTCATCAATTTTTCATAAAAGATTCACATCGACAACCCATTCGATTCAATAATACTTTACAATCTTCTTATAAATCACCAATTGTTCACCCATCGACAACCCATTCGACTCAATCATACCAATTTCAACTACGACAACTGTAGGTGTGGGAAGATGTTGTTCTTCAAAGTCGTCACTAATGTCTGCTTGATACACTGCCCGTTTCCCCGTTGACATGTTGAAAAATGCTTCGTTCCGTTCCCTCCATCGACGCTTGTCTTTCCACCTCATCTAGCCATCATCTTCCTCCCTGATAGACACATGAATGAGATCTCACAATTATTCATCCAGAATCCATAAACGATTCATCTTGATCTCAAAGATATTCATCAAGTATTCATAATAAGTTCCAAGTTTCATCAACTATTCATACACACCTAGTAAATATTCATAACACGTTCCAAATATGTCAAATATTTCATACACCTGAAATCAATCACGTACATCCATACCTTAAGGATTCATCAAGTTCTCACAAATATTCATCAACTATTAATGACATATTCATCCATATTCCATACCTCATATCTATTCATCAACTATCCATCTAATATTCATCAAGATCACAAAATTATTTATCAGGAATTCATAAAAGATTGATCAAGTTCTCACAAATAACCATCAACTGTCTTAGAGATTCATCAAGTTCTCACAAATATTCATCAACTATTGTAAAAAATTCATCCATAACTCATATCTATTCATCAAATCTTCATCTAATATTCAACAAGACCTCACAATTTTTTTTTTTATCAAGAATTCATAAAAGATTTATCAACATCTCAAACATATTCATCAATTTTTCATAAAAGACTCACATCGACAACCCATTCGATTCAATAATACTTTACAATCTTCTTATAAATCACCAATTGGTCACCCATCGATAACCCATTCGACTCAATCATACCAATTTCAAATACAATCATCAGGATAAACAAATTAATAAGCTAATTTCATCATTAATCAACCGATAGGAAGCAGGATTTACCAAAAATTCACCAAAACCCTATCCGCCATTGATGTTTCTCAAAACAATCGCTGTTCAAAATAAACCCAAAACAAACAACGATGTTCACCATTGATTCGGCAAGGAGTAACAAAGAATCGAACTTACCCATGTCGATGTTGAGGTTGCTTCCTCGACAACTGCTGCAGTAAATCTCCGAAACTGCTGTAGTAAATCTCCGAACAACTACCATGACTTCAATTCGCAGTTGCTCCTCCGTCGACTTCAACAAGAGATGCGGTGGCTTCGAGTTCCCTCATCCTTCGACTGAAGGTGCCAAGGAGAAGTTGCTCCTACTTCGATTACAGATGCTCGTATCGCCGGTTTCCCCTACCAGAAGAGAGATTTTGTGCGGTTGTAGGGTCTCGAGAATCTCGATTTGTGCTTTATCCAAAAATAAAAGATATTTGGGTTGAGATTGCACGCGCCTGGGTTGATGAAAAAGGGTGGGTTTTTAATTTTCCAATTAAAAAAAAATAAATTCGGGAATGAATCTAAGCCCTCCATTTTTAATGATCCAATGGCTTATAATTGTTAACACTTAACACCATAAGAGAGGATAACACATGACCTAACCCCTCTCTCTCTCTCTCTCTCTCTCTCTCTCTCTCTCTCTCTCTCTCTCTCTCTCTCTCTCTCTCTCTCTCTCTCTCTCTCTCTCTCTCTCTCTATATATATATATATATATATATATATATATATATATATATATATATATATATATATTCAAACTATGAGAAGATCCTCCAAAAATTCAGCAAAAAATCAGCATTTTGCTAATTGATAACAAAAAATTCAACATTTTGCTAAACACGCAGTTAAATCAGTAATTAAAAATCTACTTCTAATGCATCAACAATAAATAATACGGAGTACAGAAGCTCCAAAAAAAGGATGTCATTACAATCTAACAAAGACAATGTCAAAACAGAAAAGGATGTCATTAAAATCTAACAAAGACAATGTCAAAACAGAAAATTTCATGACAGACAATTTCATGACAGCATACTACGCCACTAGCACAATGTTGTTAGAAGCCATGCTGTTTTGCTGAACCATAGGTTTCATTTGATGATCTTCGTCCCATAATCATCAATCATAAACCTACATTAATGTATTATAAGTTATAACTCAAACTCAACTAGTTTATAAGCAAAAGTTAAAAACAAAAATAGGATACATATTATACATACCAAGGCTAATATTTGATACATTATTTAAAAAGCCATGATAAGTATGTTGAGTAGATTCCCTGTTCATATCCTGTATTAGACAATTCTTGTTAGAAACTTCATAGACATTTTTTGAGTAAACATATAAGTGTAAAAAAAAAACTGAAATCACACCTAATTTGAAAGACATGTATCCTCTAATGAATTAAAAGAGAGCATCACTTCAGGACCTTCAGTAATTGGCCCCTAAACAAAACCACAAAATCTGTTATGACAAAATGGAAAACTAAAAAAAGGCATCATTTCACTGCATTGTTTGATCCAAATAAATAAAACCATAAGTTCTTGTTTATATATAGCATACCTCTAATGGCTGATTTCTTTTGTTTCCCTGATCTTGTTTCTTCTTCTTTCTTTGTTTGCTCACAACAGATTGATCTTCAATATCATGAACTTGTAGGTTCTTTCTCTTCCTCATGTGTAGT
This sequence comes from Persicaria maculosa, assembly GCA_963922045.1. Taxonomy (NCBI): domain Eukaryota; kingdom Viridiplantae; phylum Streptophyta; class Magnoliopsida; order Caryophyllales; family Polygonaceae; genus Persicaria; species Persicaria maculosa. The sequence goes on from OY998254.1 coordinate 67,774,002, forward strand.
TTGTCAGTCCAAGATTTTAATCTTCGCCCTCCTTTCCGTCCTTCTTTTTTCTTTAAACCAACATTGCGAGGAATTATTGCAGCATCTTGCTGAACACTTTCATTAAGATCAGGAACTAATGGAGCAGTTCCATGCCCTCCATCTTGCATGCTTGACAACATCTTATCAACCTCAGCAATCAAAGTATTCAATTTGCTGTCTAAGAACACTGAGGAATCTTCAAAATTAGCGGCTCGAGAAGCTAAACTCACAAATTTCCGACATAGAGCTCTATATCTCCGTGTTGCACTCAGTTGTGGATCCTCAAGAATGATTCTCCCACTGATATCTCTCACTATATCACTTCGTGCCTCATTAGTCCATCGCTTTAAGATGTATTTCTCAGGTATTAATTTAATGTTCATCGTATCAAGGACTTTTAAAGCATGAGCACATAATATTCCCATTCTCTCAAACATTTTGCATTCACAAGAAACTGTTTGAGTCGAAGGATCACCCGAAACTATATATTGCATATCAGCAGAGTTATCATCATAAATATTAGAAATTGCAATGACATACTTGTTACTTGGTTGGCCTTCAACTGGTGGCTTGATGTATGCAGCAGTAGACCAGTCATACTCTTCTTGAAAAGCTTCAAAAATCTTAGGAGTGTACAATTGGCCTGCTTGCTTGAGTAAGGGCGTCCTCCGCATTTTCATTCTAGGCAATTTTTCTCGAGTAGCAAATTCAGAATTTATCTCATTCTGTCGTTTCAGTCTAAGAACACGCTCAAAGTGCTTGAAGAATCTCAATATATCCATTTTGCAATTTAGATAACCTTTCAAATCTCGGTTGAAACTTTCACTTAATTGTGTGCTTCGCATACCCAAAGAATGTACATCTTGCATGTAACATTCTGCCCACTTTTTCTTCAAGGCATAAATACTTTCCAACCATGCAACTTTTTTCACTTTTCCACGCAAAGCATTGAAAGCTTCTTCAAATCTATCAACTTCCTTAAAATCATACATACATGCCTTGAAATCTTGAAGAACATTTGACCCATCATGAATCAAGTGCTTCAATGCATTTTCCATTATATGCCATGTGCATAATCCATGTGAAGTATTTGACATAACTTCACTTATAGCCTTTCCCATAGCAATGTCTTGATCAGTGAAAATGGTCTTCGGTTGCTTATTGTCATGTGTTGCCAGAAATGTCTCAAATAACCATCTAAAAGATTCCATGGTTTCATCATACAAAAGTGCAGCTCCAAAAACAACAACTTCTCTGAAATGATTAAAACCAACAAAGACACCAAGAGGTCTATGTTCCTTGTTTGTACCGAATGTAGTATCAAAGGCAACCACATCTCCAAACGAAGCATAATCTATAAGCATCTTTGCATCAGCCCAGAATATATTAGTTATTTGCTCTTCATTATCCAACTGAATTGAGTATTGAAATAAAGGATTCTCCACTGTTTGGATATGAAAATACCTCAACAAACTACCAGCCTCCCCATACATCAGATTTCGTTGTCGCTTTCTCTGCAGATAATTTCTGTGATCTTGATGGGTGTAGCCTAAATTAGTTGATCCTCCAACATGTGCACCTATAAATTCGTGAGCTGCTCTGGGATTGATACCAAAGTCATCTGCAAGATCAATTTGAACTGCCTCTGCTTCAGATATGTTTCTTTGTGACCTCAACAGGTGACTAGTCTCTGGCAAATGAAGGAGGTGATTGTGCTCGGATACAAAATCATGTACTTTATATTTCTTCGTTTCCTTGATCAGTGAAAAACCAATCCGTACTTTGCAACCAGTTCTAGTTTCAGCCCGGTCCCTTTTACCCAAGTTATCTCCCTTTCCAATTGCACAATGGCCCTCTTTAGCACATACAAATCTTCTCGAAGTCACCTCTCCACTCTTATTCTTATTCTCATAATGTCTGCGGACATTAAATCCCATCTTTCCTCCATATTCTTTCCAGAATTTCCATACATCCTCTACAGAATCAAACACCATGCCTATTTTGGGGATCCACTCGACCGAAGTCTCCATGTCTATTTTGATAGACGAGAGAACTTTTGTGCATTGAATTGATAGATTTAGAATGAATCAACCTGCAAAGACCATAAAGTGGTGCAAAATTAATATTCCGAATTTGATACAAGTGGAAGAATGAAGTGATAGATCGAAGGATGAAACTATAGTAAAAGAGGAGATGAATTTCACCATTACTGAAGATGCGATGAAGCTGGCGGGAAGAAGGAAAACCTGAAGGATAGATGAACAACGTATCAAGCAAATATTGGCGTATCAAACAGTTAATTTCCATGATTTTTTTCCTTTTTTAATTACCTCTAATTATCCTAATATATTGATAAATCTTAGCCTTTCACTTCAATCAAGGGCTGAGATTTTTACAACTCTATGGGTAGAGTTTTAATCAAACTCTATGAAAACAGGACCCAACTTTTGTACGCACCTGAATTGATTAATTATCTATTATTTTATCTACAGGTCCCTTGCTTTTACCTTTCTTCAATTGTCCTATATCAATTTATTTTTGAGCCATCCATTTATCAAACATGCGGAGTGATGGAAACAATCTATTTATTTGGAACCGTCGATTCATCAAACCTGGTTCATACAGTTTTACATATACATACATATGGTTGACCACCGGTCAATGCCCAACTAGCAAATAAAAACAAATGAATCTATATCTATATAACATACTGAGATAGGGACTCTAAATTCTCTTCTTAGATTTGTCTATATATTATTTTTTGGTACAATTTAACACATTTTTTAACAACTCAATTAATAATTAATAATCCAATATATTTAAGTCACGTCAATCAATATATTTTATTTAGGCGTCATTCTATGTGTATCCACATTAATTGATGACTAAGTGATTATTTTTAATATAAATATTGAACTTCGAATTTTATGTAGTTATAAAATCTATCATTTTACTATTATTAATTTAGGTGCCATTCTCCCTGAGGCAATTTGTTTTTAAAAAAAGTTAAGGGTATATGTGAATGATTAAGTTTGTTATAATGATTAAGTCTGTTAAAAAAAATCGGGAAAAAAGATTTTTATTAGTAATGAAGTAACATATAATTTTGAATTTATTGGTAACAAAACTAATAATAATTGTAACAACAAAAAAATTTGTATATATAATTGATAAATAAAAATGGTAATCTAAATAATAAATATAATTAATTAAATAATTAGTTTTATATTATTAGATATATTTCTTTTTTCTTATACAAGGCAAGGATTTGGGAGCGCCCACTTGGAAGCTTCTAGAAGGCCATCGATAAGACCATAGCATTCCGCCTACACTGCTGACACTGAACCATGGCTACGAGCATTATTAGACTATTGTTAGTGTAATTCTCTTAATTATTGTACTTAATTTATTTTGTTCATTGGCCTATTGAGTTAGGGAAACTGATTTTAATTTACGAAGCATTAATGTCTTTACACGGAATATTGAATATTCTGTGTGTATATATCTATAAATAGCTGAAGCACCAGCTTAATCTAAATCATCCGATCCCTCTCGTATTCACTCTAAATATTGTTAGCCTTGAATCATCCCTCCCAAAACCCACTCCAGCTGCAACAAAAATGAAGCCTTCTACTCTCCTCGCCGCCGTTTGCAGCATCCTTCTGGCCGTGGCCGCCACCGGCAACGCGGTCCCTGAACTCGACGAGATCGTTAGCACGATAAATTCTAAATTTCAAAATTTGGTAAAGGCGAGAGACATCTACGAAGAAGTGAATGAGAGACTCGAAATGGCGAAGAAGGGTCTCGATTTTGGTAAAGAAGTTACTGAGAAGCTGTGCAGAAGTGATAAACAAAAACGAGACGCATTCTTGTGCAAGCTCGGCCCCTCCCTCGAGGGCAAAAACTGCTGCAAATACAGAAAGTCAATTATGTTGGCCTGCATTACCCCTGAATTAGCAAAGGATCACCGCGCGGTCCAACAACTAATCAACCAGATATGCTTCTACTAGAAGAACTCTTTATGTGTATATATACACAAAAGTAAAGTAGGGTCTGAGATGTACGTGCTCGATCAATGGCGTCGTTACTCGTTACCGTTTTTAATCCCCTTCGAAATGTTTTTTATGTGTGCTTTCATTTGTTTAATTACCGTCTTTTAATTACCTACCTACCTACTTGTTAGGATATGATCGATAATTCGATATATATGTAATCTGTGGAACTTAACAGGTGGGGATTTAAACCTTCTCCTCCGCAAAAGGCTAAAAGCTGTTGGGTTGTACACAGCGTACGTACTTTTATTATACTCCCTCCCTCCGTTCAACAAAACTTGACGTTTTACTATTTATGCACGCTTTTTTATGTGCTAAAAACTATATAAAATATGACTTTTTAAATATTTTTTTTTAACAATTTCATAGTTATTATTAAGAAGTACAAACTTGTTTAAAAAAAATTTTTAAAAAATGAATAATTTATATAGTTTTTATCATTTTAAAAAAGCGTGCGTGAATAGTAAACGACAAGTTTTGTTGAACGGAGGGAGTAATAAAATGGACCCTACTCTTTCAATATAATGCCCATGGGTGTGTGTCATTTCTCTTTCTTATTGACCAATGAAGTAGCTAGTTTCATGTTGATTAAGTAACTAGTTAGTTCTTGCACTGTGATTTTTTTTAATTTAAATAAATGGGTGTTTTTGCTAACTAGCTTATTTTGAAGCTTCTATTAAGTGATTAGCACCCAAACTAATTTAATTAGTTTGGGTTAGCACCCTTCCCAAATGATCAATGGTCAACTGTTGACCATTGACTGGTCAACATTGACCGGTCAATGGTCAACAGTTGACCAACTCCTTCGTTTTTTTTTGTTTTTTTTTTTGTTTTTTTTTTTAGTTTTTACATATTTTGTGATTACATTTTATTTTCGCTTTAATGCCACTTTTATAGTGAAATGGTTTGATGACACTTTTTAAATGCCACCTTTTTCAAACTTTGATGACATTTTTTGTTTAGTGTGATGTCACGTTGACTATTGATGCTTTTTTTTTACTGTTGACTATTGATGACATTTTTTTATGTCAAATGTTTGATGATATTTTTTTTACTGTGATGCCATATTTTTTCAAAGTAGTGATGTCACGTTGACAATTGATGATATTTTTACCGTGATGACATTTTTTGTTCACGTTGACTATTGATGCCATTTTTTTTTACTGTTGGCTACTGATGACACTTTTTTTATGTGAATTTTTTAATGATATTTTTTTTACCGCGATGTCATATTTTTTCAAAGTAGTGTTTTGATGACATTTTTTCTTTAATGTAATGCAACTTTTTTAAAGTAGTGTTTTGAGTCATTGCCATCTCGACGAGCAGCTTCTGGAGCATCTTCTTCAGTAGCTTCTCTTGAGAAAATGTTGCCATGTCGATGTGTCTCCTGATTCTACGTTGGGAGAGACGAGAATAACTCCATCTCCTATACACTCATTTAGCTGAACACCCGTTGTCTATAGAAGAAAAGGATAGAAAAAATAAGTTTTATCGAGATCAATAGACTTGGCTTTAACTAATACAAAAAGAGTAGTTTTAATCAATCATACCATAACCCCAACTTGTGCTTATATGCACCAGCTGCAGTTAAAATATCGACAAATGCTTAGATGATCGCATTTGTAACCAGCACTGTGTATCAACTACCCAAGGATTTCCTCGAATTCAACATGAGATATATACTAAAAAAATGGCAGAGAAATCAGTAAATGTTAAGAAAACTATATCAATTCAGCCTGAATTAGAAACAAGAAATCAAAACAATTGAAGATTTCAATTTCGATTTCAAAGGGGATTCCAACTCTGAATTAGAAACATGAAAATATAAATGGAAAAGAAGAAACCTATATCAGCAGTCTTGGTATCTATACTCAGAAGGGGGGACCTTTTCCTTTTTGATTTCCCCTCATGTTACTTATCACTTTCAGAAGGGCTGTCAAGTTTGTTCATGCCCTGTGAATAATTGTCCAATGCCCATCATGTAATTCCCTTAAAATGCCCATCTGTTTTTTTTTTACCAAGAATTCTAGCAATTCGTACCTATCTCAGTTGTAGTTATCCATGTTCCTTCTTTAATCTCCCACATCCAATTTCATAGCTTCCTTCAATTTGACAATCTCCTGATAAGTAATACTCTGTAACTCAAGACTATCCAGTCATATAACCTAGTGTTTTTTAGAAGGAATTTAATGCATTTATAAGGTTTTTACTGCCCCTTCACAAAAGCATGTATTTTGATAACAGATTACTCCATCATCCATATAAAATTATTAGATAGATATAGCATTCACTTGGTGCCAAGGGAGACTAAAAGGAGAGTCGTTAAATGTATTCATCACTTTATCCATGTCCCAATAGAGCTTCTCCACTCCTAAAACATTTAGAAAACAACTTTTGGAACATTTCCACCTTACCTATGTTATCATGCATTACAACTTTTCTTTAATCCTTTGTTGACAACTCCCGTAGAATTGATGCAAAAATAATCAGGGAATTTTTGGAACAGGGAACTTACAGCGTTCTCTGCAGGGAGGATCTGCCCCGACCGGACAGTAGGGGTACCAGACTTTGGACGACCACCCCAATTGGACTGTAGATCCGAGAAGAGACCCGATCCAAACCTTGAAGAACCCCCACAGAGGCCGTCGCTGCCACAAGATCCGCCCAAGCCGAAGACCGAGCAGCAGAACCCAGCTTTCTTCAATCACCCTCACAATGCCGTTCGCTAGATCTAGCCTCGATTTATGCTTTTTCTTCTTCTTCAATCTCCCTCTTTGGTGGACATTTCTCCATGGAATCAGTTTGGAGAGGAAGGTGGCGTTTTTTGCTTTGAACTCAACTCGATTTCTAGCTCTGTAAGAACTTCCAGAGGTCTTTTTGTGGAGCTTTGTGGTTTTTCCAGGCGGCGTTTATGAGGGGATTGAAACCAGATCTCGGTCTCGCTAGCGCTGTCATCGGCGGGGTTGTTCGGATCTAGGGTTTGTGGTTAGGAGCGGTGGTTTGGGGTTCGGATTTGGGGTCGGCAGTCGGAGAGTCGAGGTTGGGGCCGTCGGTTTGGGGTACCAGGTTGGAGGCGGCAAGGGAGACTAGGGTTTTTTTTGCTCTCTTCTCTCTCTTCATTTTTTGTCGCCATGAGTCTGAAATGAAAGGGAGGCGGAAAACTACGTGCCTAATAAATGTTGAAGAGGTGCTAGTAAGGCTAATAAAATTTTTAAGGGTGCTAAAGACTTAATCAAAAGTTCAAAGGTGATATTCTACCAAAATTTCTTTAAATAAATTTGATAATAAAATCCGTTTATTTAATTAATTAATTTCTTTCAATACTTTTTCATTCGTATTTAATATAGAATTAAAGAAAATTCTTGTTTTTGAGATATTGTAATTCTAGTTTACATAAGTTGTATTTTATATATATATATATATATATATATATATATATATATATATAGAGAGAGAGAGAGAGAGAGAGAGAATAGATGACTAGCTCTTAGGCTGTATCTTGTGCACAAATTCGGTCCATTAAAATAAAGGAGATGGATGGCTGAGATAAATAGAGGGTTTTTATGATTTTTTAAATTAGAAATACGTGGGACCCACAAAAAACCCATCTTACTTCCACGGAAAAGTGCGTGTGGAGTGTGAATTCAATTGATGAATTTCATCTACAATTTCACCGTACCATTTTCAAATGTGGGCCCTAAAAAATCTATCCATTATTTTTTTTATTTGAAACAATGGCTAAATCTTCTATACTACAGTAATTGACAAGTGATATATTACTATTTTGATTTTTTTAGAGTAATTTTTTTGAGGATATTCTCTGAAATTTCGATGAATAATATTTCAAAATTTCTATTTTAAAATTAAAAAACCCTTTCTAAAAGAAATATTTACAATTATACAAATATTACGACAAATTTCTACGAATAATAATCAAACACCAATTTTCTACAAATAATATTATGATAAATTTACGATTATACACAAAAAATATTTTAACGAATAATGTTCGAGGGATGGTGTTCCTAATATTCGATTTCTAATTACAAAATACACCTATTCTATTGAATAATTATTCAAAATTCAACGAATAATAATACAATCCTCATATCTCAATCATACATTGATTTCGAATTACAAAATACATACATTATATTGAATAATTATTCAGAATTCAACGAATAATATCGACAATCTCATATTCCAATTCAATCACACATTTATTTTGCACCACAAAACAAACACATTCCATTGAATAATTATTCAGAAATCAACGAATAATATCAACAATCTCATATCTCAATCACAAAATACTCACATTTCATTGAATAATTATACATAATTCAACGAATAATATCGACAATTTTCATACCTCAATTACAAAATACACACATTCCATTGAATATCGACAATTTTCATACCTCAATTACAAAATACACCCATTCCATTGAATAATTATTAAGAATTCAACAAATTATTCAAAACATCCTAAACATCAAACTCCAATTTCAAAATACACCAATTTACTTGAATAATGATTCCTAATTGATTTTCCTAATCCAAGAGTCAACAAAGAAATTGAGTGATGAATCGAGAACCTGAGCAGCAGTAGGTGAGGACTTAAGGGGCGACATGGTTGACGTGCGAGTCGGTGCGATTGCGCGAGGGCGCCTCCGGGAGACGGGGAGAGGGTCGGCGATGATGTTTACGAGAGCCTGGCCGCGGCGGCAACGACCTTGAAGTCCGAGAGACGGTCGCCGCTGCTGTTTTTGGGATCCTGGGTTGTTGCGGAAAGCCCAAATTGCCCATCGGCGTCGTCGGCTCCACCGATCTACTCCGCAAGAAGCCCATCGTGAATTGTTCCTCTCCGTGTCGTGCTCTTGCTCTGGTCCCCTCTTTTCCGGTTAGATCTAGGTCGTTGAAGTCGAAAAGTCCGGCAGCAATGGAGGATTCGATTCCGGTGAAGTTTTGCAGTGGCGGAGGCAGTTGCTCGGAGTTAGAGGATGAGGATGTGGATAACGAGGGTTAGAGGATGGGTTTTGAAGAATTGTTGATACACACTCTTCTTCCAGGGGAGTGGGTTGCTTTTTATTTATTTTTTATTTTTTTACCTGCACACGTGGCGTAATCAAGGCCATTCAATCTATTCATATCTATGGCTGGTATTTGTGCACAAGATACACTATAAGGGGTGTGCACAAGGGAATCACTCCCGGGTTGGGTTCGGGTACACACAACTCCAAAAGTGAGAAGGAAAGAAGCAATTTGATTGGTCCACAAGGATTAAAATACGTGCTGACTATATACACCACAAACCATGCAGTCTTTAAGGACTTGCATGGTTAAAAGGGGTTAATTAATTTTTTTTAAATATTAATTAGTCACAAGGCTTGCACGTCTTTAATGACGTGCATTTTCAGCCTTTGGATTTGTGGTGTATATAACCACACCCTTAAAATAATATAAATTTATCTTAAAAAAAAGCGCCTCCACGTGGATCCCAACAACATTCCGCGCGCTTACCCACTCCCCTATTCGTAGGGATGACAATGGGTCGGGTGGTGGGTGGATGACCCAAATTTTCACCCGATCCACCACCCAGAAACCTCCACCCGATCCGACCCACCACCCGCCAACCACATCACCCGCCCCGTTTCACCCGTCACCCATCGGATATTCGGGTGGATCGGGTGAAAATCGGGTGAAATGCATTTCGTCAATTCAACCCCTGATTAACGAAAAATTCAGCCCCATTTAACCAAAATTCAGTCCCTAATTGAACGAAAAAACAGCCCCTATTTACTCGTTGAACAAACTAAAAAAAGAGCCCCTTGTTAATGAAAAATTCGGCTTAAAAATTCAGCCCCTATTTAACAATTTCAAAATGTAACCACCATACAAAATAATGTCTTAGAAGCTTAACGTCGTTCCAACAATCACAAATACTACTAGTGTTGGAAACAAAACAAATCATAAGATAAAGTCCTTCAAACAAAACAACGCCCAAGGTTCTTCCATGTTGTCTTCAAAGTAAGCATATCAATTGCTGATGAAAGGTCCTCCCATACAAGCATCCTACAAAATAACCATATATTTCAACATATAATGCACATGTAGCTTGTATAGTATAAAAGCAAAAAAGAAATTATACTTACATCAAACACTTCATTGTTGACGATTTCCTCTTCCAAATCTTCATGATCCGTACAAGTACCACATGTTTGAGGATTTTCAACCGACCATCCTATAAGAAGGATAAATTCAACCAAAACATGGGACAAAGTTTCTTTTGTGTCTGGGCAAGGAACATAAACGAACCTAATTACATTTATCATATGAACTATAAATACACAAAACCAACTAGTTAATGCTAAATGCCTAAATCAGCCAAAAAAACATTAATTCAGCAACTTACAGCAAAAAAAAACATCAACTTTAGCTAAAAACACAACAACTAAACATTTTCAGCAACTTACAACAACCACTACAGCAAAAAAACAGCAACAAAATATCAATTTCAGCAACATACAGCAAAAATACAGCAACTTTATAAAAAAAACAGCAACTTTAGCTTGACCAAACAATAACAATTTCATTAAAATTTGAGCAAATATGAACAAAATAAATTCAAAAACTACAAGTAAAAAGTGGTTAAAAATGTTACCTCAATGTTCTATTGCAAAACCCATTGATGATCAATAAAATGGGCTATGATAGCCATGTATCCCTTCATATGGCGACTTACTGTCCACATATCCGTTGTTATAGCAACTCGGATTTAGTAGACATCTTCTGGTAACTCCAATTTTCTACCACTAGATGAGGTATGTAGCCATAACTCTTACTCCTACACTTAAGATTTAAAAATTCAGCATATAAATAAAAAATCCAGCCCTAATCACAACATAAATCAATGCAGTTTCGGATCTCATGGAGTCATGGTCAAGTGTATTTGTAATATCATAGAGAGCACGAAAATTTCGGATCTAACAAAGTAACAAGCAAATGCTATTTTGGATCTAACAACTAACGAGCAACAAATAGAGAGAGGGTACCGATTCGTGGATGGTCTGCTCGATGTGCCCACCGAATCGGAGCCAAGTAGCCAACAGTAGAGTCGAGATCGAGAAGGAGCGGTTGGTGGAGATGCCGCCGCCGGTTGGTTGACCTGGTGGTGAGGTAGAGATGCCGGCAACGGGGCTGGTCATCGTCTCGAGTTTGAAGGTCGCGACTCGCTTGGTGCTTGGACTGGAGTGGAGGCTCGAGGTCGCCAGTTCGTGAGAAGACTCAAAAGAGAAGAGGGAGGCATGTGCGGCTGAGAGCTGTGTCTGAGTGAGGAGGGAAAGGTTAGGGTTAGATGTAAAAAAGCATATATATATTTATAAAGAAATAAATAAATACGTAGTATATATATTTAAAATATGTCGGGTGATTCACGGGTCGGGTGATGGGTGAAAATTACTACCACCCGAATCCGACCCGATCCATCACCCGTTTAATACCCACCTTGTATCGGATTTTCACCCGTTTTTTTGGGTCGGGTGAAGCGGGCACCCGTCGGGTGCGGGTGAGATTGCCACCCCTACCTATTCGCAAAGCCCCGCGCGTGTGTCTGACGCGAGCTGATCTACTTACTCCGTAATTAATTAAAAAGGAAATATGCCGATGTGAGGAATTGAACAGGGAAACACATGCTCCCTTCCCAATTGCCAAACCATTGAACCAAGACACCTTAAAGCATCCGCATCCATGGAACCCCATTGGGTTCCTTAACTCACCTTTTTATTTTTCTCTCTCCTTAAGAAACCCAATTTAATTTTTTACCCACATCCCTACAACCCATTTTATTATAAACTAAATGATATAAAATTAAAAATAGCCTCACCACTTACCCAAAACCCCTCTCTTTCTCTTTCCTACCCTCTCACATATGCCTCCTATATTCTTTCTTTCTTTGGTTTTTAAGGGTTTCTTAGTAGCAAACCCATCACATCATTCCTTAATAAAACATCTCCCTCCTTTATTATTTTATTACTAAGTTCCTTATTTTTCTTCTTTAAACACCCCAATGTGGGTGCTCTTACTTGTTATAAGATTGCATTCATTTTACTTTATTCTTTTTTTTTATCGACTTTACAGATTGTATTCATTTTACTTTATTCTTTTTTTTTTATCGACTTTACTTATTCAAAAAAGGATAATAAATATATTAATGTAAAATTTTCACATTTTTATAATTGAATTTTTTGTTTGTTTTTATGAAGAATTTTTTTATTTACAAAAAAGGATAATATATAAAATTGATGAACCACTTCTATTTAATTTATGAATCATTATATATTTAGTCATTATGTGCTGAACCAATTAGTATAAAATTGATGAACCATTATATATTTAGTCACTGAACCAACCCCTATTTAGTCACTGAACCAACATCTATTTAGTCACTGAACCAACATCTATTTAGTCACTGAACCAGCCCATATTTAGTCACTGAATCAGCCCCTATTTAGTCACTGAACCAATCCCTTTTTATTCACTGAATCAATTCCTATTTAGTCATTGAACCAACATCTATTTAGTCACTGAACCAACCCTTATTTAGTCACTGGACCAACCCATATTTAGTCACTGAATCAACCCATATTTAGTCACTGAACCAACCTCTATTTAGTCACTGAACCAACCCTTATTTAGTCACTGAACGAATCCCTATTTAGTACGTCACTGAATCAACCCCTATTTAGTCACTGAACCAACCCCTATTTATTCACTGAACCAACCCCTATTTAGTCACTAAACCAACCCCTATTTATTCACTGAACCAACCCCTACAACCCCTATAAAGAAGTGATCACTACTAGAAATTTGCTATTTAAGATCGGGTAATAGCCGATGTCTTTAAAAAAAATCGATGTCTATGTGGGGGATGTAAAAAGTCAAAAGTTTTTCACATCGGCCAGAACCCGATGTCTTTGTATTCTATAACATCGTTTATATTTTTAAATCCGATGTCTTTGTTATCCTATAACATCGATTATAAAATATAACCGATGTTATAACATACAAAGACATCGGCTATTACCCGATGTTAAAATGTTTTGACTTTTTACATCCCCCACATAGACATCGATTTTTTTTTGAAAGACATCGGCTATTACCCGATGTGAAATGACCTATTTACAATTTTTTTTATTATCGTAGCCTATGCAGGATTTGAACCCACATCTTTGTGTTTGAACGCAATGCTTTACCATTTGAGCTAATAGGCTTTGAATTAGATAGAATGTTCTTACATAATAGCATAGGCTTTAAAAATTAGATAGATTGTTCTTACATAATAGCAAAAAGAGCATGTGAAACTTAAGAATCAAAGAAACAAGGAAAATAAACTAATAGCAATAATTCTTGTACATCTTGTTCATGTCAAACACTTCTCTTAGCTACTAGTGGTGTACCATGACAAAACTTTACAAGTAAGCTGAGCTGCAATCATTAAATCTCAGATGCAATCAACACAAGCCAACATGCACATGACAAAAGTGGGAAACAAACTAACCTTGGCAGGTTGGTTACCATGTTCTGGAACAAAAAGGGCTAGTATGGGATCTATAGGAGACCAGCTGAAATCTATAACATTTTCAACTTTAATAGACTTTTTATCAATAAGAGAGAAAGTCTCTGACTCATAAACAGAAATGACATTCTTGCCAATTCTAGCAAAATATTTGTCACCCCTTCCACCAGCCCATTCGCAAAGGGAATTATATTGATCACAACAAGGCTACAAAATAACTGAATAACAAATAGAAAAATCTGAAAAGGTTATATAAGAAGATAGAAAGATTACTTGAGCACGGGCCAAGAAACTCCAGTAACACCACTAGTGCCACCAACTGCAAAATCATCAGCACTTCCTTTGAAATCCCTCATTACTTTTCCAGTCCTCACGTCAAAGATATTGAGCACAACCCTCTAACAAACAAAAATCATATCAAAGATGCTTATCAATCAAAAATGAAAAGGCTAGGCCTCTAGGGATTAACTCTTCTTTTATCGAATTAACATGAATATAATACTTACATGGGTATCCCTAGGGTTGCTGGGTTCATGGCTGTTGTAGGTAACCAAATATTTTTCTCCAGGAGAGAAATCAATCATTTTAACCTACAAGGCATTAAAATAAAATCCATTTTCTCAACACATAAATTATTAAAGCAATTAAACTTAACAATATAAAAAACGGTGGTATATACACGAACCTGAGGATGAGCATACCACATTATGCGGAAATGCAAAGGCACCTCCCCATACAGCAGCACCCTGTCGGTGAACAGTGGCCAAATATGTCCCTAGAGGTGACCACTGGACATAACTCTCCGTCCAGAACTGCTCACAGACAAAAAAAAGACAAGAGCAGGAGCAAGTTAAAGAGAATCGGCATCTAAGAGTATACTCGAGAATCTGATTCTGCAAAGCAAGTGCCTACAAATTAAATCTATGTTGAAACAAAGTTATAGGAAGTGTTCGGAAGAGAGAACCCATACAGGTCTTTTGTAAACAAGATCAGGCAGCATAAGCCTAGCATCATTCCATAGAACCTCAGTCTCAGTTCCTGCACGAAAAACAGGGATCATGCACTACATAGGGAAACTGAAGAGGGAGCACTAGTAGAAAAATCCACATATAAAATCCTAAATGGAAGGAAGAGTTTAACGTACTAAATGCACACTTACTCTACCATCAGAAAATATTGCTTCTATTGCAAGTGCATACAACTAGAGGTCATCTGTCCAAATTCTGTGCAACATACCCAATAAGCTATTCAACTTGTATAAATCAAACAGAGAAACAACCCATCAATTTCAGCTTAAATTTCACTCAGTAGTGTTTTGGACGGGGATTAACTTACCTTACATTTGAACTACAATCACACACATCAAAATCAAACATACAAACTTACCTTACATTTGAACTACAAAATGAACACCCATCTACCTAGCATACAGAATTAGTTAAGGTGCCACAATGCTAAACAATCAACAACTGCTGATATATATGTGTTCTATAACCAAATCTCAGCAATAGACCAAAATTTCATCTAGTTGTAATGTCAGAAGCACATATAAAAACCCATTAAAGAATGACAAGAAAAGAAAAACAGATAACTAGCCAATGCCTCACAAATACACCCAACAAAGCTGTGAAACGGAGTCTAAACTAAGCCCTGGTTAAATACAACTTGCAGCCACCTTACCTAAGATATATAACATTTTCCAATTAATTTATTTAGGACCTTACATGGTCTAAACACTTTCTAACTAAACACATTTTTCCACAACCATTTTACTCATAGAAAAACTTAATTCAAGATCTCAAACAGCTAAGTCATCCAAACTAATAATTTACAAGGAAGCAACTTACCATCAAAAGCAAATAGAGAGAAAAAGATTCAATCATGGCCAAGTATCTTGATCCCTCATTGCTCAACAGACAAAAGAGGGGGAGGGGGGGGGGGGGGGGGGGGGAATAGAAGCAACAAAACAACTATAATACCACTATGGGAACAAGCAAGTTCAAATAGAGCGTATATAGTTAGAATACCACATGGGCAGAACTACAAATAGAGCGTATATAGTTGGACCTAATCACTTTCCTTTATCAAAAAAATAAAAAATAAAAATTTATCTAGCATAAAGGTAAAAAACATGTATGAGTCTCTAATGCCATCTCTGTAAAAAACAAGCAAGAGTTGAATGAAATCGATTAGTCAAGTCCTCATAAGACATAGTTTCAATATCTGCAATGAAAGAATTTTTCATTTTTTGGTCAAAACCAGTGTTATATCTGATTAAGGGTGGGGAAAAGTGTTTAATTGGGATAAAGGGTTAAATTAACAAGTCATCAGATACAGTACTACTATTTTGGGGCAATCATTGGAGGATTAAATGAGCTAATTGCTTGTTCTATTAGTCAAAAAGAGATGAATAAAATTTACCTAGCTAGCTACTTGCTTGCTTACATAAGTGTTTTAAAGTAGATCAAGACTTGCAAATTAAAATGGGTTATCAATTTTTTCATTAATGAAGGATCACTGTAGAACCCCAATCCAGATCACCAATGACAACAGCACAAATAGAAGTTCCAGTTTATTATACGTCATTCTTCATGACTAGTTAATCTCAGAAGTTCCAGTTTATCACCACTAATTCCCACCTTCCACCTTCTATATAGTGAAAAACATGGTAAGATTCCTAGGATGAAATGGGTAAGATCCCTAAGTCGAAATGCCTTCGACTACCAAAAGACCCTATAGGCCTATACAGTATCATGGAGTATCACATTGAGCTAAGAAAAAAAATAAAAATCTCTATGAATTCAAGAGTTCAAGCATCTGAAAATCAAACTAATAAAGCTACAGAAGATATGAACCAAAGGCATGAAAAGTATTCCTTTCCAGCAAAGGGAACCCTAATTAACTCTACAGCCGAATTCAACATCCAGGAGCAACCGAGGATTGACCATGGAGGCCCCAAATCAGTTCCATTTTCAGCAACAATCAAAATTAATTCTTCAGAAAAAAATAGAAAACGGAAAACATAAAAGAGAACCTGTAGAGTAAGAATGCAGGCGTCGGGCAGGCTAAAGGACGAAGAAAACGGCCTCGACTTGCAGGAGATGCTTGAAGCTCGTTTTTAAAATCAATCGGGCGGGGATGGTTCGGTGTTGGTGACTTCGACAAATTCAACAAAGGTGGTGCCCTCCTTCTTGGATTGAGAGAAGTGTGAGAGGGATGGGAGAGAATGAGAAGAGAGAGCAGA
The DNA here is from genome assembly GCA_963922045.1 of Persicaria maculosa. NCBI lineage: Eukaryota > Viridiplantae > Streptophyta > Magnoliopsida > Caryophyllales > Polygonaceae > Persicaria > Persicaria maculosa. The sequence continues at coordinate 67,790,896 of OY998254.1, forward strand.
AGAGAAGAAAGAGAGAGAGTTGGCTTCGGTGAGGCTTAGGGTTGGGCTCCCATGACAGACAAAGAGGGATGATAGGGCGATAGAGAGCGAGGGAGCATCGAGAAGGAGAGCCGGATGATATTTTCAGATCTGGGATTTGGGATTTGGGAAGGGAGGTCAGAGATGGGCGGAAGAAGTGAAATTGAAAAGGGGGCTTTTTTTATAGATGAAGTATTGGATATGGTACAAATATTTGATTGAGCGGATGTTCAAATAAATTTGGGCAGTTTCGCGCCTTCTAAATTTTTTTAAAACACATATTTAACATCGGTCAAATAAATGGGACGATGTCTATGCTTTTATTTATATCGTAAATTTAAAAACCGATGTTAAAAAACTGTTAAGCATGGCAGGTTTTTCTGACTGATGTTAATGAGCCGATGTTAAATAACAGAATTCTAGTAGTGGATTCACGGGCCTATAAGTAGTGGTTCATCAAGTTATCAAGAAGTGGTTCATCAAACTATAAAAAAGTGGTTCATCAATTTATCAAGAATTGGTTAATCAAGCTATAAAGAAGTGGTTCATGGGCCTATAAGAAGGGGTTCATCAAGTTATCAAGAAGTGGTTTATCAAGCTATAAAGAAGTGGTTCATGAAGCTATAAAGAAGTTGTTCATTATGTTATCAAGAAGTGGTTCATCAATCTATAAATAAGTGGTTCATGGGCCTATAAGAAGTGGTTCATCAAGTTATCAAGAAGTGGTTCATCAAGCTATAAAGAAGTGGTTCATGAAGATATAAAGAAGTGGTTCATCAAGTTATCAAGAAGTAGTTCATCAAGCTATAAAGAAGTAGTTCATGGGCCTATAAGAAGTGGTTCATCAAGTTATCAAGAAGTGGTTCATCAAACTATAAAGAAGTGGTTCATGGGCCTATAAGAAGTGATTTATCAAGTTATCAAAAAGTGATTCATCAAGCTATAAAGAGGTGGTTCATGGGCCGATAAGAAGTGGTTCATCAAGCTATAATTTCTTGAACTAATTAGTAAACGAAAATATTTTTTTATATATTAAAAATGACATTGGGGTTCATTTACCATTTATAATCAGTGAAGATGCATCGTATTTTTAAAAATTAATTTCTTTAATTAATTAACAAAGGAAAATATTATATATATATATATATATATATATATTAAAAGTGTGAGTTGGTGCAATAAGCTCACAAGCAACATGATAGTTTCTAGTTTAAATAAGACTAAATTTAGTCATTGAGCCAACCTCTATTTAGTCACTGAACCAACCTCTATTTAGTCACTGAACCAACCTTTACTTAAAAAATGACTAAAAATAATTAATATTAAAAACAGCTCAAAACCCTGAACCACTTGGTATTAAACCCCTGAACAACTTGATATTAAAACACTGAACCACATGTGATTAAAACCCTGAACCACTTGGTATAAAACCCCTGAATCACTTGGTATAAAACCCTGAACTACTTGGTATACAAACTCTAAACCACCCGGTATAAAAACTCTGAACCACTTGGTATACAAATTCTTTATTTCATGATTCATTACACTTTATTTCATGAACCACAACTCATTATTGGATGAACCACTTGTTATAAAAACCCCGAACCGCTTAGTATAAAACCTTGAACCTCTTGGTATAAAACTCTGAACCACTCGACATTTTCTTCACTTAAACATAGCGAAATATATATGAATTTGGATATAATTACGAATCTGATGAAAAATATGTTTTCGAAAATGGAGTAAGTTTACTTGATTATTTTCATCATTAATTAACCAGACAAAATATAGGCAAAAATTAAACTCCAAATTATTTTATGGGTTAATTGCAATCTTGATTTTTAAAAAATGAATCACTTCAAAAATCATGGTTTGTATACAGCGGTGCACTTCAATTTCGTCAACAGTGAAGCATTTCAACTGGAGGAAGAGATGGGGGATAACATTTGATTACAAATCCTAATTAATAGGTAATACCTAAATGAACGAAATTGAATTTAATTACTCCTTAATTGAATTACTCACGAGCAGCGACGACGGAAGCCGCGACAACGCCGTCGGAGGGTCCTGTTAACCCACCCCTTCACCATCTCCTCTGCGCCCACCCCCTTCGACATCTCCTCTGAACTCGACTCTTCCAATTCCAATCCGATGACCATGATTACCGAGATCAAGGTGTTTGCTGATGATCGGAGAAAGAAAATCCTGAGAAAGCGGCGATACCAGTGAGAAGGATCATCCGCAGTCGACGCTAAGGGTGAAGGGGTTGCAACAGCGAGCACGTATTTCCTCCAGGTTCGGCTCAATCGAGGATGACTGTGTGGGCGAAGGTGGGCGGAAGAAAGCGACGGAGGGAGCAAGGAGGGAGAAAAGCCATGGAGGAAGGAGTGAGAAAAGACGTTCGGTCTGAGGCAGAGCGGCGGTAGGGAAATAATTAAGTGCGTGAGACCTTTTTTATTTTCTTTTAATTTAGATCCGTGTCAGCCAATAAAATTACTTCTTTCCTTCTCACCGGACCAGATTTTTCTCACTTGAATTCTCCCATATATATAGAGAGAATAGATCACTTGTGCACACTCCTTAGGGTGTAATTTGTGCACAATTTTGGGCCATTGATCGGACATGGATGGATGACTGAGATTAAAAGGAATTTTTTTTTATTTTTTTTAATTAAAAGCAGGTGGGTCCCGCACATAATTGATGGAAACCGGAGCATACTCTCCTCGTGTAAGCGCGTGTGTGTGGTGTGGAAAGAAACCCTAAATCCTATTTAATTTCTTCTCCTACGTTTGAGCAGCCAGGGAGATCCAAATTGGAATCCATTGATGGGGCTTCTTCAATCGGCGGAACGACGAGGAAGATGGTGATATTGGCATTGCGACGACGAAGAGAGCGGCGACGGTTGCAGGAGGAGTTAGAAAGCGCGACGGTGGTTGCAGGAGGAAGCGAGTTCGAGTGGACGACGGAACAGTGGCCTTCTTCTTCTTCGTCGAGCGAACCCGGGTGAGGCAGTGAGGCAAGAGGAGGCGACCGTCCCTTCAGCCGATGAGCGCGGAGCCAAATCGAAGGATCCCTTCTCAGTCGGACGATGGGGCTAGGTCGGGACAGAGAATGCCGACGATGAAGGTGAATCTGTGAAACTGGTGAGTCGCAGTCTTTTTCTCCCCCTCCTTTTCGATTTCCATGGTTGTTTTCATCTCCTTTGCCAGGTCCTCCGCCTAGATCTGAATCTGTGGAAGCAGTTGGTGACGAAGACGAGGACTCGACTGGTTTGCATTCACAATTGGAGTGTTTGTGTCTTAATCATCGCCAATGGTCTTCGTCTCCTCCATCGGAGAAGGATCCCGTCCAGTCGAGTTGAAGGTCTCAACGACGATTTGAAGCGACGACGGCGACGATTTCGCCGGCTTCAGCGCATGGAGGCGAGGCTGGTTTGACTCCCCTGTTCAGACTCCCTTCCCTTAAATTCGAATCCGAGCACGGCAACAGATCTGGTCGATGGAGACGATGGGGCTAGGACGGTGGCGGCGATGGAGGCGGTGTGATGGCGAAGGTAGGTGCTTGCAGCGATTCTTACTCCCCTAGCCAGATATCTCGCGATCGGAAAAGTGAAGATGGTAGCAGATTTTTTTAATGAATTTGGGATTATTCGGTGAGATATAGGATATTATTCGGTGGGATATAGAATATTATTCGGTGATATTGAATAATTATTCATAGAAATCGGTTTTTTTTATGAATTTGGGGTTGATGAAATATGAAACATTATTCGGTGAATTTTGAAGCATTATTCGGTGAAATATGTAATATTATTCGGAAAAAAAAAACAAAACATTATGAAATATTATTCGCAAAAAAAAAAAACAATATTCGGTAGTATATGTCTAATTATTCAGTGGAATTGGTGAATTTTCATATAAGATGGATTGAAAAAGATTAAAAAAAACATTATTATTCACAAAAAAAACATTATTCGGTAGAATTTAAAATATTATTCGGTTGAATTGACGGATTTTTAAGGTAAACCAAATTCAGGGCTGTTTAAAAAAAATTTATATATATGTTGGGTGAATGAATTGTGTAAAAAAGCAATTTAAAAAGAAAAAAGAAAAAGAGAATGAGGATGGGTTAGAATGTGAGATTCACGTGAAAAAGTGGGAAAGAGTGGGAGAGATTGAGTGTTTTTTGGCAAGGGGCCCCACAAATTAAAAAGCAAAAAAAAAATAATCATTTTTAATCATGGCCCTCCATCCCCTCTTCATCAACGGTCTAGAATTGTGCACTAGATACACTATAAGGGGTGTGCACAAGGGAACCACTCCTATATATATACATATATATATATATAATAATAATAATAATAATAATAATAATAATAATAATAATGTCCTATGTAGTCTTAAATTGTAATGGGCCGCAACCCATCAGTTTAGTCAAGCCCATCTCTCTATAGTTCACCCTCGTCAACAACTTCTCCATCCGACTTGCCTCTGCGCTGCGTTTTGATGAAGGGTAAGCTTCATATATAAGCCTCCTTTCTTCTTGTTCAACAATTGTAGCAAACAGACAGAGAACACAGAGGCGGCATCGAGAGAGAGCGTGAGTTAGGGTTTTCTGCGAGGAGCCCGAAGCGCTGCCGAGAGAGCTTGGGAGCTTCTCCCATGGCGTCTTCAGTGATGAGAAGGCGTTGGGCGCTCTGGTGTGAGCAAAGACGAGACAGAGAGAGAGAGAGAGGAACAAAGCGCCATATCTGTTGCGTGGAGAGCTCGAGAGCGAGAGTTTGGTGAGCGAGATCGTTCGGGGTCGAGCGATCTCCGGGACCTTTCCTTGAGCGAGTGCCGAAGGGAGATAGGCACCAGCAATTCACCTTTCCGAGCTACGATGTCTGCAGAAGCAACAACACCAGGTCCAATTGATGAGCAATAGACAACGAACAAACGACAACCGAGGAAGATCAAGAGATCTTGGCCTCGGACAGCAACCAAAAGACGACGAATCAAGCAGAAGTTAAGGGGACGACTGAACTAGTGGATGGCAACTTGGCGTGGCTCCGACAAGTCCACTGCAAGGCCTAAAATCAGGGAGTTCAATCCCTTCTCGTTTCATTTCTGCATCATTGTCTGTGTGTATTTTCGGTTCTTAAGCTTGTGTCGTTCTTGTTTAGATTGCTATTATTTGGATTGTTTGTATGGTTGGATATTGCCTTAGAGCACAGTGGAACGCTCTATTGAGCTGGGGACGTAGGGAAATTTTTCCCGAACCTCTTAAACAAATCTCTGTGTCCATTTTTCGTTTATGTTCGATAAGGATTCAGTTCAATCTAGACCCGAGCCTTTACTATTGAATGATTTACCTAGATATACCTAAACCCGGATTTACAGATTGGTATCAGAGCCTTGGCTCGTTCTTGATTTCTGGAATGCTTCTTGTTTGATTAAGCTTGAAATCTTATGTTGTTCATATTCTTGTATGAGTTACTGCTTCCGCTGCATATGTTAAGTGTTCCTGCATGTTTATGTTTCAAGAAAGGTGGTTACTACTATGTTTAGTTGCCATAAGATGTACTTCTTGTTCTTTCTTGAAATTTCATACATGTGAACATTGCTGTTTGTAACTCTTGCATATGATATTCTTGATCCTGCTGGTTATTTGGTATTGATTTATCAACCTTCTACAGAAACTGTTTTGCCTTTTGTTTTCTATTAGAATTCTGGGTTGTACAGTTCTACTTTGGTTGAGATCTTGGTCAGTTTTGTTGGGCTGATATGTGATTGTTTGAACTCCTTATGTATCACATGCTTGATTTGATGAATTTTGTGTCTTATGACATAGCTGTCATCTATGTTTAAAGCATCTATGTTCTGCATATTCATCATCTTTAAAAAGTGTGTGTGCTTGTCAGATTTCTCTATTATATGATATCTGATGTTTGGGGTTCTTAATGTGAGGTTGTATATGCTCCTTCTTCCCTCTATTCAAGTCTTGAACATGTTATGAAATTGTTTCCTATAGCTTTGTGCATCTGGATTACATGCTTTGCTTCATAAATTGTTCTTAGAGCTCTTTTATGAGCCTTGACTTGATTTTCTACTGAGATTTATCATCTCTCATGTTCTCTTACATCCCCTACCTTCAATATCTACAACCTTGTTTTGTGTTGCACACCCTACTTACTGTCAGCTTTACATTATCATTGTAATACTTGTTTTCTTGCATGATAAAGTGGATAATTGTTACTCCTGATCACAGTAATGTGTTGTCTTAAGTTTCTTGCATGTTTTAGTAGTTAATTAAATGTATATTTGCTTGACATATTGGGTTCTTGTGCATATTTGAATGTCCTTCTTTATCTTGTATGATAGAGATATAGTTGACATATTCAAATTCTTGTCAAAACTGTTTGTTGGTTGTTGTTGTAGGAGGAAATCGAGTTCAAGATATAAAATATAAATCAAACCAGATTCGTGCCCACACAAATAATTACAAGACCTCCTCCTGATGTAGCAGCGGGAAGTCAGGATCGATCCACGAGGAAGCGTGTCAGCAGATCTCAGGTAGTTTTATATCTCATAGACAGAAAAACAAACAAAAAGACAGAAACGGCAAAGAAAAGCGAAAAATAAAGCAAAGCACAGAAACTACTCGATATCGACAACACAATACTCGATATCGACTAACTATATCGATCAACAGAAACTGAAATCGACCAACAGACAGCAGATTCAGCAAAGACAAATCGATCTCGGCAAACCCTTACTCGATATCAACCAAACAGTCCTCGATATCGAGTACAAACTCTTCGGAATCGAGTAAAGACAGAAACTTCAAATCGCAAACTTTCCGAACACAGAACGCATATTTTGACGAAATAAATTCAATAAACTAAAAGGCTTCCAAGATCAGGGTTTTAACACCACAACGATAACCACGCAAAGTAACACATAAAGGCATACAAGATCATACTTTTCATCAAATAACTTTCGTTATTAACAAATAGGAAGATAAAGGCTTTCGCATAAATCCTAATTGTTACTAACCCTTTTCACATAATTAACCCAAGTTGTATTAAGATCACTTTCGCTTCAATAACACAAACAAGGATCACCTTCAACTTTCGCAAAAGAATCATGGTCATAGGGATAGAAGACGAATTGCATAAAAAGATCGTACCTTTACTGCATTACCTCACATGGCCACCGTCGGGCTCACCCCGACCCTAGAAGTGGGTGGACTACTCGCTCTTCATCATCAAGAAACTCATCAAATAACAAAAGAAACTAACTTGCATTAAAATAAACCAAAGAGAACTTACAACCGAACAAGCCAAATCCGCTCTCGCCTTTCCAACTTGCTCGCCACAAACTCTCTCTCTCTCTCTCTATGTAACTACTTACTTCTCTCTGAAATTGAATTAATAAAATCCAACCCCTAGGGCTTTATTTATAGCCTTCCAACCCTTGCTAATCAAAGTAAGAAAGTCTATCTATATCAATATCTATCTACTTACTTAAAGATTAAATAATAGAATAAAAGAATTAAATCCAAAAAGGAAATATATCTAAAGTAGGTAAATCCTCCATGGAGTTAATAGATGTTGATAGATCTTGATAGATGTGGATAGAATCTGACAACTTTGGATCCGAGCAAGCCCAACTTGACTCGGACAGCTCACCGCGTAACGCGGCCCAGGAGAGCTCTCCTCGATATCGAATAAACTACTTGATATCGAGTAGCTTTGTCGTTGACTTCAGCTTCACTGGTCTTCTCGAGTAACTGGTTCTCGATCTGGCTCGGTCATGTGGTGCTGGGGTTGTCGATATCGAGTACATGGTGCTCGACATGTCCAGTCTTTGGCTTCTCGACTTAGCATCCTTCCTCGACTCAGGGTATGGCTTCAAGGTTTTGTCGATATCGACTAAATGTACTCGATATCGAGTAGGGTTCTGGAGTCGGGTTTGCTTCGTCTTCAGCTCCTCGATCAGCTCCTACTCGACCAGGCACTTCTCAGACATCCTTGGTCGATATCGAGTAAAAAGTACTCGATATCGAGTAACACTTGGCTTCAGCTTGATTTGTACTGGTTCTGCTTTTCTTTGACCTTGGACTTCTGTAGTTGACTTCCGAGCTTTTCTTCCTTTGCCAAAACTGCTGTAAATTGCTTCGAATTCTGCGAATTTAAACAGAAACTAGTGCACATTCCATAATTTGGCAAATAAGCATAAACTACATAGATTCTGTACTTATTCAAGCCCAAAGGCATGAAATGTATGCAGAAAACAATATAAAAGTAACTATAAAACTTGGCAGATTCGACTCACAACAGTTGTTTTGTTTGAGATTAAAATGAAGCTTTACATGTAGTCTATTCAAGTGTTTGTGAGCATAGAAAATGAGTAACTTTCATAAATTTCTTAAGTTTTTCTTTGTCTTGTGCACAACTTGATGTGGTCTACAACATTCATTCTTCTTTCCCTTAGTTCTCTCTGATACCCCATGTTATCATTGTTGGTGTTGCATACATGTGACTTTGTGATAGATTCTTGGTGCACAACTACCTCGTTTCATGGCATATACCTATAGTTCTCAATTACTCATGTTTGTAGTAATTTTTCATGCTATATTCAATGCCCGATAAACTGTCTATGGCAGTGTCTTGAATCTGCACTTGTATGTCATGTATGTCCAGGACAATTTCATGAGTTTTTCTCTGTGTAAACCTGTTTCATGCCCCTTAACATGTGAGCCTCAGTTCTGATTATGTGTTTTGTCATATATGTGTGTCCCACTCGCTTGTGCTTACATGATAAGATTTTGGTTACACTTCCTACTCACTAGCATCCATGTTTGATGTTTCTTGTTGGAAGTTATAAAATCTATACATGTTATGCCCTTATGAATGGAGATCTTCATGTTTCCTATTTTTGTTCAAATTAGGATTAACTTGATCTGTACTTTCTCAATGTTGTGGGAACTCTCTGTTGCATGTTACCTGCCTGATTGAGTATACAGAAAAATACTATCTTATTGGCCTATTGTAAGAAAGTAACTCAGTGTGTTACCTTTTGTGCAAGGAGAAAACAACACACAATGCTAATGAAACTGATGGTGAAACCTTGGGGGTTTGAGCCAGGAAGAGAAGGAAATTACATCAGATCAGGAACCACGATAGCTACTATGAGAGTCCTTCGAGATGAGAGCTTCATCGAAGTTGGCTGACTAGGAAACCATGACGATGGTTATCCTTTGAGATGCTCGCTCCATCAAGCATTTGATTAAGGGAGAATCAGGGATTCCTCTTGTTCCTTTCTCTATTTTCAGTTTTAGTTTATATTTTCAAAATGTCTAGCACTATCATCAATTTATGTGATCTCTGTTTCTTAAGTGATTTATGAGTTCTATGTGATCTCTGATTGGCCTTACTCTAAGATAGTTTTCTTGTTAATATCTCATCAGGTGTTATGTGTTTATAAGTAATTACTTGAGCATGATGAATTCTGTTGTCACCTTGTGTACTTGAATATCTACTTGTGCTTGAATTACTTGTTTGAAGATCTATGTGATATGATCTGCTTGACATAAACTAGGATTTTGAAATGCTTGTTTTATGGATTAACCCTGCTGTTTTTCCTTTAACTTTAAGAGCATATAATCTGGAAGTTTATGGTCTCCGTGATTAAATGCTTTACATAATCCGCACTTCATTGTCAAAATCATGCTTTTATGATTTGTTGTTTGTGTGTTTTGAGTATTGTTTTGTGACATATTACTTCCATGTGTGAATCATATATGTTGCATAAGTACTTGTATCTCCTTTTCTACTCATTTTTTGACATCCTCTATGGAACCTTTCTTAGATAAGATGACTAAGCAAGTTGTCTTTCTGTTTTGCAAGAAAGTTGTGCTTGAAGAAAGAGTGACCTTGTCACTTGTCAGCCAAGCAGCTAAGGGGTCCATGATGGCTCGTTGAAGCCTCCTGATCTGCAATATTCTTCAAGAAGTCGGAGGATAAAAGGTTAAAGGAGAAAAACCAACTAGTGGACTACACCACCAAAATTAGAAGAAAATTAAAGTGAGGGAAATAAATGACAGCAACAAATATATAGTTCATAAGCTCAGGGTGGTCATGGACCTGTTGCAAATCAGTTGCCATTAACATCAGCAGTAAAAATTGATACACTCACCAAATTAAGGGGGAAAAGGTAAGTATTTCTACGCCTAAATCTAAAAGGAAAACTCTCATGCTTTCACAAGCTCACTGAGTTATGCTCTCTCATGCTAGATATATATGTTTGTCTAGCCATGAGTTTTGCATGTGTTGTACGTCTTACATGTCAATGTGTGCTATTTCACATGCTTGAGCTCCTTTAGATCATAAAATACGTGCAAGTTCTTGCTTTGTAATTTGGGTTAATAATCAATTTTAGAAACGGTTAGCTTCTTGTTTTTTGCTTAGTTTTTCCTTCTTATCTTATTTTCTTCTTATGGGAATCATGTAGACTTTCTCTTGTGTTTGTGTGGTGGTCTGACAGCGTGTTACTCATGCTATGTACCTGGTTGTGCACTACTCTATTCATTGACTTTGGGTAAATGGTCTTGAGTGCTTTGTTCACTTTTATGAATTCATGTATTACCTTTGTTAAAGTCTTTGATTTACCTACATGTATATAGGTCTATTAGAGTATGCGCTTAGGCCTTCACTTGCATAAAATCAGTTTGCATATACATGTTAATTGCTATTTATTAGTTGTATAAATGCTTGTTGTTTTTTGAGTTGCTTGTGGGGTTGGCCTCGAGAGGGCATTATGTGATATTGCCTCTCATGCGTCTCATTGACTAGAGGGAATCAATCCCTTAGACTTTTGAGTCTTGATAAGTCTATATGAGACATGCTTTCATGGTTACACATCTAGCTTGCCATAAATTTTCTAAGCATCTGTTATATGTTGAATTTATGCTTCATGTGCTAGATTTTACTATGAAAAAGACCTGCTGAACATTTTAATTTCTATCTCTTTTTTTATGCTTAATACTTGTTATTTCTAACCGTGTGTGGAGAAAGTGCAGGTACAGCGACGACGGATATCGTTCCACTGTGCAATTAGGTTTTTCTTTCTCTTTACTAGTTTCTTTCGTAAACTAGACTTTAGAGGGCAATTGTTGAGATATTGTAATTCTAGTTTACATATGTTGTATTATATATATATATATATATATATATATATATATATATATAGGGAAGCTTTAAAATGTAAAATATCTTTAACGTGTAAAATTTGCTTAACGTGTAAAATTTGATTATTTTTATTGAATTAAGACACGCGCGTCATTTAACCTAAAAATAAGCCTAAAATGTGCTATTGTACGTGTGACTCAGATTTGGGAGGCTGCTTCTCCTCCACCGCCCTCTCTCTCTCTCTGTTCTCTCCGTCTCAGTCATCCTCATTCCGTCTCCGCCCTCTCTCTCTGTTCTCTCCGTCTCAGTCATCCTCATTCCGTCTCCGTTGTCAATTCCGGCGGGCTGCTTCTCCTCCATCACTGGCTGCTTCTCCTCAGATCTCGCCTCCTCGCAACCGCCGGCGTCCCTATCCTCGCAGATCTCACGCCGCCCTCTGTCTCAGATCTCCGCCGGCGTTCCTCCCCTCTCAGATCTCGCCGGCTTCCGTGCTCATCTGTGCACGCCGTCAGCATCTCCATCTTTGTGAGGTTTGGCTCCATTTTGGCTGCCCTATGTATTCTTCCTTTCAAATTTTTAATCGCTTTCTTTAGATTTCTAGGGTTTTTTCGTGTCTACTTGTAATTGGAAATTGTCTTAATTCTCAATTTGATCCTTGTCCAGATCCTTTCAAATTCACTTCTTTTGTGCCCCTTAAGCTTTAATCTGCATTTGATTGTTCTAATACCTGCTGATTTTGGTCTTTTGATCTCCAACAAGATGCTTATTGAGTCAATTTTGAGAAACTTAGGGTTTTAGACTTTTTGTTGGAACTGGATTGCCTAGAGTAGATTCAAGCACTTGAACAATGGTTTCCTAGATACTAACAAGGACGGAATTAAAGAGAAATGTTGTAAGCACTATTGATTTGAGTACCTTTGCAATTTAAAATTGTTAATCTTCTCATGTCTTCAAAAGAGAAATGTTGTCACTTTGCACCTTCGATGGTTCTAATTTTCTCTGGCATTTTCTCATTGCCTTTTATTGGTTTGTCTTTGCAAGTTTTGCATAGCTTAACAACCTGGATATTGCAGACTTTCATTTATTTGTTCAAGGGAAATTTAGGTATGAATTGATAATATAAACACGGGAATGTGATGGATTTGGGGTATTTAGCTAATTTCAGGCTTGCAAATGAAGAGTGTTCAGCTTACTGGTAGAGAGAAACCTGTTCCAGGTTGCCTGGGAAGAATGGAAAACCTCTTTGATTTGACCTCAGCGGTAGCCGACAACAGGATACTTACAGAGAAGCCACATTTTGCTAATGGTGATTTCGTTCTTTCATGTTCTTTTCTTGATCACCAGTTGTTGCCAATATAGTATCAGATTGCTGATGGTGATTTGAGCACCTAATTGTCCATATTTTAGAATTGAAAAGGTGCAATTTTAGTTTGTCCAGATTTGAGTACCTCATTGAGAATTTGAGCACCTAATTGTCCAGATTTGAGGTTACTTGTGTTATGTGCAATTTTAGTTTGAAAAAGTGCACATATAAAACCGATAATTGCAATTTTAGAACTCAAATGTTATTAGCTTGTCATATTTTGGGTTAGCTTGTTACTTGTCTTAAGATCCATAAGCTCAATTAGGGATGAGCGCCCGAACGATTGTAGTTGTTCAGGAGGATGGTAGTTCGATTCCACATGGATCTACCTATTGTTTCAATGTTAAAAGTTTGAATGTCCAAAGTTTAGATCTATTATTATTTGTGAACCTAATTATTTTATTTATGAACTTTGTTCACAAAAAAGAAGAATTTAGTTTATCCAGCATATATCATAAGAGTTCACTCAGAGCTCAAGAATTTGATGTTTTAGTGCCGATTTTTGTCATGAATATTGTAGTTAAGACTATAAGCTTGAGTATGACCCTTTTCCTTGAAGGTGAGCTATCTGTAGTTTATGACTGCTTTGTATATCTATACTTCTCTACAAATCTTCAAGCAAATAAGTGCTATTGTGTTCTTTATGAAATAAGGAGAGCTGCCTTTATTGGACAGAGCTAGTTGCTTTAACAACCTGCAATTTGTGTTCTTTATGAAATTCAGCAGTTGAGCTGGAGCTGCTAATTTGATCTAATTCTAATCTTTTTTATGGCAACTTGAAGGCCTATGTTTTACAAGACCAGGGAAAGCTGCTAGAGATCATGGATCCAGCTCTTGGTACAGACTACTCGAAAGAAGAGGCGTTGAGGCTACTTACCCTGGCCTTGTTGTGCACCAACCCATCCCCAAGTCTCCGACCAGTGATGTCCTCGGTTGTCAGTATGATCGAGGGCAAGACCCCAGTTCAAGCCCAGGTTGCCCGTCTGACAGAGATAGAACTGAGTGCTCTCCGTAACATGTCTCGTAGCACTTATTTTCAGGTCTCTACAAATTCACAGCACAGCACACAGCAACAATGACATCAACAACGTAATGACAGTTTTTCAATCTCTTTTAGACTAGTTTGTACTCAAGATCATGCAGGCGATGTACCAAGTGTATGTATCAGCAAATGAATCCTTTGTTGTAAAAATTTATAAGAGATATATTCTGATTGATAATCAATCATGTTATCTTTTGAGATTCGACGTTCACATGCATTAAGTCTTAGTTTAGTGGTTAATATTATGATTGTATCTGTTTGATTCTGTATTCAAACTCAAGTCAGTTTTAGTCACTATACATTTTATGGCTAGTATCAAGGTGTAACCCAAATATTGTACCTTGAACAGTGAACATATCCTAAGACACTAGAGCAATGAGTAGCTGGAGTTTATCAGCTAAAATCTGCATGTATGGCATGACAAACATGGCCTTAAGCCCTTTTCTTGGCTCATACTTCACTATTAGCTAGGATTTGCTGGTCTTGGAAGGAAAGTGCTTCCTCAATGGCCTTAAACCCTAAATTTACCCTAAAATTTTTTGACATATTAGCTCAATTGGTAGAACAGTGTGCGTATACACAAAGATGTGGGTTCGAATCCCACATAGGTTATATTATAAACAAGAACACATCAATCCCAAATTGTTAATCATGCACATTATAATTTTAGTTATGCACTTTTTAACCTTAATTATGCACTTTTTAACCTTAAGTATGCACTTTAATTTGAAATTGTTATACGTAAAAAAATCGATTTCAAACTCACATCTATCAACCTAAATTATGCGAGAGGTGAACCCAAACTCTCAAAAGTAAAAAAAAAAACAAAATTAAAACATCGATTTCAAAAGCACTTTTTTTGTCTTATTCATGCACATTATGATCTTACTTTTGCACAATTGTATTCTAAATTTGCACAATTGTATCTTACTTTTGCACAATTGTAGTTTAAATTTGCACAATTGTATCCTACTTTTGCACACTTGTATTCTAAATGTGCACATTACAATTTTATTTTCACACTTTATGTTCTTATATTTGCACTTGAAAGTTGCACAAAAGCACTTTAAAATTACACAAATGCACTTTAAAGTTGCACAAATGCACTTCACAGTTGCACAAATGCACTACACAGTTTCACTTTATGTTCTTATATTTGCACATTACGATTTTATTTTTGCACTTTATACTCTTATTCATGAAGAGAAACATCGAACTTCTAAGCGATAAACATATATAGTTGTACAAATGCACTTCACAGTTGCGCAAATGCACTTCACAGTTGCGCAAATGCAATTCACAGTTGCACAAATGCACTTCGCAGTTGCACTTTATGTTCTTATATTTGCACATTACGATTTTATTTTTTGCACTTTATACTCTTATTCATGAAGAGAAACATCGTACTTCTAAGCGATAAACATATATAGCCTATGCGGGGTTTGAACCCGCATCTTTGTGCGTAGGCACAATGCTCTACCATTTTGAGCTAATAGGCTTTGTGTTTGGCATGTTTGGAAAATTTTGACTGAACATTGACGAACCTAAGCTCTCTAGTAGGAGCCAGGAGGGTGAGGAAGGGAGCCATCCCACGAGATTCCTAAGTAGTGATGGCCTTCATCTTGCTGCGAGCACAGAAGCACCTCTATTGGTTCTGAAGTCAAATGCATTCACGTCGCTATTGCAAATTTGCAGTCTTAAGAGTTTGTGTGACAGGGAGGTAAATTGCATATAGCTCAGTGTGGAGCAAATAAAAGGCTCAGTAAAACACAAATTGAACAGAAAAAAAAAGGCAGTAAACTCATTTACTAAGAGCTCAAGTTGCAGACTTGCAGCTTTAAGTTCAATTATCTGTCACAAAATTCCTTCTCCAGGTTAATCTCAATTACTGATCCCACCTATGCCTCACGAATGTAATTATTAAAAGGGTTGTCCATTGATCAAAGTAAAACAGCGTCTTACCTGTGAAGATGTAATGACCATGGAAATGGGATACGACTAAATGTTTTCTCCTGGAGGGAGCTCCGCGAGCTTGGGTTGAGTACCCAGCACTCGCTCCATATCCAACCGGACCTCTATGTTTCGGATGTTGTAGCCAACCACCATCAACCAATACAAAAGCTTCGCTAGTTCAGTTGCATTCGTCTCTGTTACATTTGTCTGCACAATACACATCAACAATAAATGTCAATTCTCTTGCACATAGACGTTGCCAATATATGAACTTTGAAAGATGACCTGTTTACAACTTGAAGCATCAAACCTTCATTTGCTGCTCTGAAACGGCTAAAAGGCGTTTTATGAATATATTCATGGCCAATATAACATCTTCGCCAGCACTACTTGTCAAATCCTACACACAAATAATCAGAAAAACAAAATGTCAAGAGATGCTCTAGAGTTCAATTTTCCAGCATCTTCACCAGTGGTTTGAAGGGCATGCAACTAGTGGCGGAGGCCGTATCTATAGCAGCTTTACTCAGTTAGAGACTAAGAGACAAGGGTTCATGAATTTTATCAACAGATGCACATCAACACTAAAATGAACATTTCTAATCACAGCGTGAAAATACTAGAAGATGACTAAGATACGAAGCACCAAAAACCGTCCATAACAAAAGGAAGCAGAGGGGAAAAAATAGAATCTCTGAATCCAAACCTTCAAATTTTGAGGTTCAAGCGACTTTAAGTACTCTAACAATTCATCCAGCGGCAGGCTTCCTTGCAACTTGACAATTCAATTCTTCTATCTCTGCTTCAAGCAACTCAATGTACTTCACAGCATCCATCTTTTTAGGACCTGAAATCAAGCTTGTAATCAAGCTTTGGTTCACTAGCTTTTCTGATTCAGATATCAGAAGGCTACAAAGACCATTCTTACAGTACTTCAAAAAGCATTTCAAAGAGAAAAATAGAAGAAAGCAAAAAATCGCTACAGTTTAGAAAACAACAAACTCTTATGTGGAACACAAGGATGACAGCTGATGGCAAGTCTAGAAGTAACATCATGATCACATCATTCAGAAACCAAACAATAATATTAGAAGAATGTGCAAGTAAAAGAAGCATCTTCAGCAAATCTAGAAATTGCACAAGGAAATATAAGAGTTCTCATAACTGATTACCTTGCCATTCAGATTGAAACATCTTTCAAATTTGTCATCAAACTCATTCTGCTTCTCTACAAGTCGATCGGTGAGAGATTGTCATGAATGATACAATAAATCATAGTTAAGCTTTTTTTACATCATTGAGCTCACAAATCGCCAATGCAAAATCACATGTTTATTCAGTTTCGTTTCCTAACTGGGGGTCTCAGCTTATAACAGACAAGTAGAGTGCGTGAACTGAAGAACATACATATAATATTTTTAGCAAAGTTTATGGAAATCAAATCCTTACTATTTTCTCCTTGAATGCAGTGCATTGATAATCAGAAGAACGAATGTATTAATCTGATTATCATCAAAGGCAAAGAATCAAACACTGCATTCAGAAATTAATTGACTGATAATCAAAGGAAGAAAATGGTTTAGAGTCAAAAAGCAACAACTGTACAGACAAATGCTTTATGCATAGATAAATAAAAAATGCATCAATACCAAATTATGAACTTTTGAATCAAGATTTGCAGTTTGAAATCCATCCAATACCCAGGCTCTAGTCTTTATCACCCAGGACCTTCAATGAACCCTTCCAAATCCAACGAAATTCAGTTATGTGAACTCCAACACGCACAATCACATAACATAATCCCTAATTTCACATCACATGGCAACAAATTCAAGGAAATTTTAACCAAAAATTCACAAACACAGCAGATACGAGAACAAATTCGGACCCGGGAACCACGGGTACACTCGCAAAAACCCTATTCTGACAAAAGTGGAAGGAGAGGGAAGAGGACAAATATCTGGTGGAATGCTGCAGGTCGGCGAACGCGGTTGATGATTTGAGTCTGTTCCGCCGACACCGACTCCCTCCTCGCCGCCCTCTCCACATCCGCTCCTCATCACAACCCCATCTTCATCGACCGGCACCGCGACCCCGACATCTTCTCTGTCCTACTCCTTTCGCTCCTCCACGAGGCTGCCTTCTTCGGAGTCGAATCCTCCCTTCGCCCAGCCCTCGCCGCTCCTTCTCCACTGGCGGACGGCAATCTCTCAGGGAGCTCTTGGATTTGGATGAGTTGAGGACGGAAAAAAGAGGGAATGAGAGAGGAACGGTTTAGGGTTTAATCCGAGAAACCGGTTCAGTTTTTTTTTTTAAGTACCACCCGCGTGTCCAGTTTTGCACTAAACCCAACATTTTACACGATAAGCATATTTTACACTTTAAGGACTTTTTACATTTGAAGTAAACCCTATATATATATGTATATATAAAGTGTGGTTCAAATGTTAACAAGCCTTACGGTGTTAAATGTTAACAAGCCTTACGGTGTTAAATATTAACAAATCTAAACCATTGGATGGGAGGAAATGAATGGCCTGGATTATTTCAATATATTAATTTAATTATAAATTAATTGAAAAATAAACCTACCCAACTCCCCCAAGCGCGTGTTTATAAAACCCTAACCCACCACAATCACGTTCCGGCCTCCTCTCTGGTTATAATTAGGAATTCTCCTTGCGGCAGAGGTTGAAAGGAAGGAGTGATTCAGTACACCAGAGCCAACGCATCACCGTCGCAGCCCAGCGACATCAGTGAGGGGCGTCGGGATCTTCTTCCTGCTCGCATCTCCAGATCCCAACCGCATGTCTGCGAACCCGAGGGATGTTTCCAGATCCCGACCCCTGCTCGCATCACCGTCGCCACCGCATCATCTTAAGACTCCGATGCCGTATCTGCGAACCCGAGGACTCCGACGCCGTCGACCCTAGTCCTCCCTCCCTATCGACGACGCAGACCTGGGGAACTCAGCCCTAACCGCGACGAAGACAGATCGGGGGCGTCGGGATCTTCTTCCTGCTCGAATCTCCAGATCTCGACTCCGTGTCTGCGAACCCGAGGGATGTTGATTTTCGCCCAATCTCTCGACTCTTCTCTGATCTTCGTGCTTCTCCAGTAGGATTGGGGTATTGTTCTTGGCCTTGTTAACTTGATTTTGGTGGTGATTATTTTGGGGTATTGTTCTTTGTAGTATTAGAATATATGTTTCGATTTATCTTCTTGTTCCCACAAACATCCTTCCACATGGATTATGTAGTGTTCATACGATTTGTCTTAGCATTCGTTGATAATACCTAATTATTCATATGTATGTGGTTAATTAGATGTCAGAAATCAAGAATTACATTTACATACTCTTTCAATCTAGCGAATAATTATTATCAACTTACTGAATAATTACTATGAACCTAGTGAATAATTACTATCAACCTAATCTAGCGAATAATTATTATCAACTTAGCGAATAATTACTATCAATCCAGCGAATAATTACTATCAACTCAGCGAATAGTTGCAAAATTGAGCAACCTTTTACCAATGTCTAAACGATAACTCATCTTTACAAACGCATATTAACTATAAATTAGCGAATATTTAATATCACCCTATCGAATAGTTCAAACAGTGCACCGCATAAAAAAAACAACGTCCACAAAAAAAAACGTGTACAACACACGCGCATCATTCAACAAGTGGGGAAGGAAAGAGGTGGGTCCCATTGATTTTTAATTAAAGAAAAAGGAAAAATTGTCAAATAATCTCAGCCACCCATTTCATTCAATCAAAAGCCCATATCTGTTAACATTTAACACCATAAGAGATGTTAACACAGGACCCAACCTCTCTCTCTCTTTATATATATATATATATATATATATCTAATAATGTCCTATGTATTCTTAAATTGTAATGGGCCTGCAGCTCATCAGTTTGGTCAAGCCCATCTCTCTGTAGTTCACCCTCGTCAATAACTTCTCTATCCGACTTGCCTATGCGCTGCATTTTGATGTTGGGTAAGCTTCATATATAAGCCTCCATTCTTCTTGTTCAGCAATTGTAGCAAACAGACAGAGAACACAGAGGCGGCATCGAGAGAGAGTGCGAGTTAGGGTTTTCTACCAAGAGCCCGAAGCACCGCCGAGAGAGCTTGGGAGCTTCTCCCATGCCGTCTCCGGTGATGAGAAGGCGTTGGGCGCTCTGGTGTGAGAAAAGACGAGACAGAGAGAGGAACAAAGCACCATATCTGCTGTGCGGAGAGCTCGAGAGCGAGAGTTTGGTGAGCGAGATTGTTTGGGGTCGAGCGATCTCCGGGACCTTTCCTTGAGCGAGTTCCGACGGGAGATAGGCACCAGTAGTTTGCCTTTCCGAGCGACGATGTCTGCAGAAGCAACAACACCAGGTCCAATTGATGAGCAATAGACAACGAACAAACGACAACCGAGGAAGATTAAGAGATCTTGGCCTTGGACAAAAACTGAAAGACGACGAATCAAGCAGAAGTTAAGGGGACGACTGAACCAGTGGACGAAGACTTGGCGCGGCTCCGATGAGTCCACTGTAAGGCCTAAAATCAGGGAGTTCAATCCCTTCTCGTTTCATTTCTGCATCATTTTCTCTGTGCATATTCGGTGCTTGAGTTTGTGTCGTTCTTGTTTAGATTGCTATTATTTGGATTGTTTGTATACCTGGTTATTGCCTTAGAGCACAATGGAACGCTCTCTTGAGCTGGGGAAGTAGGGAACTTTTCCGGAACATCGAAAAAAAATCTCCGTGTCCATTTTTCCGTTTATGTTCGATAGAGATTCGGTTCAATCTAGACCCGAGCCTTTACTATTGAATGATTGACCTGGATATACCTAAACCCGGATTTCCACTTATAATATATATATGTGTGTGTGTGTGTGTGTATATATATATATATATGATGGATCAATTGCGCACACCTAAGGGGTGTACTTTGTGCACAATTCTGAGTCATTGATTGAATTATGATGGATGGAAGAGATTAAAAGAGATTTTTTCTTTTTTTTTTTTACATTAAACTCAAGTGGGTCCCACAAGAAAAGTAACCCTACTCCAAACCAATTGTGCGTGGAATACACACACCCATTTAATTATCGACTAATCGATCGTCTTCCTCTCTCTAGTCTCGGGTCCTCGAAGCGGCGAGGCAAAGCCACCGCATCATCGTCGCAGCCTAGCACTGGCGCCGCCCAACCACAATTTCGGACGAGACGAGGATGTTGAAGGCGGATTTCGGGCACATCTGAGATTCCAGCCACAAATCCCACAATCGATCGTCGTTAAGGCGTATTTCAGGCAAGACGATAGGATTCCTCCGTCGCCCTCTCCCACGGATTTCGAGCGCCGTTGAGCGAAGATGAAGGTCGATCCTTGGCGCCGTCTAGCCACAATTTTCAGCTTATTGTCCGGCCACCAGTCATGCCACGGCGCGCCCGCTCCTTGCGTAATTGTTTGAGTCGCCTTTCAACCTGTGCACATCTGAGATTCATCGACAGCGGCGACGACGGTCCACTGGTTCGCCATGGTCGGACTGGGGTGAAGGGTCGGATCCGCCATGGGCGGGTGAAGGGTCCAATGGTTTGTGATCTCTATTTCTCTTTCAATTTCGGTATAGGTTTTGAAATTTGCAATTCCAGTTAAATTGATTCTTCGTTTGATTAGTTGAGTTTGATATGAATCTTTTTTGTGCAATTGGTTGTATTTTTTTGTCAATTATTCAGACGTATATGTCAAATTTCGGGCACTAGTGGCAATGGGTTGGTTAATTATTCGACGAAATTGGATTAATTATTCGTCAGTATATACTATAGGCTTTAGTTTGACAAACAACCTAAAAGGCCTTCATCACATAAATATAACTACCCAATTAAACATTATTCAGTGAAATGTTTAACATTATTCGGCAAAATATGAACCATTATTCGTATAAATCGTAAGAATTGTTTAGTGATTTGAGTTTCTTTTTTCTGAAATTGAGGAAGAAAAAAAAGGTGAAATGGGTGTATTTTGTCATTCGAAATAAATGTCTGATCGGGATCTGAAATTGTCGATCGATATTATTAATTGAATTTTAAATAATTATTCAATGAAATATGTGTATTTTCTAATTCGAAATCAATCTGCGAATGAGTTTTGAATTTTTCGATATTATTCATCGAATTCTGAATAATTATTCAATCGAATATGTATATTTTGTAATTAGAAATCGATGTTTAGGAACACTATCTCCTACATTATTTGTTAAAATATGAAAGATAATTCAAAACTTTAATTATTTAATAATTTGAAATCTCGATATTATTCATTGACTTCGGAATATTTATTCAATGAAATATTTATTCACATCAATTAAACAATTAGTGTTATCATTAAATATATTTTTTAAGTAATAAATGGGACCCACGTGGTAATTTGGTGGGATATTGCGTTTCACCATTTTTTTTGTTCTTGCCTCGTCCACACGCACCTACCGGAGAGTTGAGTATGGATAGATAGTGGGACCACTCCCTTTTAATTAAAAAAATTAAAAATCTAGATTAATCTTCACCTTCCATTTATTTAAAGGGTGATTTAGGCAATTAGGTTATTTGAAACTTTCAATTAGCTAATTAGAAAAGAAACTTATTTAATTAGATTAGGTCGTCCATTCTCCAAATGGGGTACTAAAGTCAATGGTCAACTGTTTGACCATCGATTGGTCAAGCGGTTGACCATTGACCAACTCATGTGGATTTTTTTTTAAGTGATGACATTTTTTTGATGCCATTTTTTTACCGTTTTGATTCCATTTTTTATTCCATTTTATTTTCGCTTTGATGCCACTTTTTAATGACATTTTTTTCAAACCTTGATGACATTTTTTTTGTACTGTGATGCCACGTCAACCATAGATGCCAAATTTTTTTTACTGTTGACTACTGATGACACTTTTTTCAAGTCAATTTTTTGATGATATTTTTTTTACCGTGATTCCATATTTTTCAAAGTACTGTTTTGATGACATTTTTTTCTTTTATGTGATACAACTTTTTCAAATTAGTGTTTTGATGCCATTTTTCTAATGTAATTATTTGATGCCACTTTTTTAATCGAATCGTTTGATGTCACTTTTTTTTTTAATTTAATCAATTGTATATCGATAAATTTTCATCGATTCTACTTTTATTCACTGATGACATGTTTGTGATTATACTTCATTGATGCAATCACTTGTGGTGACATGTTTATTACATTTTTATTCATTGATGACACATTTGTGATTACACTCCATTGATGCAATCACTTGTGATGACATGTTTATTACATTTTTTATTCATTGATGACACATGAGCATAAAATGTGATTAAACTTGATTGATAACATTATTGATGACTTTTATTCATTGATAAAATAGTTTTCTTAGTGTAATATAGGGAGAATTTTGTTATCTTAACGAAGTGATATGAGATCATAACACAACGAAATACTTTGATGCTACTTTTAGAATGAAATGGTTTTATTAGTTTAATATAGGGTGTATTGAGTTGTAACCACAACAAATTTGTTGATGATACACCAACACAACATATGACTCAGGGCTGATTTCATCATTTACATTGAGCCCTTAGTATCAAAGGTACATAATGTAACCCTCCCTATTGACACTTCAGTCCAATCCAAACGAGAGTCAATCTAAATCAACGATTGCATCTTTAATCCTGTCACCAACAACAATGTGAACGAATTCAATCATTAATTTACTTTCTTTTTTTGAAAAGAGTGAAAGAGCATCACACAAATGGAATCAACAGCTCATTCATGGTGATTGTTTCCTACTTTACATAAAACAGATATGCAAGAAATCTAAATAAATCTATAAACAAATGAGGCCAACATCTTCAAAGCTCCGTGTAAGCGCTTCAATGCCTTGTAAGTCCTACTTTACATCAAACGATTGCATCTGCAGGCTCGTGTACAGATTCGTAAACTGCTGCAATGTCCGACAATCCACCGGCAATCTCTCCCTGCATGGTTCCAGAGACTCTCGAAGCTTTCCAGTCTTGTAGTAGAGATCAGTGAGGCGAATGTAAACAGACGTAACGGATGGATGATTTGCGCTCCTTGATGACTTGAACACTGTGAGTGCCTTCTAGTAGGAGACGATTGCCTCATCAAACCGACACAAGGTCAAGGCCAGTATGTTTGGCAATGAAATTTTCATCTTCAAACCGAGTTCCATATATGGAAACACATTTGCTTCCATTTCCCTACAAAATGAAAAATGCAGTGAGATTTTTAAGAGAGGAATACCTTCTTTAAACATCAACTACTAATGACATAAATCACAACCACTTTTTCTAAAAAAAAAAAAAAAATCACAACCACACATGCACGAACATATAATTGGAATAAATTCAGTAGACTAAAATGATTTTCCCCCTGAAAAAATAGAATTATGTAGACCAAATGCATCTTTATTCACAAATCAACCAACCTAGACATAGCAAAAGAGCCAACAGTTCGAGACACATATAACAAAGCCAGATATGGAATGGACAATTGATTTTTTTTATTTTCTTTAATGGCAAGCCTGATTATTCAAGCACTTGAATATATGAGTTCAAATAGAAGGTCTATCTATCGAAGGGGGTTTGGAAAAGAATGAAACTTTGACCCTATAACCCCAGAACCTATAAAGACATCCCTTGATTCCAACTACATACTTGGCATTACAAAATTAAGGAAATGGGGGCTGCATTATGAACAAACATTTCAGAAATCTACACACAAATATGAAAGAGCCATGGGTCGGACCTCACCGGCAAAGATGGGGTTAAATCAGCAATCGGGAAGAGGAGAATAGGAGGAAGCTACTCCAAACGGATCAAAATTGACTAGATCATATAACCATAGATGCTATCTATATATCAGTTTTAGATTCTAAATGTGAAATTTGATCAAATTCGATGACATGACCACCAACGACAATTTAAAAGTCCAATTCATGCAATCTCTTAGAGTTCAATTGATCAATCTATGAAATCTGACTGGAAATGCACATACAGCACATGAATGCAACAAAAAAGAAGAGCAAAAATAAATGAGAGATGAAGGACAACAGTACCAATTCGAGGAGAGTTTCTCGTATGCATCTTTCATTTCCTCGATGGGGTAACCTATCCTGATGCCAAGAACTATAAAATTGAGCAAATGAGCAACATTAAGCAACATCAGCAGAAGCACGAATAAGCATAATCGAATCAAAATACTCAGCAAGTAATCAATAAAAAAAAACCAAAAGGAAGTAATAAAGCTGCCAACTCAAAAAAATCTCCATTATTTTCTTTGATTCATCGAATTCAAAGCTCTTACCTCATCCAATTCATCGAATTCAAAGCTTGGATGCAACTCTTACCTCAAATTTCTCAATTCAAAGCTCTACCGCACCCAATTCATCAAATTCAAAGCTCTTACCTCATCTAGGCATTTCATCGAACACCATGGATGCAACTCTTACCTCACTCAATCCAAAGCTATCGAGTACCTTCAAATTGCTCAATCTTGCATCCAGTGGAAGGGGATATCAAATCTCCATTGTTTTCTTTATTTCCACTTTAACAATTGCAACCAACGGAGTAGGAATTACCTTGATTGATCCGGTGGAAGAAGATGACGAAGATGACGACATTCCAACCTGCCGACATTCCAATTTGCTAATATTCCATATTACCTCTGGTTTGGCTACATAATTGTCGGTGTCTCTCTCCTCCTCCTCCTCGCCCTATCAGATCCAGGAGAAGACAACGAAGCACCACACTATTCCGCCCCCCTTCGAAATTGTCCTCATCGGCGGTGGTTGAAACACCTCCGACTCGTGGCCGGAATGGAGAGAGCGAGGACGAGCAAGCCGCCATGGGAGCGTGATGAGAAAGAAGAGGGCGAGGCAAGCAAGGTAAGAACGGAGAGAGGGATATCAGAGAATGAGGGAGCAAGGAGAATGAACAATGGATTAGGCCTTAGGGTACAAGGTGACGGGGCTAAAAAAAAATTAAAAGGGTCTATCCCATCTAATAAAAAAAAGTAAGGTAGTTAATTACCTAATTAAATGTGCCCAGGTGTACAAAACACCAAATTTTCTCTTATTTAAATCAATGGTCTATATGGAGTGGTTCCCTTGTGCACACTCCTTAGAGTGTACATAGTGCACGAATCCTGGCCGTAGATATGGATGGATCAGATGGCCTCTATCACGCCACGTGTAATTGTTTAAAAAAAAAAAGGAGGCCGGCCTTTCCCATGGAAGCAATTGGGCGCGTGCATAGCATCTCCAATAAAACCTAAAAGAACAAAAAAGAAGGCCGGCCTCTCCACAGTGCGGCCTTTCCCATGGAAGCAATTCCTCGCCTCTCCCTAGTGCGGCGGCGATAAGGGTGAGAGCGTCAGCGATCGTGCCCAGGTTCTTTCTTCTCTTCTCCTTTTCCTTCCTTTCCTTCGAGAAGGCGTAGATCGACGGCAGTTGCAGGAGCAAGCGATTTCGAAAGTATCTCCAGATTTTTAGGCCGATGGAGGTGAGGCTGGGAGGGAGAACGACTGAGGGAGGGATGTGAAGGTTCGATAATATAAAACAATGTAATATAGAAATACTCCAGAAGGGGGTTGAATAGAGTATGCCCGTTTTTCGCAGAAAGTCTTAAGACTTTTGGAGCTAGTATAAAACCCTTTGAGATAAAACCTGAATCACAAAGTTAGATAATCGAACCAAGTGCAGAAATAAGGTAAAGCAATAAGTAAAGGACACGAGTAATTGTTTACGAGGTTCAGCACAACTTGGCCTACGTCCCCGCCTAGGGTTCTTCCACAACCCTAGGATTCAAAAGGCTTTATTGATTCGCTTAGCTTAGGATCCTAATAGCTCACCGAGAAGCCTCTCTCCTATACAATTGCAATCTAGTCAACTCACGTTCCCTTGGAGTCCTAGACCAATCTAGAAGAGCCCCACCTCTCTCAGCTATCTAGTACAATCCTCTTACTCTCACAAATCAATAGCCTAGTGCAACTTCCCGAGTTATAAACTCTCGAGTAACACTATAAATGAATATATCCTATAAGCTCACAGTGACTCTCAAAGGCTTTGAAATAAACAACAAACTCTTTGAGCGCTTAGCAGAGAGACACTTTGGAAGACAGATCTTGCTTGAATGAAAGCTCGTGTAGCACTTGTTTTCTGTCTTCTTCTTCCTTTCCTTTATATAGGAGCATGGAGCGTGAGGATCTTCAACACCAGATCTTCATCAATGGCTCTTTCGAATCATGGCTTGATCTTGAATCTTCTATTTATGGATACTCCAAAGCCATAATCTTATTTGAATTTGATCTCCTCAAAATGTACTAAAGGAAAGATATAATCTCGAAATACTTCCTGAAAAGGTTAGCCAAACATATATATATATATATATATATATATATATATATATATATATATATATATATATATATATATATATATATATATATAATATAAAGGAAGTCTATAATAAGATTAAATAATATACGGACTTATACAATAGGTTTTGTATTTCATCAACTGTTAATACTCCAAGGCCTTTGACACAAACATCCTGTCAAAGCCTTTGAAACATTTATTCTGATTTTCATCAAGAGAGGGAGTTATCAATCTCGCCCTTGATGAAAGAAAAAACCTGTGCATCCCTGCAACTTAGTCAATATAACTTCACTTGTATCTTCTCTGCACACTATACATCTTTTCTTGTTAAATCTGACATTGTTACCACTATCACATAATTGAGAGACACTAAGCAGATTATACTTCAAACCATTAACAAGATAGACATTTTTAATACTATGGCTGGAATCACTTCCAACACTACCAATACCAACGATGTCGCATTTCCCTTTATCACCAAGAGTGATTGTTCCCGTGGATTGCTCCTTTAGATCATGAGAGAGAGAACTCTTCCCACTCATATGCCTCGAGCATCCACTATCAATAATCCATTTGTGTTCTTTCACATTGGTGATCTCCTGCAAGACAAACATCAACCTTTGTGGCTAGACCAATAAGCAAATCTGGATCCATTGTTGGGGTAAACCATATTTGGTAAAATAGTGCCTTTTGGAACCCAAACTTGTGTTATCCGTTCTTTTCTCAAATGAACAGGAAATGTATTGCGAATAATATATGGATCCTTTCTTTTATAAGGGCAGGTCTCTTTTACATGTCCCTTTCTAGCACAATGGTGACATATAGGAGAGGTTCTGCTTCCTTTTGCCTTTACAAAAGTGGTAATGTGTTGCTTCTCTAAAAACTTTGGATTATAACCAATACCACTTTTGTTTAGAGAGCTTTGTTGCTCACCCAACATCCTATCGAGAGTATCTTTGGATTTGGTAAAACTTATGAGGGTTGTCTATTGGTCTTGAATCTTATTATTCAGGGAGATCTTCTCGTTCTCTAAGTCATGATGCTCATTTCTTAGAGAGGAGAGATCTTGCTTGAGTTCAGATTTCTCCGAGTCAAGCATCTTGACTTTAATGTCAAGACCTGAATAAGAAGCTTCAAGGCCTTTGACCCTCATAGACAGATCCTCAATAGTTCTTTCCTGGTCCACAGTTCTCTTAATAAGAATGTTAGTTTGGGCAATAAGCTTTTCTTCATTGGCAATCATATTGGAAAGGAATTCCGATAATACCTCTTTTGGACTTTCCATAAGTTCTCTAGCAGTAGCTTCAAGCTTTTCATCGTGGGATTCATCTTCTGAGGCCATAAGACAAATGTTGGCCTTCTCATCGTCGGAGTCAGAGTCGGAATCACTCCAAGTTGCCACCATGGCTTTCTTCTTCCATTTGTCACTTTTCTTGGGCTGGCTCTTTGTCTTTTGAGGGCAGTCCTTCACAAGATGATCTGTTTCACCATATTCAAAACAAGACAACGGTTTAGTCTTCCTTTCATACTTGTTGTATTGAGGCTTACCTCGAAATTTTGAAGACTCTGATCCATCCTTGTTGTTGAATTGCTTCTTCATTTTGAGAATTCTAGCAAGGCCTCTTGTGATAAGATCAAAAGGATCATCCTCATCGTCATCCTCATCTTCGGAATCAGATCCATCCTTGGGCTCATCCTTCTTAGACTCGAGTGCCAAGTTCTTAGTGCTAGCGGGAAGATCTCCATCGTCTTCATTAAGGATCATCTCATGCGTGATCAGCTTCCCAAGAAGGTCATCAAGGGGTAGAGTGGTGAGGTCCTGGGCTTCCTCTATAGCTGTTACTTTTGGACCCCATTTCTCCTTTGGAAGGCACCTCAGTATCTTCCTCACTTTCTCGACGTTGGTAAAGCTCTTGCCGAGAGAGTCAAGGTTGTTGGTGATTTCTGTAAATTGTGTGAACATGGCCTTGATTGACTCATCAGACTTCATCTTGAAGAGCTCATACTTTCTAAGGAAGATGCTGATCTTGGTGTCTTTTACTTGGCTCGTTCCTGCATAGGTGACGACCAATTTGTCCCAAATCTCTTTAGCTGACCTACAAGATGAAATACGGTTAAACTCATCAGTGCTAAGACCACAATAAAGTAAGTTAATAGCCCTGTAGTTTTTGGAGATGGTTTCAAGATCTGCTTGGTTGTATTCAGACTCCTTCTTTGCAACTTTGGTATCATTTGGTCCATCTTTCTCTGGAATCTTCGGACCATTCTCTATAATGTTCCAAAGCTCTAGATCTTGGTCTATGATGAACATCTTCATCAAAGATCTCCAGTGGACAAAGTTGTTTCTTACAAAGAGTGACGGTCTGCTTGTGGACCTTCCCTGTGCAAATCCTCCGCTTGCTTCACCAGACATGATCGAAAACTCACAAGATTGTTAGATCAAAAATAGTGAGTAAGGCTCTGATACCAATTGAAGGTTCGATAATATAAAACAATGTAATATAGAAATACTCTAGAAGGGGGGTTGAATAGAGTATGCCCGTTTTCGCAGAAAGTCTTAAGACTTTTGGAGCTCGTATAAAACCCTTTGAGATAAAACCTGAATCATAAAGTTAGATAATCGAACCAAGTGCGGAAATAAGGTAAAGCAATAAGTAAAGGACACGAGTAATTGTTTACGAGGTTCAGCACAACTTGGCCTACGTCCCCGCCTAGGGTTCTTCCACAACCATAGGATTTAAAAGGCTTTATTGATTCGCTTAGCTTAGGATCCTAATAGCTCACCGAGAAGCCTCTCTCCTATACAATTGCAATCTAGTCAACTCACGTTCCCTTGGAGTCCTAGACCAATCTAGAAGAGCCCCACCTCTCTCAGCTATCTAGTACAATCCTCTTACTCTCACAAATCAATAGCCTAGTGCAACTTCCCGAGTTATAAACTCTCGAGTAACACTATAAATGAATATATCCTATAAGCTCACAGTGACTCTCAAAGGCTTTGAAATAAACAACAAACTCTTTGAGCGCTTAGCAGAGAGACACTTTGGAAGACAGATCTTGCTTGAATGAAAGCTCGTGTAGCACTTGTTTTCTGTCTTCTTCTTCCTTTTCTTTATATAGGAGCATGGAGCGTGAGGATCTTCAACACCAGATCTTCATCAACGGCTCTTGTGAATCATGGCTTGATCTTGAATCTTCTATTTATGGATACTCCGAAGCCATAATCTTATTTGAATTTGATCTCCTCAAAATGTACTAAAGGAAAGATATAATCTCGAAATACTTCCTGAAAAGGTTAGTCAAACATATATATAATATAAAGGAAGTATATAATAAGATTAAATAATATACGGACTTATACAATAGGTTTTGTATTTCATCAACTGTCAATACTCCAAGGCCTTTGACACAAACATCCTGTCAAATCCTTTGAAACATTTATTCTGATTTTCATCAAGAGAGGGAGTTATCAGGATGGATTGATGGCGGCAGATTCTGGGCGGTGGTGGCGACAGTCGTCAAAGATTGACGGCGACGAAGGTTGCTGTGCGGCGGAATATGCGGCGGCGAAGGCTTTGTTCAGGTATGTCTGGTCCTGTTCTTTTCAATAAAAATAACGAATTATTTGCGAAGGAGAGACTGATCTTGATCTACCCTGACTTTATCGATGGGTTCGTCTTTGGTTGCGGAGAGAACAACCAAGGGCTCTTCAGTGGATCCGCCGGCTTGATGGGTATCGGCCGGAGCTCGATCTTGCTGGTGTCGCAAGCGGCGGCTAAGTATGGCAATACATGTCGAGACTGATCTCGCTGGTCTCGGTCGGCTTGACGGGTTCGTCTTTGGTTGTGGAAGGAGGAAGGGCGAGCAGAGAACGACAAAGGGTCGGGTTGAACAGGGCATATGAATATGAATCTTATTTGGAATTCTTGTCGAGACTGATTATTTAATGTAATACCGGGATTATTAGGTAAATCTGATATGGTTAACTATAGATTATTCAGGATAATGGTCAAATTTTTTCATCGAAATTTGAGATGTTAATTTATTTGTTACACATGAAGCATTATTCGGTGGAATATAAGCTTTATTCGGTGAAATTTGATTCATTATTCGTTAGCATGAGTATTATTACACAACTAAATATTATTTGATGAAATGTGAATCATTATTCATTGAAATACGAAGCATTATTCGTATAAATCGTAAGTATTGTTTGATGATTTTGGGTTTCTTTTATCTTAAATTAATGGAAAAAAAAAACACATTATTCGGTAGCATAGTATAAATTATTCACTGGAATTGATAGTTAGTGATCTAAATTGAATGGAAAAAAGATAACATAACATTATTCGGTAGAATGCAAACTATTATTCGGTAGAATTGTCAATTTTTTGAAATCGTTTTATATAGGTAATAACAAAAAATTGTCAAATCCTTATAACATTATTTGAAATTGCCAGATCTTTATAACAAAAAAATTGATTTAAAATTATTTGTGGGGATATGGATCTTTACTGATTTTTTAGATCCACTAACCATTTTCTTTTTTTTTTAAAAAAAAAAATCTAAAAACCGGTACTTCACATTTATAATTAATTATCCACTAAGATATGGATTGACTAAGATATGAGATATTGTCAGTTAATATAAAATTTATAAAGCAGTTGCCAATTACTTTTATATATCCAAAAAATTAATATAAAATTTATAAAGTAGTTGCCAATTACTTTTATATTAAAAAAATATTGCCTTTCCACAAAAAATCTTAAAACAATATGCATTGGATAATTTATAGGATAAGTTATGAGTTGTTTTCTATTAATATAATCATTGAGAATTAACTGCCAAATATTGCCTTTCCATAAAAAAGTCCGGCTTAATTTATTGAGGACCCCACTATGATCATGAAATCCCAACAATCCATTTCCCTTATATCACACGCGCCCACTACTAGAATCAAAGAGAGTAGGTTTGGTTTTTTGTGTTAGTGCGTGAGCCCCACCGTTTTTTATATTAAAAAAATTAGAAAAAAACCTTTTAATCTCAGCCATCCACTTAACCCCGATCAATGACCCAAAACCGTACACAAAGTAAACCCTAAGGGGTGTGCACAAGTTACCCATTCTCTCTCTCTCTCTCTCTCTCTCTCTCTCTCTCTCTCTCTCTCTCTCTCTCTCTCTCTCTCTCTCTCTCTCTCTCTCTCTCTCTCTCTCTCTCTCTATATATATATATATATATATATAGGGAGTGGTTCCAGAGTGCACACCCCTTAGGGTGTGCATTGTGCACAAATATTATTCGGTGAAATGTGAAACATTATTCGGTGAAATTTTAAGCATTATTTGGTGAAACGTGAAACATTCTACCGAACACTGTTATGTTTTTTTTTCCGTTCAGTTCAGATGAAAACGTCCCAATTCCACTGAATAATTTATAACATTCTACCGAATAATGTTTAGTTTTTTTATTTATCCATTTCAAATAAAAGAAACCTCAATTCCCTAAACAATAGTTACAATTTATATGGAATGCCTCAAATTTCACCAAATAATGTTTCACATTCCTCTAAACAATACTCACATTTCACCGAATAATGCTTCAAATTTCACTGAATAATGTTTCACATTTCACCGAATAATATTTTGTGCACAATGCACATCCTAAGCCTTGTGCACAAGTTACCCATTCTCTCTCTCTCTCTCTCTCTCTCTATATATATATATATATATATATATAGGGTGTGGTTCTGGTGTTCACAACCCTTAGAGTGTACCTTGTACACAAATCTCAACCATTGATATGATGAAACGGATGGTCACGATTAAAAAGGATTTTTATTTATTTTTGCTTTTAATATGTGGGACCCGCTTCAAAAAAAACCACTTAATCTCTTGAGAGTAGCGCGTGGGCTCCTTCAACATTAGTGGGGCACTTTCTTTTCGTACAGCGATTCACTTTTTTACTGAAAAAAAAAATCAAACCCCCCAATTCTTTGTTTTTTTAAGCACGTGGGCCTCATACTCGCAAAGTTTTCATATGAGAAAGATTTGGTAAAACACATGATTCTATATTATATTAATTTTTTACTAACCGAAAAAATATTATAATAATTTTTTTTTATCCAATCACTCGTTAAATTATTCGGTCCAATGTTTATATTTTTAGGGTAATAGAATCAACAACAAATGAAATATTGAAATATTATTCGGTTAAATAGTGGTAGCCGTTAGCAGATTGATAACTGAGGGGTGGCTTTCTTCGGCGAAATATGTTTTGGATCAGATTTTATTTTTGTTAAAAATTTGTCAATTTCACTGAATAATGTTTCACAAGCTACCGAATAATTTTATATTTTTCATTTTCATCTAGTTTAGATCAAAATTTTCCAATTCCACTGAATAATTTGTCACATGCTACCGAATAATGCCTTGTTTTTCTGTCCATCAATTTCATATAAAAGAAACTCCAAATCCCTAAACAATAATTATAATTTATACGAAAATGATTCATAATTCACTGAATAATGTTTCACATCTTACCTTTCATCGAGGATAATTGTAACCATATCATATTCCCATACAAAATTTCATAAATTCTACCGAATAATGTACCTGATTTAATTGAATAATCATTGACAATTGCCCAGAATAAACTTTCACATTTGAACAAATAATGTTCAAGATTGTGGTCATAAACATCAATTAACATTTCATGAACACTAGTAACTAACATTCGACACAATAATAATAATAATTTAGATTTCACTGAATAATTAACAATTCATAACCAAAATTCGACACAATTTGTTATATTCTGCCGAATAATAAAAACAATTCAACTAATAAAAAAAAGGCGAAATTGTCTATATACCCATCAAATCTTCCCAATTTGTTTATATACCCATCAAAAGCTTAAAATGGTCTATATACCCATTCAAACATATAAGTTTTGTTTAATTACCCAATATAAGACCTTATGAATTAAAAACGCCAACCAATAATTCATATTTATTTAAAAGTAAGTGGATGTAGTCCCAAATAAACTACGGCGGATTCATCAGACCCCAAAACATTCATTTTCATTCAAATCGATTTCCATGTTTTCTTCCCCTTTCTTAAAAAGAAAAAGAAATACACGATAAAATTCAATTCGATGGGGAAAATAAAATAAAAATGGTGTAGTTAGTGGAGGATGGATCATCGAAAGGAGGAATGTAATGTTTAATTTCAATCAACAATTCATATTTATTTAAAAGTAAGAACTACATATTTCTATCTTCAATAATCTTCAAGATGTTTGGTGGACATGCCCTTAAATGAAGAGGAAGATGAACTTTTAGTTGTGGCTTACAGATCGGCACTTCTTCATGTTTGATAGGGAAGAAAGAAAAAAATATATGAAAATCACAGCAAGTCTTTTTTGTTAGGAATGAGATATTACAAAATTATATGGTGGGCAATTAAACAAGATTTGTATATTTGAATGGGTATATAGACCATTTTAAACTTTTGATGGGTAAATAAACAAATTGAGAAGATTTGATGGGTATATAGACAATTTCGCCTAAAAAAAATTACACACTAAAATTACACCCTCGTACACTCACAAGCAATTTTGACGAATGATTATAGAATGAATTGTCATACGATACAAGGTTTCTTCATATCTTCAAAACCTATTGCTCTTGAACTAGAACAAATTTTGACAAATGATTATAGACTGTACTTACCAGGACATTAAGCCAATTGATGCAGTAGTGTAACCCAACCAAGTTCAACATGGTATTGAATTAATTTTAAGGAGAGCGAAGCCTTCGCGCCACGAAGAAGCAAACGCCATCGTCGATCTTCGCCGGTCTTTGCTCCGCTGAGCACATGAAACAGAGTGTAAAGGCTCGGATTTTCAAATCCTAATTTTTCGTAAAAAAAAAAAAGAATTTCAAATGAAATACAATCGGTTTTAAAACTCGTGCAGTGGATTCCGACCGGAATATAAAATTTGACGAATAATTTCCATCCTTCTACCTCGAAAATTCAAAATAATTATCGGATTGCGATATCATTTTCGATTTTAAAAATCTAATTAATCGAGAAAACGAGATTCAAAGAAACTAACTGTCAGGAACTAATTTCGGGGTTCGAAATTCGCGTATTCGAGATTTATTTATGGGTATTGATTTTGACCAATTCCACACTCAATCCTCAACCACTCCATCCTACCTTACCCTGCAGTAGCCATTCCTTCACCATTCCTCTGCCTTCCGTCAACGTGAGCTGCGCTCACCTCCTCCATTTCACTTCAACTTCATTCCCATCTTTCATTTTCAATTTCCATCACCTTCACTGACTACTCCCTTCGGCTCTACTGCTCACCATCAACGCCTCCACCTTCTCTGTCTCGCTGAATGAAGCAACCATCACGCGTCCACCACATCCACTTTCTCCTCTCGTCGCCATCGCCACACTCCACGCCTTGGTGATCCTTCATCGTCGTTCTCATCCTCGCCGCCTCCTCTTTCATCGAACAGCAATCGCAGCAGCCCCCAGAGCTCTTGGCGTCATCGACGAGCCTCCGAAGATCACCCGTCCGTTTGATCGTGAACCAACCTTCCGGTACGCCATTCTCCCTCTTTTCCGATCCAAACCACTCTCGAGCCCTACCATCTCGCTCATCCATGTCCGACGCAGGTCCGACGATCCATCGCAAGCCTCCGATGATGCCCAGATCTCCGATTGATAGCTCCGAAGTCGCGAACATCCTCGGTGAGCTTCCACCGTTTCCTTCCCTTCTCGATTAGAATTCGTGCTTTATTCGATGTTTAGATTAGTCGGTAGTGGGTGAGGGCTGAGTGTGGGACGTTTGGGTTAGCCCGAGAGCTCCGACAAGCTCGAGAGAGCTCCGGCAAGGTCGTGAGTGAGCGTCGAGCGTGCGCGAGACTAAGCTGAGCGAGGACAAGAGCAGACGAGAGAGCTAGCTGGGCGCAGAGCAACGCCGGCGAAGGAGGGCGGGAGGTGGAGCTCAGGCTCGCCGGCGGGATTCCACGGCGGAGCAGTGGCAGCCATGGCGGGGAACCTTCGGTTTGCAACGAAGGAGAAGACTTGTGTGGGCCCACCTTGTTTCATTAGTTTATATTTATGTTAAATTTAAACCGGTTGGGAGTTTATAATTATGGGTTGGGTTGGGTTCGGTTCGGTTGGATTTAAATGGTTTCGGTTCGGGTTAAAAGCGTTAGTTCGGTTCGGGTTTATTCGTTATATATTTATTTATTTAATTTATTAATTAATTGTCTAACCAATTCCCGATAATTGATTATTTAGAAATCGATTTATGTGTCGATATTTAAAGAGGGTTGGTTTTAAAGTATATAAATTGAATTATTTATTAAGTGTTGAAAGTTATTTAAGTCCTTAGAATGATGATTTTAATTAAAGTAAAGTATGTCGGGATTATTTAATCGGATTTTTGGAAGTAGTTTTAAAGATTAAATATTTTATGTATTAGAAATGGCTAAGTATAACTTTGAAGTAATTGTTTTGACTAACAACTTGACTAGCTAGTGAGATTATATGGATTGATGAGCATGTTATGTAGTGGTAAATGGATCCTGTTGTGTGCAGTTTACTTATGCATATTTATTAATAATTGCTAGGTGATCTGTAACCTGCTTGCTTATATCTTGCTGCTTTTCATCTTGCTGATCTGCTACTCCAGGTAAGTTCTTTGAACTTACTCATGATGGGCGCTCTATGCACTGGGTGTTATATAGTAGGCTAGTGTCCATGCACCATACGACTTAGAATCATGCTTAGGAGATAAAATGAAAATCATATGATTGCTATATGTCCTTGCAAGAGAACGACCGTTATCTGATAGTCCTAGAGTCTTTGCTAGGGTCATAGGGTAGCCCAGCCTCATCGGGTACCCTGAGTCAATCGAGTCTATATGAACATAATATGATAGCCCAGCACCATCGGGCAAGCGAAGAGATGATATGATATGATGATGCCGTGGTTTGTGCACCACCACGAGGAAATTGCTATGCTATAGCACCGAACTGGCCAGTCTCCGCCCTATCGGAAGGGGGTGGAGGTAAGAGAGGGACATGCCACTTGGCATTCTGTGTGGATCCATTTATCGCTTTCTGCATTATATTAAACTGTCAGTATATATATGTGATTTAATTTATGCATGGCATTACGCATTTCATCTTAAGAATAGGATGCTTATTATATGCCTCTCAGAGTGTGTTTACATACGCGCATGAGTGACCTGATGATTGACCCAGATCCCCCTCTTTTTTTTTAGATTCAGGTAATCGCTAGCCGTTATCGTTGCTTATGTGGATGCTTGGTGGGTTCAGACTTTTGGCGTTAGATCGAGAGGTTGAGAGACCACCACACTTCCTCTCTTTTATACTCCTTTTCGGATTGTATTTAAACTCAACTTTATTTTTGCTTTCGCTCGATTTCACGATTAGACTAAGGCAGGTGTTTGGTCCCTAATGGATCTGCGATCTTTAAGGGTTCGAAATCCCTTCTTTTAGTACAAATATTTTGTTTTAAAACTCAACCCGTACCTGGATTGCAAGATCCGAACAAGGGGTTTTATCCCTTGAAACGTAACCCGGAAATCATAATTCTGGGCCGTTACAAAGATTGTATCAGAGCTCAGGTTGTGCAATTCGGGTACACAAGGGTCGAGTGTATGTTTTGAAAACTGCCCACGAGTTTCAAGGACCTTTTGAAAAGGATTTAAAGGGGTAAAATGAACTTAAGATGCCTAACCCAAATTGGACTAAGTAATGAACCCGACTTGTAATAAATGAGGAAAATCGACCAAACTGGGACACGAGTGGGTAGGAAAGGTGTTAGACCACCCCTATTGGGTGTAGTTGGGAACGGTAGGCAAAATACTAGCTTGCTCTTTACAGAGGGTCCGGAAGACTCCAAGGAATTTGCACCAAGGTGGTTGGAGTGGCGAGTTAGGTAGGATCGTGAGGTTTTTGCCCCTCCGGTCAGTCGCTCCTTGAAGAGCGACATTAGATAGCTTGATGTGCTTTATATATTGAGGCTGAGTACGATCTCCCTCGAAGGAGTTCATTATAATTGTCATTGACTAATTCTATGTTGAGTGCTTGATATGCTAAAGTCTGATTGGTATGCCTAACAATTAAATGTGTATCGACTGATCTGTACAAATGGGATAGTGGGAGTACCCTTAATCCTATGTGGTCAACCCAGCTTGTGTGAAATAGCCCCTTCCACTATGTTTGTTAACCCTTTGACAGTTCTATCGAGTCTTTCTCCCGGATATCAGTATCTTTCATGGGAATCGGGTTGGTAAACACATTGCGTCAGAAACTCATGTATGTATATGGAGGTTGTCTGAGTGAGTATTGGAAGATAGTTCTTGATGTCATTTTGAGTCAAAAGTAAGGTGTTTTTGGGGTTGTCTTCCTTGATTCTTATGATGATCAACCGAGGTTTTCTTTCCACAAAGAGTCGTACGTACCGAGGTCCCACGTGAAATAGGGGTGATGAGTCAGTTGGGGAAGGTCAATGGTTGCCCTTAGGGATCTCCGTTCGGTTGTAATGGTGACTCTCTCTGAACTGCATGACATGATTTTGTAACCTCCTGCAGGTACCTTGCAAATGCTCATTTGTAAAATGTTGCTCATGTTATTACATCTGTGATTAGTTACATTGATCAAGTTTTGTGTTATGCCTCACTCTCTATCGTGATTACGTTGTCATAGCATGCCTACTTGACTTATTGTATTAATTGTACTAATAATTGATTAGAAGCATATAAACCACATGATATGAACCTACATGACAATTGTTTTCTCCTGGGTTAGGCCCATGATAGCGTGATAAACTCTTCTTCGTGTGAATGCCTGTAAATGATCTCTTTAGCATACTAGCTGATGACGCCTTGATGCTTATTACTCGTTTTATGACAAGAATCTACAACATGCCCATCTATTCTGTATTCGTCAGATGGTTGTTTTGCACTTTATATTGTTGTGTGATTAGTGCGCTGGATGAGGAGTATGTGGTATAATTGAGTCTTGATGAATGCATGCTTTAATGTTTATGACTTCATGATGGCCATTGTGTGAGTTCAAGTTACACATCTTACGTCTCTATCATCCCAGCATGCCTTACTCAGTATGTTGCATCGCTATACTAGTGCATGAATGTAAATGTCATATGTCAGGAAGCCGCATGATTAATGTTCTCCCTGTAAATAGGTTCATAATAGTGTGGTCGTTCAATTCTAGTGTCATGATAGAGTGAGTTCCATAATTGATGAATATGTGTTATAACTTGATGTCAACATGCCTTATATGATACGTAATTCCCAGTACATGTTAAGATGATGATCCTTAATGTAAATTCGTGGTTGTATGACATTATGTACTCATGCTTGCCCCATTGCTTAGGTCCTGTGTTGCACCTTGCTTCCTGTCCTGATTATATGTCGCCTTTGCATGTCTAATTGACCTGTTGTATTGGTCGTACTAACGACTGATTGAAGCATGAATTGCATGATAGGAGTCTGAATATAGTGGTTGTCTTTCCTTAGATTAGGCCCATGATAGTGTGTTACACTTCCCTTGTATGAATGTCGTATGATGATTTCCCCTGCATGATTAGTCGATTTTACTCATGGTTTGTTGACTAAATTATTAGTTCAATTGTGATCATGCTATTGGACGTGATGTCTTGGTAAATTCATGCCTTATTCAAATGGTTGTTGAGTTGGAATACATACCTTGTATGCTAGTCATATTGCCTGTTGCGTAGGCCTGCATTATGCATTGCTATATTCCTCCCATGCTTCTATATAGACGGGCTATGTTAATATGATTCTTGCAAATCGATGTGTTGGTCATTCAAGCGCATGTATGTATCGAATGTCATGTTGAGCCTTTAGCATCATGTAGGGTCCCTGGTTGTGACTTGTGTGAATTTATACCTTGCTTGCATTATTGCTGATTCCCTCTCGAGCCAGGTCCCTCATAGTGTGATCATTTCCTCTTTCTATAACCTTGAAATATCTTACTCATGCAAATTAGATGGATGTTGAATTCGATGATCAATTGCTTTCTGTGATGGTTTATCCTAGCATGCTTACATGTTATCACTCGGTAGGTTTTCCCTATTACCTTATGAATTCCTCTAGTGCTGGCATAGATGTATGACTTGGCACCTTGCGTGATCACACACCACGTTATATCATTTCGCATATGCATGACGCATGAATGTTAGAATGAATTTAGTCGAGCTACCCTGATTGTGGTCATGATTCGATATGTGCTAGTAGTATTCTGTAGGGCTTATGATTTCCAATATGACTCGCTAAATGATTACATGGTGTACATGTTCTATGATGTGATAACTATTGTACCTTTATATGTGTCGTTAGTATCATGTAGGACCTGTGCCTTCTAAATGTATCTCATCATATGATTACGTGCTATGTTTGACCTATTATATGACCAGTGTGTTCGGATGAGATAGTTACTAGGTTGCTCCTATATGTTCTCGTATGACGTTTAATCTGGTTGTTATGTTACACCTTGCCATGCCATATTTGACCTCACCTATTGATGCGTACGCCATGCTTGTGCATTCGTTCATATACACCATACTCGTCATCGTCGTTAAATCCCACATGACCTCGAATCCTGCATGCTCATTCTTGATTCCGCATAACTTGCTAGGCATATCTGCTTTCATGGAATAATAGACTACTATCTTGTCTCGCATGCATGGCAAGGTTATTAGGATCGGGATTCTAGGATCGAATCACAATAGGGTGGGTGGATCGGATCGTAAGATCCTCGAAATATAATTAAATAATAAAATAAAAATATATATAACAAAGTTGCTTAATTTAAAGTTCTAGAATGAGGGAAAAAAATGTTAGTTACACAATATATTTTGATTTTAAGACATAAAAATCTACATTTAAGACCTTAAACATTGCCATATTGGTTAAAAGACTCGAAAACAATTGTCTCTAAGCTATTTTTCACGTTCCTTATATGAATGTGTACATTTAAACACCCTAAAATCAACCAAGGAAACAAAACAAATGTTTAAAAAATACATATTGTTAATAAAAATAGGATCTTTAGGATCGCGTGGGATCGTAAGATCCTATCGATCCATTAAGATTCTAAAGATCCCATTGTAGATCCTACACAAAAAAGATCCTATGCATAGATCCGGATCGGGCCCCTAGGTAGGATCGTAGGATCTTAAGATTCTAAAGATCCAGATCGGGATTCTAATAACAAGGCATGCATCAGTATAGGAATCGATCGTGTCGTTGGGAATGAATACGAATGTTGCTCCTCTGAAATAGGTACATGTTAGGGTGGATTAGTGTGATTGATATGCTCCATAATGAATTCGTGTTTGCTTGTCGCGATTATAACTTAATGGACTTCCATAAGGGCATCGTTGCTATTCTCAGGTCGGAGTTTCGTCTCTAGTTGTCATCTTAAGGGTTGGTCTGTGTTTGTTCCGAAAAGAACATTGGGTTATCCGCTCTTGTCCCTCCCCTATCTTCGCTAACTTGAACTCCTACGCGACACGTTGGACGAGCGACCGCATGAAAGAGGAAATGGGAAGTCCGATAGCGATAGAGCAACGTCGCGAAGGCGTGGGCCCAAAACCCACGGGCCTCAGGATCAACGATTTCGGTAGGACAAACACATTTTGATGATGACGATTACTGAGTACGATATGACTTGCAAGCGGGAGTGTCCTCCGTTCTAACTCTTAATCCTCTCTGAATTAGTTGATGATGGTATTGCATTGATATGGCGATGGAATTTATGTGTTGATATGCTGACCTAGTAATGAATCTTGCATGATCATCCATTGTCTATGAGGATATGATTCGATGTCTTATAGTTTTCATGTACCATGATGTTTCGATGTTTTGCTACCCTATATTGCTAAGCATGATCTGAACTCTTGTGCCTATAAAAGTATGAACTGCGAATGCTGAGGAACCTGAATTGTTATCTGATAAGGTTTTGTTGAAACTTGCTAACTTGAATTGACTATGTTCATATGTGGTGTTTTGCAATAATTCTGAGCATAATAGCAAATTGAGACTTGTTGATTGATGATAATTTGGGATTTTTCTTGCTTACATGACTTGTTAATATGTACTGGTATGATGTTAGATAGCGACCATGAGAAACCTGGTATGGAACGATACTACATGTTGATATGCAATATTGAAATATAGTTAAAAGTGACAAATGCTATCATGATATATTGATGCTTTGCTATCATGTTATATTGTTATAGAAGCATGTTAGGATGTGTTGCGACAGGATATATGAGATAATGATGTGTTATTATATGAAAGCATGATGTTGTATTATATAGGTAAACATGATTATTGATACGTTAAATGATGAACAAGACTTAATGGTGCCTGGTTACTAAATGATCGTCATTCGATATTGTGATGAGTTGAGGTGATGTCTTTCAAAGCATGCTGACATGTTGGTGATTTATATACTACTTGATCTTCCTTTTCTGAATCTTAATAGCATGACCTTGATGTGTTGATATGTTGACATGGTAAATCTGCAATGACTAGTTCTACTTGTAGTGCGATGTTATGCGATTGTGAGAATTGATGTGTATTGACATACTAACCCCGTGACACCTATGAAATCCCCATTGATGTCTTGACATGTGTGATTGCATGATAAGTTATGAGAATTCGATCATGCACTTGTGATGCCTTCAGTATGATGTAGATATGCCTTATGGCTCGTGGTATGATGTTGAGATTTTGTTGTTGCTTTTGGCATGCTCTGAAGGGATGGTATGATTTATCTTATGAGTAAACATGTTATGCGGTTGAGATGTTGACTGGTTGAGATTACCATGATTGATGTTGTGATTTTCCATATGAGAGGTGGCTGATGATGTTATGAGTTGATGAGTTGGTTTACTTTTGTTCATGTTGAGTTGAGAATGATGATTGATTTGATTCGAAAACTAGGAAGAAAATACGGGATTAGTCCTTAGAGGTGGATGATTCCACCTCTCGTGATGTGAAATTTGTTTGACTAACGTCGGATTTGAAGATTCTGAACGGTTTTGAAAAAAAAAAAAAAACAAAACTAACTTGGATTTTCAAGGAATAAGCGCTATCGAGAATTTCAATGATTTCAAGGTCAATCTTTCCATTTACAAAACTCTTTTGAAATTTTCGGGACTGGATTTATATTATGGCACCCCACGAAGTGGATACAAGCATTTATAGGGGCACTTATGGATTGCTTGCTAAGACCTAGTGGACGCCATGATGCTTTTTGAGTTATGATATAGCCGAGAAGTCGGAGTAAGGGTGTGGTAGGGGCCCATATTACATCCTTGCTACGATCTATTGGAGATATTATGATTATGGCAACGATACTGTGAGGATCTCATAGGGGCACTTATGAGGTGCTTACGTGATTAATGACATGATCCTTGGACTCACCAATTTAAAACTTCATCCCCTGTTTTAAGAGAATTTCAAATGAAATACAATCGGTTTTAAAACTCGTGTAGTGGATTCCGACCGTAATATAAAATTTGACGAATAATTTCCATCCTTTTACCTCGAAAATTCAAAATAATTATCGGATTGCGATATCATTTTCGGTTTTAAAAATCTAATTAATCGAGAAAACGAGATTCAAAGAAACTAACTGTCAGGAACTAATTTCGGGGTTCGAAATTCGCGTATTCGAGATTTATTTATGGGTATTGATTTTGACCAATTCCACACTCAATCCTCAACCACTCCATCCTACCTTACCCTGCAGTAGCCATTCCTTCACCATTCCTCTGCCTTCCGTCAACGTGAGCTGCGCTCACCTCCTCCATTTCACTTCAACTTCATTCCCATCTTTCATTTTCAATTTCCATCACCTTCACTGACTACTCCCTTCGGCTCTACTGCTCACCATCAACGCCTCCACCTTCTC
The DNA here is from genome assembly GCA_963922045.1 of Persicaria maculosa. NCBI lineage: Eukaryota > Viridiplantae > Streptophyta > Magnoliopsida > Caryophyllales > Polygonaceae > Persicaria > Persicaria maculosa. The sequence continues at coordinate 67,834,911 of OY998254.1, forward strand.
TGTCTCGCTGAATGAAGCAACCATCACGCGTCCACCACATCCACTTTCTCCTCTCGTCGCCATCGCCACACTCCACGCCTTGGTGATCCTTCATCGTCGTTCTCATCCTCGCCGCCTCCTCTTTCATCGAACAGCAATCGCAGCAGCCCCCAGAGCTCTTGGCGTCATCGACGAGCCTCCGAAGATCACCCGTCCGTTTGATCGTGAACCAACCTTTCGGTACGCCATTCTCCCTCTTTTCCGATCCAAACCACTCTCGAGCCCTACCATCTCGCTCATCCATGTCCGACGCAGGTCCGACTTTGAACAATTGAAACAATCAGAAAAATGGAAATCGGGAAATCAATTGGATTCGACAAAATGGAGTAACAACTCCATCAACCAAGAACAGAGAGTTTGTTACAAGAGGAATCTAAAATTAGTTTTTCCCGCTCAACATCAACATGTTTATATTTCTGTTGCACCTAACTCCACAAGGGAAAATTACCATTTTGCCCCTGAGGTTTTAGACTAATGTCGAGGGAGAGTATCTTGATATAGATCAATGTATACTCTCATATACCCCCCTCAAGCAGGACTTGCACTGGGTAAGACAAGGCCTAGCTTGGACCTGAGGAAGCTGTGTTGCTTGGCACCTAAAGCTTTTGTGAGAATGTCTGCTGTTTGCAAGGAGGAAGCTACATGATCAGTCTTGAGGAACCCTTGCTGTACCATTTCTCGAATGAAATGGCAGTCAATGCGGACGTGTTTTGTTCTCTCATGAAAGACAGGGTTGAGAGCAAGGAGCTGAGCTGACTTGTTATCACAAAACAATGTGATTGGCAATGAGATGGGGATGAACAGGTCTGATAATAAACCTTGTATCCAAACTAATTCACTGGCTGCAAGAGACATAGCTCGGTATTCACTTTCAGTTGATGATTTAGAGACCACTTGTTACTTTTTGGTCTTCCAGGAAACCAGGAATGAACCAAGGAAGACACAATATCCTGAAAGTGATCGACCAGTATCTAGACAGTTACCCCAATCTGCATCTGAGTAACCATGAACTGTGGAGGAAGAAGTGGCTGAGTATGATAGGGCAAAATTGAAGCTGCCCTTAAAATATCTAAGCAGATACATCAAGGTATTCCAGTGAGGTTGTAGAGGCTGTTGAAGAAATTGGCTCAGCTGTTGCACAGTGTATGAAATGTCAGGTCTTGTCAAGGTTAAGTATAGGAGGCGCCCAACTAACCTTCTATAGTCCTCAGGGTTTGAGATAGGATCACCATCATGGGATGATAGCTTGACCCCATGTTGCATAGGGAAGTCAGAGGGCTTGCAGGATTCCATATGAGCATCTTTGAGAATGTCGAGGACATACTTTCTTTGATTGAGTAAAATGCCAGAAGATGATCTGGCAATTTCCATGCCAAGGAAGTATCTTGCCTTCCCTAGATCTTTGATGGTGAACTCACTGTGTAATGCATCCTTGGTGATAGCAATCTCAGAAGCTGAATCACCTAAGAGTAGCATGTCATCTACATAAACCAGTGCTACTGTCATGTGAGAGCCAGACTTCTTGACAAACAGAGAGTAATCATGAGTAGATTGTATAAATCCCAATCTGATCATGAACTTTGTGAGTTCATAATTCCATTGTCTACTTGCCTGCTTAAGCCCATAAAGGGATCTCTTCAGTCTGCACACATGACCATCAGGAATCACTAGCCCTTGAGGGGGAGTCATGTACACTTCCTCATCAAGGTAACCATGTAAGAATGCATTGTTGACATCAAGTTGGTGAAGCACCCAACCCTTGGTAGCAGCTAAGGCTAGAATGACTCGAACTGTTGCAAGTTTAGCCACTGGTGAAAATGTTTGCTTGTAATCCTTGTCTTTGACTTGATTGTATCCCTTAGCAACCAGCCTTGCTTTGTGTCTCTCAATGGAACCATCTGGCCTATACTTTATTTTGAATATCCATTTGCATCCTATTATTGCCTTCTTTCCTTGTGGTAATGGAGTGGTAGTCCATGTATGGTTATCTGATAAGGCCTTCAACTCAAGCTGCATAGCAGATTCCCATTCAGGAATACCCTTTGCTTGAGAATAGGAATTTGTTTCAAAGGTGGAGCACATGTGAATATGTGATTGAATGAACTCATGAGACAAGTGAGACAAGTTTTGGATGGAAAAGACAGCAAAGGATTCAGATTTGGATGACTCAGATAATCCTCTAGAGGGAAGATTGGAGCAAATGTAGTCTTGTAGGTGAAGGGGCCTGTGTATGTTTCTTTTTGGTAAAACAGGAATGACAACAGGAGAAGGAGAAGGAGATGATGAACTATCAGGGATGATGGGGACACTAGATGAGGGTGTAGGAGATGATTGAAGAGTAGATCCTATATGCAGTCTAGATGTAGAAGTAGGTGTTGTGTGATCAATGGGAGGAGAATCAGGGGTTAGAAATTGATTTCCATACCCTGTATCATAAGATGGAAAAGATTGGAAATCATCTTCATTGTCAATAGGGAAAGGGGATGAGTTGGAGGAAATATGTGGTGAAGGTGATTGTTTGAAAGGGAAAATATTTTCCTGGAATTGCACATGCCTGCTAATGATGACTTTCCTGTGTGTCAAGTCATACAGCTTGTAGGCTTTCTGTCCTGGAGGATACCCAAGAAACACACATCTCCTAGCAATAACACCAAGCTTGTCTCTATGGTCATTAGGCTGCAAAGCATAGCATAGGCACCCAACCACTCTCAACTGATAATAGGAAGGAGGTTTCTGAAATAATACTTCAAAGGGTGATTTCCATTGTAAGCATGCAGATGTGATGTGATCCGAGCTCTTCCGACGCATGTTCAACGTTTCAGTCATAAAATGGGCTATATTAGTCTGATGGAGGTCCATGAGTACTTGTTGGAAAGGTAATTCGAAGGGCTACATCTTTTATGAAGATCAAAGTGCCGAAATCATCCAAGAACAGGTCCGAAATCAGAAATAGTTCAACTGTCCGAAATCTAGACAGTTTTCCCGGGGCATTGAATGATGTCGGAATAGATGAGATGTATCGAAGGGTCTTCATTCAATGAAACTTGATGATTTTCTACACTTTATGAGGACAACCGACCCTTTATTTTCCACCATGAGGCTCTCCACGTTTCTCCATCAATTCCGAGAAGCTTTTCATCTTTTCCGTCTTTAATTTGTTGTTTTAATTGGTGCTTGTTTTTTGGCTATAAAATGCCTAGACCTTTGTCATAAGAAATAAGATTTGAGTTGAGAATTTTTGGAAAAAGTGTGTGTGTCTTGTTGATTTGGTGAGATGCCATTTTGACACCCCATTCCGGAGTGAGAGGCCGAGGAATGGTTCCGTTTGTTTAACTCTTTCCGGTGAGATGCTTGTTAGAGTTGTTCAAACAAAGGCTTGATTGCTCGGGAGTGAGATGCCGACGAGTGAGAGAGCGAGTTTGGTAAATCTATGGGTGAGATGCTCATAGATTTAGCCATCCATATCTTGTTTTTATTTTCCCATAAATCTAGAAAAATCCAAATAAAAGAGTCGCGTGTGTCAAATTTTGTTCTCGTGCTCGGTTGAAGCTTTGTAACTTGTTGGATCGATCCTTCGGGTCGCATCATTTGGTATCAGAGGTCATCCATCAAGTTCACAAAGTTTTCAATCACTTTCATCCACATCCCTCTTCAGAGCCGTCGCGGTTGCAACCATTGAAGTGCACTACGCAGATCCAACGTACAGGGGCGTATCTTACCTTTTTGGAAAAGCAACGCAGATTTGAGAGTCTTCGCGGGATCAAACATCTAGATATTTTACGTAGATCCAACGTACAGGGGCGTAATATTTCTTTTTGGAAGGCAACGCAAGATTTGAGGACGAATCTTTTTCAAAGGCAGGGAGGATGATGTGATCCGAGCTCTTCCGACGCATGTTCAATGTTTCAGTCATAAAATGGGCTATATTAGTCCGATGGAGGTCCATGAGTACTTGTTGGAAAGGTAATTCGAAGGGCTACATCTTTTATGAAGATCAAAGTGCCGAAATCATCCAAGAACAGGTCCGAAATCAGCAATAGTTCAACAGTCCGAAATCTGGACAGTTTTCCCGGGGCATTGAATGATGTCGGAATAGATGAGATGTATCGAAGGGTCTTCATTCAATGAAACTTGATGATTTTCTACACTTTATGAGGACAACCGACCCTTTATTTTCCACCATGAGGCTCTCCACGTTTCTCCATCAATTCCGAGAAGCTTTTCATCCTTTCCGTCTTTAATTTGTTGTTTTAATTGGTGCTTGTTTTTTGGCTATAAAATGCCTAGACCTTTGTCATAAGAAATAAGATTTGAGTTGAGAATTTTTGGAAAAAGTGTGTGTGTCTTGTTGATTTGGTGAGATGCCATTTTGACACCCCATTCCGGAGTGAGAGGCCGAGGAATGGTTCCGTTTGTTTAACTCTTTCCGGTGAGATGCTTGTTAGAGTTGTTCAAACAAAGGCTTGATTGCTCGGGAGTGAGATGCCGACGAGTGAGAGAACGAGTTTGGTAAATATATGGGTGAGATGCTCATAGATTTAGCCATCCATATCTTGTTTTTATTTTCCCATAAATCTAGAAAAATCCAAATAAAAGAGTCGCGTGTGTCAAATTTTGTTCTCGTGCTCGGTTGAAGCTTTGTAACTTGTTGGATCGATCCTTCGGGTCGCATCAAATGGTATCAGAGCTTCCGGCTAGGGTTCCTTAATCTTTTTGTGTTGTTGTCACAAACATCCACAACCATCCGTTGAAGTTTTGTGCAGGACCAACCATTGAAGTGCATTACGCAGATCCAACGTAAGGGGCGTAATGTACCATTTGGAAGGGCCTTATGGATTCGAGAGCTTTTGCAGGACCAACCATCGATACCTTACGAAAATCCAACGTACAGGGGCGTATCGTATTTTTCGGAAGGGCAACGCAAGATTCGAGGACAAATCTTTTTCAAAGGAGGGGAGGATGATGTGATCTAGACTTATAGATTTTTCCTCTGTTTTTCTATCAAAAAAATGTCCCACATCGGTTGTAAACACTTAAGAGGCAACAATTTTCTCCTATATATTTTGTAAGGCTTGCCATTTTCTAATACAAGTTGAATTTTTGAGTGAAAAGTTGAGCACATTTGCTTCCTTTGATTCCGGGTTAAGGATCATGTTTTTGGTGAGATGCTAAAAACAAAACCCTTAGGTGAGATGCCGAGGGAGACACCCTAGTGAGAGGCGAAGGTGTCGAAGGGTCGAGATCCTCAAAGTGCGATTCCGAGAGGATTGAGATCGAGTGTGGGAGATTCAAGGGTGAGAGGCCTACGGATCTTGCCATACATATCCGGTTACTAGTAGAAGGTTTATCCCTTCAAATAAAGGAGGAACCTCGTCGTCGATCCTGGCGGCTCGGAGTGTTCCCGAGCACATCAAATGGCATTTTGTTGATGAGATGAGTGGCACTCAACACACAATCTCCCCAAAACTTGATGGGCAACCCAGCATGTAATCTAATGGCCCTTGCAGTTTCTATCAAGTGCCTATGTTTTCTCTCAACTCTACCATTTTGCTCATGAACTCCTGGGGTTGTTCTTTGATGTAAGATTCCTCTAGACAAGAGCAAATTCACACAATCCCTCTGAGTGAATTCTGTGCCATTATCAGTTCTAATGGACTTGACAGAAACCTGAAACTGGTTTTCCACCATGTTGAGAAAACCAGTTAGAATTCTGACCACCTGTAACTTGTCTTGCATTAGGTATGTCCAAGTGGTCCTTGATTTGTCATCAAGGATGGTGAGAAAGTATCTTGCCCCACACATAGAAGGAGTTCTATATGGGCCCCAAACATCAATGTGTATAAGCTGAAAAGGACAGTCAACTGAACTACAACTCCTTTCAAAAGGCAATTTGTGCATTTTAGTCATTGCACAGGTATCACAATGAATAGTCTTTACATCAGATATCCCACAGCTGGGTAAGTGAGGAAACTTAGAAGCTGACATATGACCAAGTCTTGCATGTAGAAGATGCAACTTATTACAATTCAAACTGACATTATTCAAAGAGGAAAAATTCTGAATAGGGAAGAACTGACAGCTGGAGGCCTTCATCTTGTAAAGCCCCTTATCTTCATAGCCTTTTGCCAATACAATCTTAGTTGTAGGGTCCTGTAACCAACAATTCATGTAATCAAAACTGAATCTGAGACACTGAGCTCGAGTAACTTTAGAAACTGATAGCAAATTATGTCTGAATTGAGGAACCAATAGCACATTGCTAAGTAATAAATCCTTGTGTAACCTTATAGTACCCTGTTGTCTAACTGCAATACAGTTGCCATCAGGCAAACCAAGATTGATCACAGAGCTCAAGTCAAAGATCTCAGTAAATATAGATCTATCAAATGCTATATGATCAGTTGCCCCAGAATCAATGATCCATATATCAGACTGAGACTTATCAACACCAATAAGAAAAGAAGCACTGAGAGTACCTGCATAGTGAACCATAGCCTGGTTGACTGAGCTATCATGGCTCTCTGCAGGAGCCTTGCCCTTCATGAGCTTCAACACTTCTTGAAAGACAGCATTGACCACTGCTTGATCTGGCTTGGTTTCAGAAAAATTGTCATCAAAAGGATTGTCTTGCTGTGTGCTCTCAAACTGAGCAGCAAATTTCCCTGTGGGCTTGGGTTTATCATCATCCTTTTGTCCTTTGAACCACTCTGGATACCCTACTAATTTGAAACAGTAGTCTTTGGTGTGGCCTCTCTCACCACAAAAGTCACATTTTCTCTCAAGCTTTGCCCTTTTGTAAGCCTGTTTAGCTTGCTCAAACCTAGATTGCTCCAATTGCTTATACTGATCCCCACTTTTGTACTTATTCACAGCATTTGCTTCCATGTCAAATTGACCAAACCTGGTGAGTCCAACACCAGAACCATCACCTTGCACACCTTGCACATTTCCAAACCTGGAAAGTGCCAAAGCAGAAGCATCACCTTGCATATTACCAGTGACACCTCTAGACCTTTCAATCTGTGTGGCCATCTGAAAAGCTTTGTTTAACCTAGGCATGGGATCCTTAGACAGCACATTGCCTCTAAGTGGCTCATATACATCATTCAACCCCATCAAGAACTGCATAACTTTGGCCTTTTCATCCCTTTCAAGGATTCTTTTGATCAGTCCACAACTGCATTGATTGAATCCACCACAGTCACACTTAGGAGTGGCATCTAAAAACAGTAACTCATCCCAAATCTTTTTCAGCCTTCCAAAATAAGCCCCAACAGATAAGTTTTCCTGTTTAGTATTAGCCAAATCCCTACGCAACTGATACACAAGGGGATCATTTGATTCACAAAACCTCTCCCTGATATCATCCCATAGTTCTTTAGCTGTTTCAATGTACATGAAACTCTCGGCAATTTCACTTGTCATCGAGTTTATTAACCAACATCTCACCATTGAATCAGCCCTAAGCCACATCTCATAGTCCTCACTATTCTCGCTGGGCATCACACAACTACCTGTTATGAAGCCAAGCTTCGCTTTGGCTCCAAGAGCCATTTTTACTCCCCTACTCCAGCTTGTAAAATTCATTCCATTAAAATGAGTCGCAACAAGCACCATTCCTGGATGGTCTGAATTCGACAGAAAATATGGATTAACGTGTACAGGATTCATACCTTGCCATACATCTCCAAATTGAACTCCATGAGGTGCGAAATTCCAGCCACGACCTACTCCGTTGGTAGCTCCTGGTCCTGGAGGTGTAACAGACACGAAAACTCGTCCTGCACCTCTTCCAGCTCCATGTCCATCAGCTCCATTACCAAATCCTTGACCTGGCGACGGTGTACTTCCTCTTCCAGACATTTTGCTTCACGAAAACTGGATCAATTTCAAGCGAAAACGAATTTCAATTGTGCGGAAGAAAATCAGATCTGAGACTGGTGATTTCAGATCCAGCAACAGCACCAGCTTCAGATCAATCAACCAGCGCGAAGATCGTCACGCTCTGATACCATTTGAACAATTGAAACAATCAGAAAAATGGAAATCGCGAAATCAATTGGATTCGACAAAATGGAGTAACAACTCCATCAACCAAGAACAGAGAGTTTGTTACAAGAGGAATCTAAAATCAGTTTTTCCCGCTCAACATCAACATGTTTATATTTCTGTTGCACCTAACTGCACAAGGGAAAATTACCATTTTGCCCCTGAGGTTTTAGACTAATGTCGAGGGAGAGTATCTTGATATAGATCAATGTATATTCTCATACCGACGATCCATCGCAAGCCTCCGATGATGCCCAGATCTCCGATTGATAGCTCCGAAGTCGCGAACATCCTCGGTGAGCTTCCACCGTTTCCTTCCCTTCTCGATTAGAATTCGTGCTTTATTCGATGTTTAGATTAGTCGGTAGTGGGTGAGGGCTGAGTGTGGGATGTTTGGGTTAGCCCGAGAGCTCCGACAAGCTCGAGAGAGCTCCGGCAAGGTCGTGAGTGCGCGTCGAGCGTGCGCGAGACTAAGCTGAGCGAGGACAAGAGCAGAAGAGAGAGCTAGCTGGGCGCAGAGCAACGCCGACGAAGGAGGGCGGGAGGTGGAGCTCAGGCTCGCCGACGGGATTCCACGGCGGAGCAGTGGCAGCCATGGCGGGGAACCTTCGGTTTGCAACGAAGGAGAAGACTTGTGTGGGCCCACCTTGTTTCATTAGTTTATATTTATGTTAAATTTAAACCGGTTGGGAGTTTATAATTATGGGTTGGGTTGGGTTCGGTTCGGTTGGATTTAAATGGTTTCGGTTCGGGTTAAAAGCGTTGGTTCGGTTCGGGTTTATTCGTTATATATTTATTTATTTAATTTATTAATTAATTGTCTAACCAATTCCCGATAATTGATTATTTAGAAATCGATTTATGTGTCGATATTTAAAGAGGGTCGGTTTTAAAGTATATAAATTGAATTATTTATTAAGTGTTGAAAGTTATTTAAGTCCTTAGAATGATGATTTTAATTAAAGTAAAGTATGTCGGGATTATTTAATCGGATTTTTGGAAGTAGTTTTAAAGATTAAATATTTTATGTATTAGAAATGGCTAAGTATAACTTTGAAGTAATTGTTTTGACTAACAACTTGACTAGCTAGTGAGATTATATGGATTGATGAGCATGTTATGTAGTGGTAAATGGATCCTGTTGTGTGCAGTTTACTTATGCATATTTATTAATAATTGCTAGGTGATCTGTAACCTGCTTGCTTATATCTTGCTGCTTTTCATCTTGCTGATCTGCTACTCCAGGTAAGTTCTTTGAACTTACTCATGATGGGCGCTCTATGCACTGGGTGTTATATAGTAGGCTAGTGTCCATGCACCATACGACTTAGAATCATGCTTAGGAGCTAAAATGAAAATCATATGATTGCTATATGTCCTTGCAAGAGAACGGCCGTTATCTGTGATAGTCCTAGAGTCTTTGCTAGGGTCATAGGGTAGCCCAGCCTCATCGGGTACCCTGAGTCAATCGAGTCTATATGAACATGATATGATAGCCCAGCACCATCGGGCAAGCGAAGAGATGATATGATATGATGATGCCGTGGTTTGTGCACCACCACGAGGAAATTGCTATGCTATAGCACCGAACTAGCCAGTCTCCGCCCTATCGGAAGGGGGTGGAGGTAAGAGAGGGATATGCCACTTGGCATTCTGTGTGGATCCATTTATCGCTTTCTGCATTATATTAAACTGTCAGTATATATATGTGATTTAATTTACGCATGGCATTACGCATTTCATCTTAAGAATAGGATGCTTATTATATGCCTCTCAGAGTGTGTTTACATACGCGCATGAGTGACCTGATGATTGACCCAGATCCCCCTCTTTTTTTTAGATTCAGGTAATCGCTAGCCGTTATCGTTGCTTATGTGGATGCTTGGCGGGTTCAGACTTTTGGCGTTAGATCGAGAGGTTGAGAGACCACCACACTTCCTCTCTTTTATACTCCTTTTCGGATTGTATTTAAACTCAACTTTATTTTTGCTTTCGCTCGATTTCACGATTAGACTAAGGCAGGTGTTTGGTCCCTAATGGATCTGCGATCTTTAAGGGTTCGAAATCCCTTCTTTTAGTACAAATATTTTGTTTTAAAACTCAACCCGTACCTGGATTGCAAGATCCGAACAAGGGGTTTTATCCCTTGAAACGTAACCCGGAAATCATAATTCTGGGCCGTTACACAGAGGAGGCAGAACATCGTGTATCGGAGGTGTTCGATGAGCGCGATGGGTGAATCGGCTTCACGGAGCCTTCGGATGAGGAACTGAAACATCCAAGATCGAGCGGCAAAGACCGATTTGATACGAGACGGGTGGAGGATATGCAATCATCTTCCGATCTTCGCCTCTAGGCAGCCTTCGTCCATCGCCCTTCGCCGCCGTCAAGCCGCCTCTGGTCAGCCATCGTCCATCACCCTACACCGCCGCCTTCAATCGCCCATAATCGCTTGGAACTAGTCGGGCTGTTCACCAATCACCACCATTTAGGGTTTTAATCCCTTCTTTCCCGTCGCGCCGCGCCTCCTCGAACCCCGACCACCGACTAAACATGCCTGAAAATCCGAACCTAGCACCGTCGTGCCGCACCTATGATTCGCCCCGTTCGCCTCCACCTAGCCTCATCGCCGGTGTCTGATAATTCACCCCCCCCCCCCCCTTCACCGCCGATCAGTAGGAGCACAAGAGTGGTGTTGGGTTCCTCAGTCGGTCGTTCTCCTCGAGACCACACGATCAAGATAGAGGAACACAAATCTCAATTTAGGGTTTTACTTTTAATCCCCAACAGAAGCACGCGCTATACACTCTGAATTGTGAGATTTAGATAGAGTTTTGACTTTTTTTTTAAAAAAAAAAACAAAACACGTGTCATTATCTCATCCTTCCATTCCTTTTAGATCAAGGGTCTACATTTGTGTACAAGGTACACCGTAAGGCTTGTGAACAAAAGATCCATACTCTCTCTCTCTCTCTCTCTCTCTCTCTCTATATATATATATATATATATATATATATTTATATATATATTTATATATATATATATTCTTTTAATTTAAATAAATTTTATATTAATGCACATTTTGAAATATATTAATATATTTAAACCAAATAACTTCTTTGAAAAAAAATTGTGTAGTGTGAATAATATAATTCTATAAAAATTGTTTACACCTCTAAACAATTTCGTCAAAGCTTTTTATCTTCTAAAAATATGTGCATATTGAAAAAGTTATGTAATTAGTATGACCATGTAATATATAGATAAATTTATTATCTTCTAAAAATATATAGAAAAAAATCTTATTTTGTATAATAGTCTTTAAAATTAGTTAATATCTTTTAAAAATATATCCACATCTAATGAAATTAGATAAAATTTTATCTTATGCATATATAGATATATTGATTAAATAGAGTTAGATAAAATTTTATCTTATGCATATATTTATTATTTCAAAAAAATGTGATTGATTCATAAGACTACGGTCAAGAAGAAGTCGCCATGCGTCTCAGCCGACTTCTCCTTTATTATATACTAGTGTAGTTCTCGTCCCGTGTACGAAGAATAAATTAATACAATATTATAAATAATCTAGATATATTCTAATAAATATAAATATAAATATAAATAATTTTCCCAGCAAAAAAGAATATAGATATAAATAAAATTAGTTCGACATATTATATATAAATATTTTTTATCTAATCTATCGTTAATTAAATTTCATGTAATATAATAGATAGTTGATTTTTAAAAATATTTAAATATTTTTTTATTAATTATGTAGTACATATTTATTATGTTAGTTTACTAAAATATCTATGCATAGATGGATTGTGGCTACATATTATGGCTAGATCATATTTTATTAATTTATTTTGGCCTTCAAAAAAATATAGATATAAATAAAATAACATGATTAAATATTTAATTTTGATATGAATAATTCTCTAAACAAAAAAATCTAGATATAAATAAAATAACATCTATCAAATACTACATATTTATCTATTAATATTTTTTTGGTAAGTATGACTATGAAATACTCCATGTTTTTATTGTATTTTTGTCAATTACCTAAAATATATATCGATAGATTGTGGCTTATATAACTTTTTATAAACTATGATAATATATTATTTTATTAATTTTTTTCTTAGGATCAAACACAACACGCCACATAGGATTATTTTTCTCTATGATCAACCACAATACGCCACATAGGACGATATGCATCAGTTTTAGTATACTTATATAGATAGATAAATAGATAGATAGATATATATATAGATAATAATAATAATAATAATAATAATAATTGATTGAGAAAATTTGCGTCGAAGGAGTGTCCCCCAAGTGTGGAAAATTGGGGATTTGTCCACCAAAAATTTTCTGGACAAAATTACCCCTCTTATCTAAACCTAATCTCATATCTCCTCGCCGTTTCAGCACCAAAAGGTAAAAAGCCCCAAATCCTCAACCGGCTCCTCCATCTCCTTCCTCAATCGCAAACTGCCTCCGTAAATTGCAACAAAGCTCTAGCAGCCACAACAACAACAAATTCGAGTCCATCGTTGTTCGCTCTCAAGCGACGACAGCAACAGATCGACGACGACAACAACAGATCGACGGTGCTCCGTTGAAGGTCTGTTATTGCTCCTCCCAGATCCGTCGTTGCTCCTCCCAGATCTCGACGACGCCGATCTGTGGGCGGTGGCGACTTCGTTGAAGGTCTGTCGTTGCTCCAACGCAGCCTTCTCCGTTAACAACGAGAGAGAAAGACAACGGAATATTCCCACTGATCGGAAGCGCTGAATCTGTCAGATTACAAAGGAACGACGGCGGATATCTTCCTCCCACTTCCATCGGTGCCGCTGAAGTACCTTGCTGAGGGAGGCGGCGCAGGAGGATGAAGAATTGCGAGTTTGATTTCGGTCCCCCAGAAAACACGAAGTTAACGCAGAGATCAAGCTTTGATTGGGCTGGGAGCGCTTGATAGCGGCCATGAGAGAGTTCGACACCGGAGGAGGATCTTCCTCCGAGGATCCACTGCCGTCGGCGGATGACTTGGTCGACGGGAGCCGGTCGAGAGAAACGCTAATGCAGAGATCAAGGGCGTGGAACTGAAGGTGGTAGGGGTACGCAGGGGATCTTGCTAGCGACGGCAAGATGAAGAGGAAGAGCCTCTAACTCTGCTCGATTTCAGCAAGGATTGGTGGATGTCGCTGGCTCTACTCGATTTCAGAATGGATGGTTTGATCTCGCTGGCGATCTGTGGTGGATTCTCTAAGCCGTCGAGGACCTCCCCTTTGTCCATGGTGGCTAATGGTATGAGCTCACATCCTCCTTAATTCCTTGGGCATCAACTAAAATTCTTGATTAGAGATTTACTTGTTTTTTAAACTGAACCTGATGGATATGGCCATTTGGAGGTCTCTAAAGATTTCTCTCCATGTAGACAGACCTATGGAAAAGAGATGAAACTAAAAGTATTGTCTCACCTTATAGGTATTGACATTGCAAAATAGAGCTATGTTATCTTGATTTTAGTTGTCTAATATCGTCTTACTTGGTTTAGATTTGGATATTTACAATTTCAGCAATTGCTGAAATGCGGACTTGCAATGAATTTTGACGTTCATTGCTTTAAATCTCCTCTGAAAGCCTCTTAGCTCAACGGTAGAGCATTTTGCTGAAACCGGAGTTTCAGAACCAACAAAGTTTATGAAACCGGAGTTTCAGCATCAACAACGTTGTTGAAACCATAAAAAAAATGCTGAAACCCCAGTTTCAGCAGCAACAACAATGCTGAAATCGGGGTTTCAACAACAACGTTGTGGAAGGAAATTTGGAGTTAGACTCGTGAGAGGAATATTTTTACTCTTTTGGTGAGGACTCTTAGTTTGGTCATTCTTTTTGTTGAAATTATTGTTGCTGAACTTACTATAAAATTAGAATTTGCTGAAATTGTTGTTGTTGAACTTGCTTTAAATCTCATTTAAAAGCCTCTTAGCTCAATGGTAGAGCGATGTGCTATGCGCAAATACGTGGGTTCAGCATCAACAACGTTGCTGAAATCGGGCAGTGGCGGATCCAGGATTTCTGTTTGGGGGGGGGGCTAAAAATTACAAAGGCATTTAATAAATTCATCTTGCAGTTATAAATAGGTTTAATACTAAAAAAAGTTTGATACTAAACATAAGTTCAATACTATAATTTTACAAACAAGTTCACTTTGGCGGCAGAGGAGGTAAAGCCATCTTGCGTGTCTTCATGTTCTGGAAATGTTGCAGAATAACTTCGTTGTCAATTTTCTCGAAAATATCACTCTCGATGTAGCATACCAAAGAATCATTTAGATACTCATCACCCATCTTGTTACGCAAATCTGTCTTAACAAAACTCATTGCAGAGAAGGCTCTTTCAACTGTTGCAGTTGCGACAGGAAGCACCAAAACCAACACAATAAGACGATATACCAAGGGAAAACATTTGCTAATGCCATCCTCAACCATCTTCTTAGCAACATCTCCAAGATCTTCCAATGCAGAATATATTTCAGTTCCCCTCATGGTTGTAATCCACACTTCTAATTCTTGCTCGAGTATAGATCTGTCAATCTCTGAAAAGTCTTCTGGATATAACTCTGCAAGTTGAAGTAGCTTAGACCGATTGTAATTGGAGAAAGAATTCTGAGGATTAAGGCTTGCACTACATGTGAGTAATGTAGTGTTTGTCTCGTTGAAACGATTCTCCATCTCCTGATTAATTTGGTCAATAACCTAAAAATAAAGCGCCATATTAAGTATACTTCTAATACTAACAATGAAACAAAAACTTAATCAATTGATAAATAATACAGTACTCTAATTACCTGACAGAATATGTTGACTCGAAAAAGGTGGTAATTTGTCATCTTCACCTCTTCTCCTCCACTTCTAGAACGAAATCGACTTGCCACATTATCTTCCATTTTGAAGATGATCACATTGTTTGCAGCACAAAACTCATTGACCTCCTGTACGAGCTGATCCCATCCATTCTGCCTCAAATCTTGAAGCTTCTCCTTTACAATCTGAACTTGATTCATTGCCGCAATGATGTTTTGATCTCTTTGTTGCAACAATTGTGACAAAGAATTTGTCCATCCCAACACAAGTCTCATCAAATGAGCAATAAAAACAAACTGATAATGTTCCATCTTTTCACCCAAGCTAGCGGCATTTGCCTGAATGTTTGAATCACCTCCATCATCAACTAAGTTTTCCAACACCTTGGTGACGGATTTCCACAACGTGAGAATACGAACAATGGTGATATAGTGCGACCCCCACCGTGTGGTTCCCGGTCGAGTTAAAGTGCTTTCTTGATGCAATCCTGTTCCAGATTCCTCATCTCCCTTTTCTAACTTCTCCACCAAGTCATCATGTTGATACTGTCGCAATTGGTCTCTTCTTTTGCAAGAAGCCCCAACTATGTTCGTAATCAACATCAAATAACTAAAGAAATCTGCCACATCTCTAATTTTGGTTGCACATCCCACAATAACCAGTTGAAGCTGATGAGCAAAACAATGAATATATCTTGCACATGGATTTTCCTTCAAAATAAGAGTCTTCAGCCCATTATGCTCGCCTCGCATATTTGAAGCTCCATCGTATCCTTGACCTCTCAGTTTACTAAATGATAATCCATACTGAGCAAAGAACGCATCAATAGCACTTTTCAAACATACTGCAGTGGTCTCACGAACATGAACTACCCCAAGAAACCGCTCCATAACAACTCCTTGGTTGTCCACATATCTTACAACAATACCCATCTGCTCTTTCACTGAGACATCACGAGACTCATCAATCAATATAGAAAAGAACTTGTCCCCAAGTTCTCGGATAATGACATTTATCGTCTCTGAAGCACATGCCTTAGCAATATCCTTCTGAATGGAAGGACTAGTCAGTTGATGATTTCCAGGGGCATTACCTAACACAACCCTTGCAACCTCTTCATTCAGATCACCACATAACTTAAGCAATTGCATAAAATTACCTCTATTTTTTGAAGAAACTCTCTCATCATGCCCCCGAAAAGCCATCCCCTGCGCAAGTAGAAATCTAGCCGCTCTCAAACTTGTAGTCAAACGAAGACGGTAAGCAGCACTTTGTACTTCGGCTGAAGTCAACACACATCTTGAAATACTTTGCGCTTGATTTTTGTAACCAACAAACAATATTTTTGCATCATTGTGTTGGCTATTAGCACTCCCCACATGCTCTTCAAACTTCTCAAGAGCCTTCTTCCAATTAGAACATCCCTCCTTGGCAAACACCCCATCTCCATATTTTGGTCCTAAGTCACCTTTGAAAAGATAACACCAAAAACAATAAGCAGCATCTTTAGACACACTATATTCCAACCATTCTCTATCTTTGAACCACTTCTTTTGAAAACTTCTCTTTTGTTTTCCAAAAGAACGTTGTGGGAAATCATGTGACATAGGTTGACAAGGACCATTAAGAATATAATCTCTCTTGACATCATCTCTAATCAAAGGATCATATTCATCAATGGGTCTCCGCAATGAAGGATCACTAATAATAACCCATTCTTTCTCCAATCGGGCTCTTTTTTCGCTTCTTCTATCATCTCTAGAAATATTTTGTTCAACTGCAATCACATCATCAACATTCTGAGATGGAGTTTGAATCTGGTTGGTTGAAGGAAGTGAAGATCCACTAACTCGAACCGATGACTTGGATCGAATAACAAACTTATCCATATTTTATAGTCCTATAACAAAACAAATCCACAAACCACAATTTCAAATCACAAATCACAAATTTACAAATTCATTTCTCACAAGTCACAACCACAATCACAATTACAATCAATTTTTAAATCACAAATCACAAAGAAACAAATTTATTTCTCACAAATCACAAACCCTAATCAAATTCCCAAATTGATTCTCAATTTCACAAATTCCAATCTAAACTGATTCTCAATCAATCAATTGAACTTAAGAACAAATAAATTCAAAAAGGATGAATTGAGATTCTGAGAAAGAAAACTAACAAGGCTTGGCTATAGAAGAGAAGATTTCGATTGAAATTTCGGAATTGCTCCTTCAGTCCTTCGCAGTCGCAGAGAATGAGAGAGAACAGGTCACCGCCGCACTGAGCCGCCAGTAGCAGAGCCGCCAGTAGCAGAGTCGGCCCCGGAGGTGGAGCTGCTGCGCCGGCGCCGGTAGCAGGGACGCAATCACGCGACAGAGACAGCGGTTTGGGGTTTCGCCTTCGGCTTTCGCTGAGAGTCGGGGAGGGTTTGTGTCGGCGGACTGTAGCTGTAAAAAAAAGAACAGTAAAAAAATAGGTTAAATTTGATGTTAAAAAAAAACAGAAGAAAAGGTGAGGAAATGGGATTCGAACCTGGATCGTTGCGTCGCTGGGTGGAAATGACCCGCGCCTTAACCAGTGAGCCATCTCGTCTTTCTGATTTTACTCTCCTTCATTTATATATATTACTATTTTCACAGATATATAAAAATATACAAATACCCTTCCTTAGGATAGGGGGGGCTTCAGCCACCCCGAGCCCCCCCACAGATCCGCCACTGAAATCGGGGTTTCAGCATCAACAACATTGCTGAAACCGTGGGTTTAGCATCAACAACGTTGCTGAAACCGTGGTTTCGGCATCAACAACAGTGCTGAAATCGGGGTTTCAGCAACTTCGGTTTCGGCAACGTGAAAAAAAAAACAGTAACGCGAAGATAAAAAACTGCTGAAACAGAGGGTGGCACAGGGGTTTCAGCAACTCTGGAAACGCGAAAAAAAAAGCGAAAAAAAAACTGCTGAAACAGAGGGTGTCACTGGGGTTTCAGCAACTTTATTTTAGGGGTGAACATTTTACTAATATGGAGAGGGTGGTGGACATTTTCTTAATAAAGCCTAAAACTTTATTTTAGGGGTGAACATTTTACTAATATGGAGAGGGTGGTGGACATTTTCTTAATAAAGCCTAAAATTTTGGACATTGAGGTAATCACCCTAATTGATTTCCAATATACGCTGATAAGGTGATTAAATAAATTTAGGAAGTGTCTATTAACAATATGGTGTTTTGTCTAGTAGAAAGATGATTTATACAAAATTGTCGTTAAGTATTTTTGATTTTTTACAAAATATTTACTTATGCGGATACTAAACAATTATCTCATCATCTATTAATATTACTAATTCTGCTAGCATTTTGCTGACGTGTCACGCCCACAATTAAAGTTGAATTTTTTATTCAAATGAGATTTTCTTATTGGTCAATATTATTATGGAAACTTTAAAATATTTGTTTCCTATTTTAAATATGATTTGAATGCATTCTTTTTTTTTATTTTCGGTTATATTGCCATAAATATTGAGACATGTTTCCATTTTTTTTTTCCGATTGCAATAAATCTATTATATATCTATCTATTATCTATTATCTATCTATCTATCTATTAATATTACTAATTCTACTAGCATTTTGCTGACGTGTCACGCCCACAATTAAAGTTGAATTTTTTATTCAAATGAGATTTTCTTATTGGTCAATATTATTATGGAAACTTTAAAATATTTGTTTCCTATTTTAAATATGATTTGAATCCATTCTTTTTTTTATTTTCGGTTATATTGCCATAAATATTGAGACACGTTTTCATTTTTTTTCCGATTGCAATATATTTATTATCTATCTATCTATCTATCTATCTATCTATCTATCTATCTATCTATCTATCTATCTATCTATCTATCTATCTATCTATCTATCTATCTATCTATCTATCTATCTATCTATCTATCTATCTATCTATCTATCTATCTATCTATCTATCTATCTATCTATCTATCTATCTATCTATCTATCTATCTATCTATCTATCTATCTATCTATCTATCTATCTATCTATCTATCTATCTATCTATCTATCTATCTATCTATCTATCTATCTATCTATCTATCTATCTATCTATCTATCTATCTATCTATCTATCTATCTATCTATCTATCTATCTATCTATCTATCTATCTATCTATCTATCTATCTATCTATCTATCTATCTATCTATCTATCTATCTATCTATCTATCTATCTATCTATCTATCTATCTATCTATCTATCTATCTATCTATCTATCTATCTATCTATCTATCTATCTATCTATCTATCTATCTATCTATCTATCTATCTATCTATCTATCTATCTATCTATCTATCTATCTATCTATCTATCTATCTATCTATCTATCTATCTATCTATCTATCTATCTATCTATCTATCTATCTATCTATCTATCTATCTATCTATCTATCTATCTATCTATCTATCTATCTATCTATCTATCTATCTATCTATCTATCTATCTATCTATCTATCTATCTATCTATCTATCTATCTATCTATCTATCTATCTATCTATCTATCTATCTATCTATCTATCTATCTATCTATCTATCTATCTATCTATCTATCTATCTATCTATCTATCTATCTATCTATCTATCTATCTATCTATCTATCTATCTATCTATCTATCTATCTATCTATCTATCTATCTATCTATCTATCTATCTATCTATCTATCTATCTATCTATCTATCTATCTATCTATCTATCTATCTATCTATCTATCTATCTATCTATCTATCTATCTATCTATCTATCTATCTATCTATCTATCTATCTATCTATCTATCTATCTATCTATCTATCTATCTATCTATCTATCTATCTATCTATCTATCTATCTATCTATCTATCTATCTATCTATCTATCTATCTATCTATCTATCTATCTATCTATCTATCTATCTATCTATCTATCTATCTATCTATCTATCTATCTATCTATCTATCTATCTATCTATCTATCTATCTATCTATCTATCTATCTATCTATCTATCTATCTATCTATCTATCTATCTATCTATCTATCTATCTATCTATCTATCTATCTATCTATCTATCTATCTATCTATCTATCTATCTATCTATCTATCTATCTATCTATCTATCTATCTATCTATCTATCTATCTATCTATCTATCTATCTATCTATCTATCTATCTATCTATCTATCTATCTATCTATCTATCTATCTATCTATCTATCTATCTATCTATCTATCTATCTATCTATCTATCTATCTATCTATCTATCTATCTATCTATCTATCTATCTATCTATCTATCTATCTATCTATCTATCTATCTATCTATCTATCTATCTATCTATCTATCTATCTATCTATCTATCTATCTATCTATCTATCTATCTATCTATCTATCTATCTATCTATCTATCTATCTATCTATCTATCTATCTATCTATCTATCTATCTATCTATCTATCTATCTATCTATCTATCTATCTATCTATCTATCTATCTATCTATCTATCTATCTATCTATCTATCTATCTATCTATCTATCTATCTATCTATCTATCTATCTATCTATCTATCTATCTATCTATCTATCTATCTATCTATCTATCTATCTATCTATCTATCTATCTATCTATCTATCTATCTATCTATCTATCTATCTATCTATCTATCTATCTATCTATCTATCTATCTATCTATCTATCTATCTATCTATCTATCTATCTATCTATCTATCTATCTATCTATCTATCTATCTATCTATCTATCTATCTATCTATCTATCTATCTATCTATCTATCTATCTATCTATCTATCTATCTATCTATCTATCTATCTATCTATCTATCTATCTATCTATCTATCTATCTATCTATCTATCTATCTATCTATCTATCTATCTATCTATCTATCTATCTATCTATCTATCTATCTATCTATCTATCTATCTATCTATCTATCTATCTATCTATCTATCTATCTATCTATCTATCTATCTATCTATCTATCTATCTATCTATCTATCTATCTATCTATCTATCTATCTATCTATCTATCTATCTATCTATCTATCTATCTATCTATCTATCTATCTATCTATCTATCTATCTATCTATCTATCTATCTATCTATCTATCTATCTATCTATCTATCTATCTATCTATCTATCTATCTATCTATCTATCTATCTATCTATCTATCTATCTATCTATCTATCTATCTATCTATCTATCTATCTATCTATCTATCTATCTATCTATCTATCTATCTATCTATCTATCTATCTATCTATCTATCTATCTATCTATCTATCTATCTATCTATCTATCTATCTATCTATCTATCTATCTATCTATCTATCTATCTATCTATCTATCTATCTATCTATCTATCTATCTATCTATCTATCTATCTATCTATCTATCTATCTATCTATCTATCTATCTATCTATCTATCTATCTATCTATCTATCTATCTATCTATCTATCTATCTATCTATCTATCTATCTATCTATCTATCTATCTATCTATCTATCTATCTATCTATCTATCTATCTATCTATCTATCTATCTATCTATCTATCTATCTATCTATCTATCTATCTATCTATCTATCTATCTATCTATCTATCTATCTATCTATCTATCTATCTATCTATCTATCTATCTATCTATCTATCTATCTATCTATCTATCTATCTATCTATCTATCTATCTATCTATCTATCTATCTATCTATCTATCTATCTATCTATCTATCTATCTATCTATCTATCTATCTATCTATCTATCTATCTATCTATCTATCTATCTATCTATCTATCTATCTATCTATCTATCTATCTATCTATCTATCTATCTATCTATCTATCTATCTATCTATCTATCTATCTATCTATCTATCTATCTATCTATCTATCTATCTATCTATCTATCTATCTATCTATCTATCTATCTATCTATCTATCTATCTATCTATCTATCTATCTATCTATCTATCTATCTATCTATCTATCTATCTATCTATCTATCTATCTATCTATCTATCTATCTATCTATCTATCTATCTATCTATCTATCTATCTATCTATCTATCTATCTATCTATCTATCTATCTATCTATCTATCTATCTATCTATCTATCTATCTATCTATCTATCTATCTATCTATCTATCTATCTATCTATCTATCTATCTATCTATCTATCTATCTATCTATCTATCTATCTATCTATCTATCTATCTATCTATCTATCTATCTATCTATCTATCTATCTATCTATCTATCTATCTATCTATCTATCTATCTATCTATCTATCTATCTATCTATCTATCTATCTATCTATCTATCTATCTATCTATCTATCTATCTATCTATCTATCTATCTATCTATCTATCTATCTATCTATCTATCTATCTATCTATCTATCTATCTATCTATCTATCTATCTATCTATCTATCTATCTATCTATCTATCTATCTATCTATCTATCTATCTATCTATCTATCTATCTATCTATCTATCTATCTATCTATCTATCTATCTATCTATCTATCTATCTATCTATCTATCTATCTATCTATCTATCTATCTATCTATCTATCTATCTATCTATCTATCTATCTATCTATCTATCTATCTATCTATCTATCTATCTATCTATCTATCTATCTATCTATCTATTTGCTGACGTGTCACGCCCACAATTAAAGTTGAATTTTTTATTTAAATGAGATTTTCTTATTGGTCAATATTATTATGGAAACTTCAGAATATTTGTTTCCTATTTTAAATATTATTTGAATCCATTCCCTTTTTTTTTATTTTCAGTTATATTGTCATAAATATTGAGACATGTTTCCATTTTTTTCTCGATTGCAATCTCTTTTCGGTTATATTGCTGATGTGTCACGCTCACAATTAAACTTAATTTTTTTATTCAAATTGTATTTTCTTATTGGTCAATATTATTGCTGAAATTTTAAAATATCTGTTTCCTATTTTATAGATATATAAAATGATGTTCGAATTAAAATGGATCAAGCTCCCGTGCCTTGAAGGCACGGGTATTACACTAGTCAATTACTAAATCAATTCCTAAAAATCAACATAAACACTTAAAGAAACTCTGAAAGATTGAAACAAACCAAACTACATAAACTTCAAACAACCCAATCACAAGCAGTGAGTGAGAGAGTTAACCCTTAAAGCAAATGATAAGAGTAGATCGAACTGGAGTACTGGACACAACATCATAGCAATTGATAAGAGTCCAAATCAGATCGTGCGGGCCGCCCACAGTACGTACCGCCCTGCTCGATCGTCTGGCGGTGAGAGGTAAGCAGCGAATTGAGATCGGATTCGGGAAAAGCGCCGCCTTTTTCACCCACGATCGGCGCCTCGGAGAAACTCAGATCTATTAGCGGAAAACCTAATTGAGTTTATAATCTGATTCCGCTCTCTACGTACCTTGAAACTAATTTGTGGCGAATTTGCCAGCATGTAGGATTTCTCCGACCTTTTCACCGAGAAGCATCCCCTGCAGAGACATCTGGCGCCAATCCCCGGTTAATTGAAGCTTTCCCGGGGGAGATCTTTAGCATCTTGCAGCAGGCAGGAGTTACAATGTATATTGAGGGTCCGTTTGGCAACGCAAGTAGTTTTTCGGAGCTTTTGATTTTAATATTTTATAGTTTTAAATAAGTTAAATATAAGATTTTAATTTAATTAGTTTTTGAAATTGGATTTTCAACAGCTAGTTACCCCAAACTTTTCAAAATATTATTCGTTTTTTCTATCTGATCAGCTAGTTTGCATCAACTACTCTATACCAAACACACCTTAGTAGCTTCTGAAAACTCTAATTTAGCATATGTTTAACACACTTAATCAATAAGCTTCAGCGACCTCATCAGCTCTATTTTACCAAACTGACCCTGAATGTACAATAAATTAGGGTAAGAAATTTTATCAAAAGTTCAAAACCGATTGGTAGATGTTAGTTGAGATTGTACTTTGTAATTATAGATAGAATCTTCTATTTCTATCCTTACCCTTTAGGTTGATAAGATCATATCTTCCTAGGGTTTCCATTCTCTTGTATTATATAAATCGTACATATCAATATACAGAATCATCTTCTCCCTCACATCTTTACATGGTATCAGCCTAACCTCTCGATCCTCACGATCAAGATGTCAAACAACCCTACCTCACCCACCCAAATCCTCTTCTTGGCTTCCCCCGATGGGAGCTCTCCCAATTTCCATCTGCCAAATTTTGCCATCCGACTCGATCGTGGCAATTACTCCCTCTGGCGCACCACGGTTCGGTCGGCTCTCGAGGCTTTTGATCTTGCCTCGTTTCTGACTCAGACCGAACCCCCGCCGTCCACAATTCCGGGATCTATTGGTGACGTCCTGTCCTGTCCGGGCATCACCCCTGCTGCAGCCTTTCCGCCTTCACTACTGAGTCTCAGTCGGCGTCTGCTGTCCCTCCCATCCCGAATCCCGAGTATCTTGCTTGGGTTCGTAAGGATCGGCTGGTGCTCCTTTGGATTCGCTCGACCCTCACCACTCCTCTCCTTGGATACATCGCTCGAGCCAACACCACCGCTGAAGCCTGGGACATCCTTGCTCGGATGTTCGCAGCCCAGACTCGTGCCCGCCAGATGCACCTTCGCCATCAGCTTCAGACTCTTACGAAGGGCACCATGTCTGTCCTCGATTATGTGCAAAAGAAACGCGCGATCGCAGACGAACTCGCTGAAAGCATGGTCGTGATCTCCGATTACGATCTTGTGAATTTCGTCTTGTTCGGTCTAGGTTCTTAGTACTCCTCGTTTCGATCGGTGTTTGCTCTCTCAAAGGACCCAATCTCATCCGATGAACTCCTCGGACACCTGCTGCAGGAAGAGCAACGTCTTGAGAAGGACACGCACCCTGCTGTTGACATTGAGCAGCCC
This sequence comes from Persicaria maculosa, assembly GCA_963922045.1. Lineage (NCBI taxonomy): Eukaryota > Viridiplantae > Streptophyta > Magnoliopsida > Caryophyllales > Polygonaceae > Persicaria > Persicaria maculosa. Next base: position 67,859,902 of record OY998254.1, read on the forward strand.
GCTGCCAATGTCGCGGCAACCCGCGAACGTGGTCATGGCTGCGGTAGAGGCCGTGGTCGCTCTTCCTCGGATCGCTCCCACTTTGATCGATCCGACCTCTCTGCTTCTGGTGGTTCCTCTTCCAATGGCTCTGAGCGTCAGCGCCCCGTTTGTCAGATTTGCACTAAGCAGGGCCACGAGGCGTTCAATTGCTTCCAACGCCTCAATCTCTCTGAATTTCCGGTCAGTCACCGTCTTGCTTAGGAAGCGTTGGCTCGTTAAGACACTCCCCACAAGGCTGCCTATTCGGTTGCCTCCCAATCCGAGCTCACTGACCCGTGGATCGTTGATTCCGGGGCGAACCAATCATGTTGCCGCTGATCTGGGTGCCTTTCAGTCGCACTCCCCCTACACCGGTAACAACAACCTAGTTGTCGGCAATGGTAACGCTCTTCCCATTACTTCTTTAGGGCGTACTACTCTTTTTGTTCCGCATGCTGCCAAGCCCCTCAAATTAACCAATATCCTATTTGTTCCTAACCTTACCAGAAATCTATTAAGTGTTTCTCAACTATGTCGAGACAATGATGCCTATATTGAGTTTCATGCTAACTACTGTGCTATTAAGAACTTGCAGGGGCAGCCACTTCTAAGCGGAACCGTTGAAAATGCCCTTTATTTCCTCCCTTGTCAACCTAAGCCTTAGAGTCGTCCGTCTGTCTTCCTTGGTGAGCGTGCCTCTGCTGACTGCTGGCATCACCGGCTCGCTCATCTTCATGAGTCCATCCTTCGTCGCTTACTTTCGAGTCATCGTTTACCTGTTTCCTCACACAAATTGGCGTCGGTTTGCTCGTCGTGTCAACTAGGCAAAAGTCATCGACTTCCCTTGCCAAGCCGTCCGACCTCCACTGCCAATCCGTTTGATCTTGTTCATTCGGATGTGTGGGGTCCTGTGTCTTTACCTTCTTTGTCTCACAAAAAATACTATATTACGTTTATTGATGATTGTACCAAGTTCACTTGGATCTATTTCTTATCCAATAAAGCTCAGGTTTATTCTACTTTCCAATTGTTCATAAAAATGACCCAAACACAATTCTCTACAATGATCAAAGCATTTCAAACCGATTGGGGAGTTGAGTATCGCAGCGTTTCCACCTATCTTACATCGCTGGGTATCCATCATCGTGTGTCATGTCCCTACACGCCTGAACAGAACGGCACCTCTGAGTGTCGAAATCGCTCCATCGTTGAAAAGGGTCTTGCCCTCTTAGCCCATGCTCACCTACCAAAACAATTTTGGGAATATGCTTTTCATACTTCCGTCTATCTATCCAATCGGACCATCACTCCCATTCTCAATTATAAATCCCCCTTTGAATCCCTGTACAACAAAGTGCCTGACTATGGGTTTCTCAAGGCTTTTGGTTGCCTATGCTATCCCTTTCTACGCCCCTACACACATTCCAAACTTGAATTCAGGTCTCTTCCGTGCATTTTCTTAGGATATAGCACCAAACATAAAGGGTATGTATGTTTCCACTCTCCGGCTACTCGGATGTATGTCTCTCGCTATGTCGTGTTTGACGAGTCCACCTTCCCATACTCCGCTTCCCCTTCCCCCTCTGCCCCTCCCGTCACCTCCACCTTGCCTCTCTCACTTCTCCAGCAGGCTGTAGATGCTTCCCTATCACCAATGCCTTCACCGACAGTGACCGAACTCCCGGTCCCCTCCATGCCTACATCTTCTCCGCTTCTCGCAGCCTCTCCTGCTACATCTCCGGGTCTAGCAGCATCCCCTATCCCTTCCATCTCACCCAACTCGAGTCAGTCGTCCTCCGCTCACTCGTCTCCCATGTCCCAGCCCTCGGCTTCCGCTAGTGTCGACTCTAGCACGCATGAAAGCCCGTCTAACTCCTCCCAGACGAGCCCGTCTCCCTCCCTCTCTCCCTCACCGCCCCCTGCCCCAGTTGCTCCGTCGTGGTTTCGCCCGTCGGACACATCGACCCACTCGATGTCCACTCGTGCCAAAACCAATGATCTTAAACCACGAGTTCTTACCTGTACCAAATATCCCCTCCCGTTAGCTCTTCCAGCCCACCCCGAACCTCGCTTCTTCCATCAGGCCTCAAAAAGCCCCCAATGGCAGCACGCTATGCAGTCTGAATATGATGCTCTAATGTCTAATGGGACCTGGGCCTTAGTTCCTAGGCCTCCAGGTGCTAACATTGTTGGTTGTAAGTAGGTTTACAGGGTCAAGACCAAGGCTGACGGCTATGTTGATCGTTACAAGGCTCGTCTCGTGGCGAAGGGCTTTAATCAAGAGCCTGGTGTCGACTATTTTGATACGTTCAGTCTGGTAATTAAACCTACCACTATTCGCCTTATATTGAGCTTAGTTGTTACCAGCAACTGGCCTCTCAGACAGGTTGATATTAACAACACCTTCCTCAATGGCGATCTTGCTGAAACAGTGTTTATGGAGCAACCGCCGGGCTTCCAGGTCTCTGACAAACCATCCTATGTCTTTCGTCTTCGGAAGGCTCTATACGGTCTGAAACAGGCACCTCGGGCGTGGTTTCACAAACTCCGCGCAGCCCTTCATCGTCATGGCTTCTCGAACTGCATCTCTGATTCCTCCCTGTTCATCAAGAAGGCCGGTTCTCATGTCGTTTATGTGCTTGTGTACGTTGACGACCTCATCATCACTGGCTCTCATGCTCCGTTTATTGATGCCTTCGTCTCCAGCCTTCATCGTGCCTTTTCCCTTAACGACCTTGGATCCTTGCACTACTTCCTTGGTATACAGGTCACTCGATCTGCTGACGGCCTTCATCTGAATCAGCAGAAGTACATTGCTGATATTCTGGGTAGGTGTGCCATGACTGGAGCTCACCCCATCGCATCCCCCGCGGAGCCTGATGTCCACTAAAATGGCCATGTTGAAACACAAATTTTAGCTCCATATTCTATATACTTTGCATATTTTGGGATGGGAATATGTTGAATTTATGTAATATGTGCTTATTTGTAAGAAATAGAGGTCTGCATATGTTTTGGCTTAATATTGCAGAATTTGGAGCCATTCCGGGACAAAACCAAGAAGCAAAGACGGAAGCCGAGCCTTACTCGATATCGAGTACTTTTCCTCGATATCGACCAAAGAGATATGAGCAAGGACTGGTCGAGAAGGAGTTGATCGAGGAACTGAAGACAAAGCCAACCCGACTCCAGGACCCTACTCGATATCGAGTAGTTTACTCGATATCGACCAAGCCTTGAAGCCGCATCTGGAATCGAGGAGGCGACACCTGATCGAGAAGCCGAAGACCTAGACATACCGAGCATCATTTCCTCGATATCGAGTAGTTTACTCGATATCGACAAGACCAGAAGCACTTGTCCGAGCCAGGTCGGGGAGAAGTTGCTCGAGCAGGCCAGCAATCCGAAGTCGACGTCACATTTCCTCGATATCGAGTACTTTTACTCGATATCGAGTAAAACCTTCCTGGGCCGCGTTACGCGGTTGGGCTTTCCGAGTCAAGTTGGGCTTACTTGGGAGCGAAGGAGTCCGAGATCTATCAAGTCTATCAAGGTTTATTCATGGAGAGAGGATTTATCCACAAATGAAGATATTTAGATATTTTAGATATATTTCCTTTTAAGATAAATGTTCCTTTTATTAAAGTTTTATCATTAGATATAGATAGATATTTCCTTCCTTGATTAGCAAGGATTGGAAGCCTATAAATAAAGCCTTAGGGGCTGAGTTTTATTAAATTCAATTCAGAAGCTAGAGAAGTAGTTCCACAGAGAAGTTTAGGAGTTCAAAGGTTTTAGGGTTTTGGCGTTCAACGAAAGTTGGAGTGCCGGGATTGTAAAGACTTTGAATATAGTTTAATGCAAGTTATTTCTTTTCAATCAATGTCTGCAATTGCGATGAAGCGCGAGTAGTCCACCCACTTCTAGGGTTGGGGCGAGCCCGACGATAGCCATGCGTGTTTGAGGTAAAGATCCGACCTTTATCATGTTTTGAGCATCTACTACCTTTTATATGTTTATTACCCATTCAATGGAGATCCATGCTAACAACTTGGATTGTAAACCTAAAATTGGTAGATACAATTAGGGTTTCTTGAAGGAGTTGTCTAATTGTTGGAAAAGGCAAAAGCTTGATCCTTCGATGCAATTTGCATGATTATCGTTATTCATCTTGCCTTATGCATGCTTGGTTATTGTCGTTGCAAACCCCGATCTTGGAAGTTTTCTTTTACATAGTTTATTTCGAGTTTCGCAAAGCCTTGTTCTTTATTTTCTTTCGTTACGAAGTTTCTGTCTCCTCGATATCGACCAAAACTGGTCGATATCGGCTCTGATTTTCGATCGCCTAGATCGCCGTAGCTTCTGGTGTGCAGGAACCCGACATCGACGAAAGCCTTACTCGATATCGAGTAAACTCTCCTCGATATCGACCAACCACCGAGAGCTGCTGCTGCTTGCTTCGACTTGCCCGATCTTCTGTCGAGTAAAGTTTACATGAGATCGAGCAACTCTGGTCGACTTCTGCCATGAGAATCATCCGCTGCCTAGGATCCGCTAACACGCTTCCTCGAGGATCGATCCTGACTTCCCACTGCTGCATCAGGAGGAGGTCTTGTAATTATTTGCGTGGGCACGAATTTGGTTTGATCTATTTCATTATATTTTAAACTAGATTTTCTCCTACATCAAATTGGCGCCGTTGCCGGGGAAGCAATCATTCGCGCCTTAGGTAATTAAATCTCACGTTTGCTTTGAGTTACTTCGCAGTTGTATGTGCCGTTCTGGTCAACCACCTAAGTTTGACGCCTTAGACGATCCGGAACGTCTTATACACATCCACTCTAGACTGAAAAGGATCATGGCGACTGCCGAAACACAAGCTGAGATGATCGAGAGGCTAACTAGGGAAATAGCCGCCAAGGATACTGCCCTCGCCACTGAGAGAGCAGGTAGGGAACAGGAAGTTATGCGAAGGAGGCAATTGGAAGATGAGCTTGCCCAATACCCTACAACTGCAGAGGATTACATCCACCCGACTCTCGTCGTGCCTGAATCAGCCATTCTAATCCCTGAAAATAACTTTAAAATTCGCACTCACTTCCTTATTGAACTTAAAAATAATGCCTCCCATGGAAGATTTAATGAATGCCCTCTTGAACATATTAACAATTTTTCTGACATGTGTCGTACTCTTGTTGAAGGTACTACTCTGGAATATGTCAAGATGAAGGCTTTCCGTTGGTCTCTCGCGGGTCCTGCATTGAAGTGGTTAGAAGGACTGAAACCACGATCCCTCACGACATGGGCTCAAGTAGAGCAGGAATTTCTCAACAAATTCTTCCCTCCTGCAAAGACAGCCCTCCTCCGACAGAAGATCACAGCTTTCAAACAAAAGCATGGGGAGCCGCTGGCAAAGGCATGGGAACGATATAAGGAACTCCTGCGATCCTGCCCTACACATGGGCAGCCACCCTATGTCATTCAAGAGATCTTCTTCAATTCTCTTGACCAACTCACTAAGGATAGGATCAACCAGTATACTCGATATGAGTACCTGGCGATGCCCCCAGCTGACGCATGGGGTATACTGGACAAGCTTACCAACTACGATAACAAGTATGGGGCTCCTACAAACTATGATGAGGATACCTATGCCAGGCCAGCTCCATCCATGCCCCTTTATGAGCCTTCTAAGGAGATTGACCCAGATGTCAGGGAGCAGTACTATAGAGATCAGAATCGCAAGCTCCTCAAGCAAGTCAAGTATCTTTCTGCCAACTAGCCCTGCATTGAATGCGGCTCACAACGGCATACCACTACTGAATGCCCACATACAGAGCAAGTCAGGATGGCAGAAACTCATGAAGAGGTAGCTTACGCAGGGTGTCCCAATCGCTTTATGGGAGACAAAAGGTTCCAACAACCACAATGGAACCAAGGTGCCCCCAGGAACCCCCCGCCATACAGAGCTCCAGGACATCCGGAAAGGGACCAGAAGAAGGACGATCTACAGCTCATCCTTGATGAGATGCGCCGGAATCAAGGAACCATCAACAATCAATTCCAGAACATAAATACAAAATTTGGAGAGCTCGAAATCTGGAAGAAAAGCATAGAGACCCAGATGGGTCAATTCACGGCGCACATTCCACGACCATCCGGGCAACTCCTTGGGCAAACAGAACCAAATCCTAAATGGAAGACCGGACACGTCGCAGTTGTAAAACTCAGGAGCGGGCACCAATTACACGAGCCAGAGGTCGGAATGAACCAAGATAAAGCGGAGCAGCAACTCGATAACGAGCAACAGCAACTCGATTTCGACCAAAACTTGGTCGATATCGACAAGAAACAACTCGACACGGAGGAGAAGCCAAAATCGGACTCATCTGCACAGCCCAGCAACTCGAGATCGACAATTGTTGTCGATATCGAGGAACCCAGGTCGAAATCGAGGAGAAGTTGGCCGATGTCGAGGACTCTGCAACACCGCCGACATCTGTTCTGGCTCCGAAGCAGAAAAAGACACTTCCTTTCCCTTCCAAAGCACTAAAAGATCCCACTACAGGTAGGTTTAAGCGCTTTGTTAATATGCTTCAAGATCCGAATGTCTCTATTCCTTTTACAGAAGCTCTGCAAGAGATGCCTGCGTATGTCAAATTTCTCAAGGAGATCCTCAGCAACAAGCGATCTATTTCAGAAATCGCCAGCGAATGCAAAGTGCTCCACTTCCGTGAGAAGAGACCTGTCCCTGGTAAGTTTTCTGTTCCTGTGGGATTTGGTCAATATAAATATGAGTCCTTATGTGATTTAGGAGCTAGTGTGAGTATCATGCCCCTATCAATATGGAGAAAGGTAAAGATAGGATCTATAGAGCTTGTGGATGCCAAGCTATACATGGCAAACAATACAGTGGTCATCCCTACAGGTATGGTTGAGAATGTCTCTGTCCAGGTTGGTAAGTTCTTTATTCCCGCTGATTTCCTTATTATAGACTGTGCTGAAGATCTTACTAGCCCTATTATTCTTGGTAGACCATTTCTAGCTACTCCAAATGCCAAGATTAGTGTCAAACAACGATTGCTCACCTTCACAATAGGCGACGAGGTCTTAGATTTCTCTTTTGGCCCTGCAAAAGAGGAGGTTTCATGGCTGGAAGTGAAGAGCATCAGCAACCACGGGATCGAGCAAGCAACGGAGGACAACACCAAAATTCTGCTCGACATCGACAAAAGCTCGTCGATATCGACCAAAGTGTTACTCGATGTCGACCATAATTGCTCGATATCGACTTCCTCTGCGGAGCACCAGACTTGCCAAGAGCCTAAGTATGGGGTCCCTGCACTCGATATCGACCAGTCTTGCTCGATGTCGACCAACCCTAAGCCCGAAGATTTCTGTTTTGGGCCCAAAAAGGTAAGTTCAAGTATGAATTCTACTCCTCCTCAGTCCATTAAGAAAATTTTAAATAATTTAAGGGGAGGTAAGGCCCTGTGGCGAGAGAATCTGCGGAGAATGAAAGCTGGAAAGAAAATGAAAGAAGGAAAAGGAGACTATGCAAGCAACCACCTATCAGCCGAGCTTGCATACTACAACCAGGACCTAGATGATCCAGGAGAAGGGCCAAGCACAAGCGGGCCCCACATTGACGGTCATTGAGCACAAACGGAGAAGTCGGCCTAGCGACTCTAAAATTTAGAGCATGTACATAAAACTTTTTAATTTTGGGACTTTGAAACTTTTGGTTTTGGTTTTGTTTTTTGTTTTAGTTTTAAAATATTTCACGTGGAAAGTCTTGTCTTCGTGTGAAATCTAACACTTTTAGGTTGGCAAGTATAAAAGGATCGCGAAGGGTAGAAAAAGAAGTCCCTGAAAGTTAGTCGGAATCGACGAAGGCCAAGTCGAGAACGACCAGGAGGAGCAGCCCGGTTTTACTCGATATCGAGTAGGCCAACTCGATATCGACCAAGTCAGAAGGCTCATCGACTTCAGCATTCCACTCGACGCTGACAGCTTACTCGATATCGAGTACAGTACTCGATATCGACCAACCCAGTTCCTCGACATGCCCTGTTTTGCCTTCCTCGACGCATTATTCGGTGAGTTCCTTCCTTTACTTTTGTTTTTATTTGATTTTATACAGTGGGGACACTGTATGATTTAAGTATGGGGTGGGAGAAGAGCTCATTATCATTATTATATGTTTTATTCTTGTTCTTGGTTTTACATGGTGAAATTATATGTTTTATTCTTGTTCTTGGTTTTACATGGTGAAATTATATGTTTTATTCTTGCTTTTGGTTTAACATGGTGAATTTTGAGTAAATTTTAAATTTTTGTGCATAATTGCTAAAACTCAAAATTTTATAAGACATCTCCCATTGCTTGTAAATTGTTCAAAGAAATAGTGTCATGGAAGCTTGTATAGAACTCGACGATGCAAAATTGGATTCATTAGAGATATAGCATGAAATTGCCTAGTAGAGGGAAGTCACAATGAAGTATATATTTTCTTGAAAACCATGAAAGGAGGTAAAATTTGAAGTTGATTTTGACATGTTGCATGATAAAAGGATGGAGGACTTTATATTTCCATATAATACTCATTGTTATATCCTAGCCTTACCTATGCTTATGCATTACACAAAGCCATATTATGCCTTATTTCATACATTGCTCCACATGTTCTAAATATTGCCCATTCTTTACCTTATTTCCTATCCGGGGATTATGTTGAGAATGATGTTACATTATGGAGATTATTATACGGTGTTTGTGTTGTTATATATCATTATTGGAGTTTGGCGAAATGTTTGAATATATGGAAAATTTAATGAGTGAAAGAAAATCCGATCAAAGATCGACCCTGCTCGATGAGATAATAGTTTGGCGAGATGGGACACCAAGGTGAGGAGTCCGAAGCACTAAGTTTCCGGGGCCATTCATGACACCCATGTTTGCGACTCGCGAGAAGGCAGTGCTGAGGTTAGAGAGGTAAAAGCATTATTATTGATAAAAGCATTATGAAAGGTGACAAATCTAATGAAGAAGGAATGTGGTATGAAAGTTGGAAAGTACTCCATTTCCCCGGATTATTAGCACCACATTGCCAAAAATTGCCCACCTTTTAGCCTCTTACCAATCTACTCCTTATTAAGCTTAAATTGAAGTCCTCTTGATTATTAATGCTTTGTCACTTATGAATTGTTTTGGCATAACCTTCCTTTTATGAGTAGATGTTGCTTTTATTGCACATGTATGGATTTGTGACACTAGTACCTTATCAAGGATGGTAATTGATTGCAGGGACATATGAGAATGAATCTATGATGTTGAGAGTTTAAATTCTTCCCCTGAATGACCATCCAAGTTATTGCTTGGGGACAAGCAAGCTTAAGTATGGGCTGATTTGATGTCCACTAAAATGGCCATGTTGAAACACACATTTTAGCTCCATATTCTATATACTTTGCATATTTCGGGATGGGATTATGTTGAATTTATGTAACATGTGCTTATTTGCAAGAAATAGAGGTCTACATAAGTTTTGGTTTAATATTGCAGAATTTGGAGCCATTCCGGGACAAAACCAAGAAGCAAAGACGGAAGGCGAGCCTTACTCGATATCGAGTACTTTTCCTCGATATCGACCAAAGAGATATGAGCAAGGACTGGTCAAGAAGGAGTTGATCGAGGAACTGAAGACAAAGTCAACCCGACTCCAGGACCCTACTCGATATCGAGTAGTTTACTCGATATCGACCAAGCCTTGAAGCCGCATCTGGAATCGAGGAGGCGACACCTGATCGAGAAGCCGAAGACCTAGACATACCGAGCAGCATTTCCTCAATATCGAGTAGTTTACTCGATATCGACAAGACCAGAAGCACTTGTCCGAGCCAGGTCGGGGAGAAGTTGCTCGAGCAGGCTAGCAATCCGAAGTCGACGTCACATTTCCTCGATATCGAGTACTTTTACTCGATATCGAGTAAAACCTTCCTGGGCCGCGTTACGCGGTTGGGCTGTCCGAGTCGAGTTGGGCTTACTTGGGAGCGAAGGAGTCCGAGATCTATCAAGTCTATCAAGGTTTATTCATGGAGAGAGGATTTATCCACAAATGAAGATATTTAGATATTTTAGATATATTTCCTTTTAAGATAAATGTTCCTTTTATTACAGTTTTATCATTAGATATAGATAGATATTTCCTTCCTTGATTAGCAAGGATTGGAAGCCTATAAATAAAGCCTTAGGGGCTGAGTTTTATTAAATTCAATTCAGAAGCTAGAGAAGTAGTTCCACAGAGAAGTTTAGGAGTTCAAAGGTTTTAGGGTTTTGGCGTTCAACGAAAGTTGGAGTGCCGGGATTGTAAAGACTTTGAATATAGTTTAATGCATGTTATTTCTTTTCAATCAATGATTACGATTGCGATGAAGCACGAGTAGTCCACCCACTTCTAGGGTTGGGGCGAGCCCGACAATAGTCATGCGTGTTTGAGGTAAAGATCCGACCTTTATCATGTTTTGAGCATCTACTACCTTTTATATGTTTATTACCCATTCAATGGAGATCCATGCTAACAACTTGGATTGTAAACCTAAAATCGGTAGATACAATTAGAGTTTCTTCAAAGAGTTGTCTAATTGTTGGAAAAGGTAAAAGCTTGATCCTTCGATGCAATTTGCATGATTATCGTTATTCATCTTGTCTTATGCATGCTTGGTTATTGTTGTTGCAAACCCCAATCTTGGAAGTTTCCTTTTACATAGTTTATTTCGAGTTTCGCAAAGCCTTGTTCTTTATTTTCTTTCGTTACGAAGTTTCTGTCTCCTCGATATCGACCAAAACTGGTCGATATCGACTACTGATTTTCGATCGCCTAGATCGCCGTAGCTTCTGGTGTGCAGGAACCCGACGTCGATGAAAGCTTTACTCAATATCGAGTAAACTCTCCTCGATATCGACCAACCACCAAGAGCTGTTGCTGCTTGCTTCGACTTGCCCGATCTTCTGTCGAGTAAAGTTTACACGAGATCGAGCAACTCTGGTCGACTTCTGCCGTGAGAATCATCCGCTGCCTAGGATCCGCTGACACGCTTCCTCGAGGATCGATCCTGACTTCCCACTGCTGCATCAGGAGGAGGTCTTGTAATTATTTGCGTGGGCACGAATTTGGTTTGATCTATTTCATTATATTTTAAACTAGATTTCCTCCTACATCAGAGCCAGGATCTCGCCTTCGTCAGGAAGGTGATCCTTTCTCTGACCCCCATCTCTATCGCAGCATCGTTGGCGCCTTGCAGTATGCTACTATTACCCGTCCGGAGATCTCCTATGCAGTTAATCGGGTCTATCAGTTCATGCATCAGCCCACCGATTCACACTGGTCAGCCGTCAAGAGGATCCTTCGTTATCTGAAGGGCACTCTCTCGGCAGGGCTTCATCTACGATACCTCCATGATCGGCGACTCGTTGCCTTTTCTGACACTGGATGGGCGTCTGATCCTGATGACTGTCGCTCGCAGCATGGCTTTGCTATTTACTTTGGGGGAAATCTCATCAGCTGGTCCTCTTGGAAGCAGAAGGTTGTCGCTCGCTCTAGCACATAAGCGGAGTATCGTGTCATTGCCTTCACCTCTGTTGAACTCATCTGGCTTCAGCAGCTGCTCAAGGAGATGGTCATCCCCATTCCTCGCGCTCCAATCCTTCTCTGTGACAATCTGAGTGCCACATTCTTGTCTGCTAATCCCGTTTTCCATCAGCGGTCAAAGCACATAAAAATTGACTATCATTTTGTTTGCGAACAGGTGGCTGCGCGTGAGCTCGTCGTTCGTCTTGTTCGATCCATTGACTAGGTTGCAGACATCATCACCAAAGCTCTTGGAACATCTCGGATTCAGTTGCTACGTTCCAAGCTTCATGTTCTTCCTCGACCATGAGCTTGCGGGGGCATGTTAGTTGAGATTGTATTTTGTACTTATAGATAAAATCTTTTATTTCTATCCTTACCCTTTGGGTTGATAAGATCATATCTTCCTAGGGTTTCCATTCTCTTGTATTATATAAACCGTACATATCAATATACAGAATCATCTTCTCCGATCCCTCACATCTTTACAGTAGAGAGATCAAAACCCGCTGACTGAATCAGTTATTAGCTAGACATTAAATTGAGTCTAAACTCATGAAATTGGATGATTAAGAAATTGATTGGGTATTGCATCTCTTGCAAGTTGCAACGTAGCCATACGCCAATCCACCTTCACCCCAATCAACAATCCTTGTGAAACTGCTCCTGATCATCGGATGGAAATAATTTTTAAAAATAAAAAGGACTTCATTGCAATTTTGGGTAAATTATCTTTCCAATAGATAAAGACCGTATTGTCAATAGACATTATGATGAAATAAGATAAAGGAAAAGTTAACGACACCGGCGATAGAGTTTACTTTCCTAAAGACTTGATAGAATTTGATCTCCCTAGGTACGTACGTAGTAAGTCTTTTGGTATTGTCGAACCATGCACATTAAAATTGCCTAACCAAGCTAAAAAGAGAGCTAGCTAACATTTCCTCTACGCATAACAACAAGCTTCAAGTTGGTTTGGTTTCGATGTAGACCTTCCCGAAGCCTTGGTCCCAGACAAGGACGCCATTGTCTGGATTACAAAGATAAACTTGCCATTTATGTGTAATTTGCTCAACTTGATCACATGCTGGTCTATCCAAAAGAATCACGTACGGCGGTATTGGATTTGACAAACCCGTGACCCGTAGAGATAGCTGTATTACACAAGTAGAGGCCAATAATTGAGAACTGATTATACATGAATTGAGCCGCTATATGGATCAGCAGTGGAACTATTTATTTTTAATATGCTGTATGCATGAACCCTAGTACAAACAGCCTTTTTGTTTTTGTTTTTACTTTACTCAAGTATTTATTTTTAATATTTTTTTGGCCTCCATCATGGACTTGTTCATGGACTCCTGTCATGCCCACAGCCCACTGATAACTTGCTCCAGTAATCTTAAATGCCGTACCTTGAATACCAGTTAATCCTCCATCCACTATTCCCTCTGTATATCTATAAATACCCCCAAACACAAACACCAGCTTACTCGATCTTAACTCTCATCCCTCTCATATCAACTCTAAATTGATTAATTGTTCGCTCAGTCCAAGCAAAATGAAGCCTTCGACTCTCCTCGTCGCCGTTTGCGCCATCCTTCTAGTCGTGTTTGCCTCCGCAGGTCCGATTCGCCCACGGTCCAAAATCAGTACCGATATAAGCCGTGCACTTGGCATTTTGGAAAAAGCGAAGCCCTTTATCGGCTTGGCTGATCAATATAAGGAGGCGTGCATTAAGGGTTTGGAAAAGTACAAGTTACAATCTGCAGCACTCTGGTACACCAATGGCCGCTACCACGACCAACAAAAGTGCTGCACCTACCGAACTGGCTTTGTTCACGCCTGCACTCTAATTATCCCTAAATTTAATGAACTCCGCCTACTCAAAAACATACTCGACAAGATTTGCAGCTCGTAGAAGTTTTTATATATATAATATTTACGTTATGTTGAAAGTGTAGCTTAAACACATATGATTCAAGCTTAGTTTTATTTTCTGTTATTTTAGTTAAGTGTCAATACAATTGTACTCGATGTCGATGAAGTATGTGTGCTGTAGTCGACATAGAGGAGAGTCAGTTAGAGTTGGTTTTTAGCAGTTGTGTTTAGCTAAGTTAGTGGATGTAGTGGAGCTTAGCCTAGCAGTTATGGAGTCAGTTTGTGTATGTGAATGTAGTCATGTTTGTAGCAGTTTTCCTTCATTGAATCAGAGAAGTTATTGGCTTCAGGTTTGCTCTCTCTTTCAACACAAGTTTTGTCGACTTGCTAGATCACAGATTCAAGTATCTGTGGTTGCCTTGTGTTGCTGTGATTGTGGTTGTCTGTGCTCCAATCCAACAATTGGTATCAGAGCTGAGATTAAAAGATCTCACCGGGTTTAACTTCTGGGAATTGAGTGGTGTGAGAGATAAACACAGGGAAACACTTGTGAGATTTCTGTGTTCAGCAATATGCAGAACAATGGAGGTGGAGGGGTTGGCAATCCTCAATTGCAAATCTTCAAAGGAGTGAATTATCACTTCTGGAGCCTGAAGATGACCACTTTGTTCAAATCACTGGAAGTTTGGAACCTTGTTGATCAAGGATTTGAAGATGCAGATCAACCTGAGCCAGATCAAGCCTTGAGAGAGAAAAGAAAGAAAGATTCTAAGGCACTTTTCATGATTCAAAGTGCTCTAGATGATGAGGTCTTTCCAAGGATAGCAGCCTCTACAACTGCTCATGATGCTTGGGAAGTTTTGAAGCAAGAATACATGGGAGATGGGAGAGTAGTCATATATAGTCAAGTTGTAGACCTTAAGAAAGGAGTTTGAGACTCTGGTTATGCAAGAGAAAGAGACTGTTCAAGTATTCTTGTCTCAAGTATCTGGTATTGTCAACCATATGAGGACATATGGAGAGACTATGAGCAGTGAGACCATAATGAGTAAGGTCTTGAGAAGTCTTACAAAGAAGTATGATCATGTAGTTGCAGCAATTGAAGAATCAAAAGATTTGTCTGTGTACAAATTTGAAGAATTGTCTAGTTCCTTGCAAGCTCATGAAGAGAGAATGAGCAGGACAAGTGAGCAGAAGGAAGAGAAGGTTTTTCAGGTGAAAGATGAAAATCAGAAGAGTAAGAATGAGGGTTCTTCAAGTAGGGGTGGCTTCAGAGGAGGTCACAGAGAAAGAGGCAACTATAGAGGTGGTCAAAGAGGTAGAGGAGGAAGAGGTTATGGCAGAGGTGAGTACAGTGGCTCAGGTAGGGGAAATGGAGGTGAGCAAGGAAAGGAGCAGTGGAAGGATTCCAATAGGAATCAAAGCAATGACTCAAGGCAACAGAAGAGTGGCATTAGATGCTACTATTGCAAGAAATTCGGGCACAATGAGGCTTTCTGTTGGGAGAAACAGGAGAATGAGCAAAAGGGAGTGAATTATACAAAGAAGAATGAGCAAGAAGAAAGGTTGTTCATGGCTTTGTCTTCATTTGGAGATACTGCAAGCAGCATGTGGTATCTTGACAGTGGTTGTTCAAACCATATGTCAAGTTCAAGAGAAATGTTTAGAGATCTTGATGAATCTAAGAAGGGAAGTGTCAAGATAGGAGACAACAAAGTGTTAAAGGTTGAAGGGAGAGGAACCATTGTGATCAAGAGTGAGAAAGGAGGAGAGAAGTCCTTACAAGATGTTCAGTATGTGCCCGGACTTGCTCATGATCTGTTGAGTGTTGGTCAGCTCCAAGAGACAGGCTACTAAGTGTTGTTTGATGAGGATGCTTGTGTGATCAGAGACAAGAGAACAGGTGAAGTTGTTGTGAGGGTGAGCATGACTAAAAACAGGATGTTTCCTCTTGATTTGGCAAGAGGTGTGAATAGAGCAATGACAGTGAAAGGAGGTGATGAGTCAAAGCTGTGGCATCACAGGTATGGGCACTTAAACATTCAAAGTTTGAAGATGCTTAGTACAAAATCAATGGTTAATGGTCTACGAAAGGTAGATGAGTTAGATTTATGTGAAGGCTGTGTGTATGGAAAGCAATTTAAGGGACCTTTTTCAACTGGTGAAGCCTGGAGAGCTAGTGAATGTTTAGAATTGGTTCATGCAGATCTCTGTGGACCTATGCAAACAGATTCACTAGGAGGAAGCAAGTATTTCTTTCTCATAACTGATGATTTCAATAGAATGAGTTGGATTTACTTTCTGAGATTGAAGTCTGAAGCTTTTGAGTGCTTCAAGAAGTTTAAAGCTCTCACAGAAAAACAGTCAGGCAAGATGTTGAAGGCTTTGAGAACTGATAGAGGAGGAGAGTTCATGTCATTTGAGTTCATGTCATGGTGTGAAGAAAATGGCATAAGGAGAGAGCTCACAACACCCTATACACCAGAGCAAAATGGGGTGGCTGAAAGGAAGAACAGAACTGTAGTTGAGATGGCAAGGTGCATGTTGAAGGCAAGGAGGGTCCCAAACCAGTTTTGGTGTGAGGCAGTGGCTACAGCAGTGTATATTCTCGAATTTTTTTTCAGAATATTCATGAAATAGAAAATAATTACAAAATTGTTCACCGTTTGAAACATTTTGTCAAAATGTTCAAAGGTGTCAGGTCGAGCAGAAAAGCGCGGATTTAAACCGCGCTTTTCTTTGAATCTCTGACAGATCAGAGATCAAATAAAAAAAAAATATAATAAGGTGAACCGCGGTTTCAAACCGCGGTTCTACCTTTTTTTTTATTTTTTTTTAAACGAAAATACATAAACCGCGTGCTCAAACCGCGGTTTATGTGGTGGTTGTTGGTCAAACCTGGGCATTTAATGAGCCGCGGTTTAAGGCAGCGGTTTTCACCAAGAAAACCGGGGTTTGGGTCAGCGGTTTTTGTGTGGATAGAAATTAAAACCAAACCCTACCCTTCTTTCCCCCATTTCATCTCTTCACCGTCTTCAACCTAAGCGAAACCGGGATTTCAGCTGCTCGTGCTCCCTGTCGGCGTTGAGCTCCAGCCGGCATCCCCTCCCACCCTAATACCTCCTATTTATCTCCATCCCATCCTCTTACTTGCTTCATAACTTTTCCGACTCAGATCTCTTCTAAATCCGGCTGCCATCACCGATTGAGGTTAGTGCCCTGTTCTTCGGATATGTATGCAATTCTTTGTAGCTTTTAATACGAATTTGGCTCTAATAATGCAAATATAGGATATTATGCAGTAGTATAGGGCATGTGAAGGTAGAATAATTAGTGTATGATTAGATAATAGTAGCATATAGAATAAAAGATTATAATATATAAATATTCAATAAAGAATAGGCATACAAATGATTACTTTATGTGTTTGGAATAGGCAAATGGAAATGCAGTTGAATCCCGGGCCAATAGTGAGTGACGTGCTTCATCGACAGAATCTGCATAGGTCGACTGACGTGTGGAACCGAGTTGAATATGTAAGGATTTATTGTTAATGGAATTTAAGTATTGGTTGACACAATATTATCGAACTAAAACATGCATACTCTATATATGTGTAGACTGATGGGGTGATCCAGCATAGGATGCACTTACGAAAGTTTGGCAGAGGGTTGATCCCACACCCGAGAGTCCTACATTACATAAAGGCGGCAGGATTTTACGGTATCTATCGGTTAGGATCTACGTTTGAGATTGATCATGAACTTGTGACCGCTTTAGTGGAGAGGTGGAGGCCCGAGACACACACATTCCACTTGACTGTTGGGGAGGCATCAATCACACTACAAGATGTGTCAGTTCTGCTTGGGCTTCGAGTGGACGGTCTTGCAGTGACTGGCACTGCATGTCATAGTTGGGATGTTGTCGCTCAAACATTGCTCGGGGTCACTCCACCGGCAAATTGTATTCGTGGATCATCAGTGAAACTGTCATGGTTACGCGAGCTACTTGTCCCTTTACCAGACGATGCTGATGAAGCCATAGTTCAGTGTCAAGCTAGGGCGTACATCCTGTTGCTAATGGCTAGTGTCACATTTGGTGATACTAGTGGTGGACAAGTGCAGTTAATCTACCTTCCACTGTTGGCAGATTTGGAGGCAGCTGGCCAATACAGTTGGGGAAGTGCTACGCTTGCGTTCTTATATCGCCAGCTCTGTAGAGCAACGAACCGGGAGAAGGCAGAGGTTGTGGGACCTATCATATTATTGCAGGTAACTGACTGTCAATAGTTGATTCAATTTATTCATACGATTCGAAGCTAAATGGCTAATTCAAATTAGTAAATTATTTATACGAATGAAAGTTAAATAGGTGATTCACTTTTTGTAGTTATGGGCTTGGGAGCGCATCTCAATAGGACGACCAAAATGTATTTACGTGAACACCGGGGGCGATGTAAATGAACTTGGAAGGGCGAAGAGACAAGAGTCTCGAAAGAAGAAAGGTCAAGGCTCTCAACCTCCCCCATTTGGCGTGCACTTTGTAGATGGAGAAGACTCTCTTGCAATGAGATGGCTACAGTGTTTGTATTCATACGGAACGACACCTAAGTCTCTGAAGTATTATCGAGATGCATTGGACCGACAACGCGGGGATCAGGTTAGACATGCAATCTTGCTTAACATAATAATTGTAGTAAATTTCAATTAGTTGTCTCCTAGCTTAATAGAATTGAATGAAATTTCAATTAGTTGACCCCCAGCTTAACAGAAGTAAATTACATTTAACTTGCTTCTCTCCTAGCTTAACATAATTGAATTAAATTTAAATTAGTTGTCTCATAGCTTAACAGAATTGAATGAAATTTCAATTAGTTGACTCCCAGCTGAACAGAAGTGAATTACATTTAACTTGCTTGTCTCCTAGCTTAACAGAATTGAATTACATTTAAATTAGTTGTCTCCTAGATTAACAGAATTGAATTAAATTTCAATTTGTTGACCCCCAACTTAACATAAGTGAATTACATTTCACTTGCTTGTCTCCTAGCTTAACAGAATTGAATTACATTTAAATTAGTTGTCTCCTAGATTAACATAATTGAATTAAATTTCAATTAGTTGCCTCCCAGCTTAACGAAATTGAATTAATTTTCACCTACTTGTCGCATAGCTTAACAGAATTTGGATTTCATTTACTTATCAGTTTGTCTGGGAACCATACACTAGTGAGGTGTTAGGCCGACTATCCCCACTTTGTCGAAATGGGGTGAACATATGGAGAAGTACGGCACCTCTTATATGCTTTGAGATAGTAGAGTGGCATCACCCAGAGCGGGTGATGTGATAGTTTGGGGAGGTTCAAATGGTGCCGGGCGGGTGTCAGTACGATGAGGCGTTGCACAAGATGGACCGTAGGGGGAAACATCAACACAACTGGGCTGAAGTTCACATGGATAAGATAGCATTATGGAATGACCGGGCGGCCTCCATACAAGTCGCTCCTCAGGTGGATGACGTCGATGAAGTGATAGCGCAATACATGACATGGTATACACGTATCACCCGACGCATTATCAGCCCACCGAGCAGTGCTCCAGAGGGACCTTATCAACCCGTTGCTTCAGATTTTCACATGATGGTGAGTGTAGACATCTCACTTGTTCATGTCTTTAATTGTTTAAGCATTCGTTGTGCCTATAAATCTCACATGTTCATAACTTTGGTAACGCCATCAGGGGAACATTGTCATGGATGCAAGTCAACGAGCAACAGAAACATCACAAGTTGCACATCAATTGTACGAGCAGCATAAATATAACTCAATGTTGGGAAGAGTTGATGAATACTGCAACTATGTCACAACCCAAGCTCCACAATTCCTAAATCAAGTGTCGTTCAACCCAACCGAATGGCATCAGCAGCCGCCAGCATCGGCGAACACAGGCTATAGCATGCCGACATCCGATACACCCACATACTACGGTGCTGCAGGTGCGAATCCTTCAGGGTATGCTTCCCATGTAGGTACCCCATCCGCATCATCCACGATGTTTCCTTCGTACACTTACTACGGGGTTGCAGGTGCGCCTCATGTGGCCACTACGGATGCCTATGGTCAGCCTAGGTTCATGTTTCCCCAATCAACATTTGCAACAGCTGAACCGACTCCCATGTACGGTGCATCCCAACCAATCTTGACAACGCCACCATTGGTCGGTGGGAGAGTTGTGTACCAGCAGCCAAGCAATCTTTATGGAGGCACCCCTCCACCTCGTCAACGAGCAATGTATAATTTGGATACCGTAGGTGAGGATGAGGATACCCAGTAGGTCTATGTTGGTTGTGATATGTGTTATCCATGAAACAAGTTCGCTCTTATGTTTATGCGCATCCGGACATAACTATGTTTATGCGTTTCCATATATATGTTATCTATTTTCATAGTCAATCGAAGTACCATAACACTACAAATACCATAACATTACAAGTACCATAACATTACCATATCACTACAAGTACCATAACATTACCATATCACTACAAGTACCATAACATTACCATAACACTACAAGTACAATCACATTACCATAACACTACAAGTACCATAACACTACAAGCACCAAGCTGACCGAATAAGAAACATCATGATAAGGGCTTCATGAGCCTGAAGGACCAGCACGACCTGGGCATGCCCTTCTGTTGTGCCCCCAGTGCTTGCATAGGCCACAACGCACTGTGCCAGAGACTCCTTCATCCATCTCATTCCTAATGCGACGTGATCTTGTACGCCCCACATCTCGTAAACGTGTAGGATCGGCGACTAACTTATGACCTCCAACTTCTGGCCAGTTAAAGGGCTCGCCAACTGGTTGAAAAGACATTTGGTAACTGAGCAAATGCGCTTGTGATGTGAAGAACTGGTCAACAAATGGCAGAAATGATAGACTCTGATCTCTGCAGACAGCCATGACGTGAGCACATGGCAACTTCAACAACTTCCAGCTAGCACATGTGCACGTCATATTCCTCAGATTGACTGTATATGCCCTTCCACTCCGACGGCCTTGAGATCCTACTGGGTTCATGATGACCTCGAATATGCCATTCTGGAAGTCAAATGAGACAACATGTGCCCTCATCGCAGTTGTTATGGTCGCTGCGATCTTCACATCAACCTTTTCTATTAAAGGCAAACCTTGGGCAATACGAGCTGTAGCCACGGCACGTCTCATCACGAAGTAGCTGTTGACCTTGTAAAATGTTTGCCTGACAAGCGATGTGATCGGAAGACATCTACCGCCCTTAAGCACCCCATTGAAAGCCTCCGATAAGTTGGTTGTCATGACACCGTATCTCACACCCCCATCATGTGCCAATGCCCACATGGGTGGCTCAATTGCGGCTAAGTACTCCCAGGCGTCACTGTTCATCTGCTGGATGGCACGACACCCCTTCTCAAACCCACGAGCTTCGTGTTGATATGCAGTCCATCCCACCATGTCCTTAACATTTTTGTCATGGAATGCAGCATTCATATTTGATTTCAGATGTCGGATGCATATCCTGTGATGAGCGTTGGGCTCTCTCCACCTATCCAACTCTCCCATTGTCTTCATAATGCATGCATGTCTGTCTGAAATCACACATAAACCCGCCCTTTGTGTCACGCGTCGTCCAATACAATCCATGAACCAAGCCCAACTATCACCATTTTTGCTCTCCACAATAGCAAAAGCTAAGGGAAATATCTGATTGTTAGCATCAGCACCCACTGCCATCAGCACTGTATGCTTGTACTTTCCGTATAGGTGGGTGCCATCAATACTAATCAAAGGACGACAATACTCAAACCCAGCAATGCTCGGGGCAAAAGCCCAAAACAAGCGCCCAAGAAACTTTTCATTTGGATTTGGAGTGTCAATATTGCTCCATTCAACTACTGTCCCTGGGTTTGAGGCTTGTAGGGCTGCCATGAACCTAGGCAACTCGGTGTAAGACTCCTCCCAATCACCGTAAAT
The DNA here is from genome assembly GCA_963922045.1 of Persicaria maculosa. Lineage (NCBI taxonomy): Eukaryota > Viridiplantae > Streptophyta > Magnoliopsida > Caryophyllales > Polygonaceae > Persicaria > Persicaria maculosa. Next base: position 67,881,453 of record OY998254.1, read on the forward strand.
CTCAGCAATTGCCTTCTGCTTTGCCTTCCAAGCCTTTGTGTATGAGACACATACATTATACCTTTTTTGGAGATGCTCAATGATGAAACTTGGCTTTGTGTCTGGATCTTTGCGGATAAACCCCAGAATCTCACCCCTAATGAAGTTTGAAGTAATATTGCGATTATCCAACTGCATCAGTTCTCCAACACAGTTTTGTGCATGGGGGCCAGCGTAACTCACAACTCTCCACATTCCAGGAGTTCGGTCTACTCGACGAGCTGACAAGCGCCATGTACATCCGCAACTATCCTTCCTATCGCATACAACAGTATACCAATCTGGAGTAGCCTTCATTGTCCGATATTGTTTCCTCAGCTGCACAGAATACTCCGTCAGGTTAAATTTCAATTCCTCCAAAGAATCAAAGAGTTGATCACGAAAAAATCTCCTTCCTTCCACATCTTGCGTATATGTGTTCAACGCTTGCCAAGAGGTAACTATCGTAGGGTCAGGCTGTTCGACAATATTCCAATTTGGATTTGTGGCCTCAGCTATAATTGCCGCCTCCCTAGCTTCATCATCATCTTCCTCAGATTGATCCAAGTCATCTTCATGATCGACCCCGAGTGAATCAACATGAATATCATCTACCTCCTCCTCATGAGATGAATTGTAGTGGTCATCCATCCTGTGCGTACTACCAACCACAAGAAGTTAGTTTTCATCATTTTCTTTACCACATTATAACTAATTCAATAGTATATCAATATTTACATAATTAATTAATTACCACGACCACTTCCAAAATGTAGATATTTTACTCAACTATATGATGATCAACTATTTTTCATGAAGGTAATAATCAGTTGCACTTGCTAGATCATAGCATTACTACACCAACACTACTAAACTTTCACATGCACATCAATGCTACAAATATTGATCAAGTCTTTAGGCTAACAACTAGAAAATTAGAAAATTTCTTTCACTCCATGACAACATAGTAATATTCATTAAACCAACATAGAATACTAATAAACATAAAAAAAAGTGATGGCTTGTATGAACTAACCTTCAATAAACTTCTTCAAACTCTTGATCTACTTCTTTGATAGTACTAATCCGCTTATAGAAGGTAGAAAGAAACTATGGATGAGTGCATTACTTATCTGGTGGAGGAAGAAGAATATGAGAAATAATGAAGCCCACGACGAATCGGGTGAGAGCTAAAGGTTGATATGAAAGATATGCAACAAGAAACGCGAATTTAGTCCGCGTTTTACTTTAGGGTTTCAGTTTAGGGTTCCAGGCTCCGGAATCTTTGACGATATTACAACATAAACCGCGGCTTCGAACCGCGTTTCACCTGCAAGATTCCACGTCTGACTGACAAGATCCCACATCTGCATATTTCCAGTTGACTACCACATAAACCGCGGTTTGAGCACGCGGTTTATGTATTTTCGTTTAAAAAAAATAAAAAAAAGGTAGAACCGCGGTTTGAAACCGCGGTTCACCTTATTATATATATATATAAATATTTTTTTTTGATCTCTGATCTGTCAGAGATTCAAAGAAAAGCGCGGTTTAAATCCGCGCTTTTCTGCTCGACCTGACACCTTTGAACATTTTGACAAAATGTTTCAAACGGTGAACAATTTTGTAATTATTTTCTATTTCATGAATATTCCGAAAAAAAATTCTATATTCTCAACATTTCTCCAACAAAAGCTGTTGAGAATAGGACACCTTTTGAGGTGTGGAGAGAAAAGAAGCCATCTGTTGGCCATCTTAAGGTGGTTGGATGTGTGGCCTATGCAATGGTGAATTTGAGATCAAAGTTAGATGACAAAGCTGAGAAGTGCATTTTTATTGGCTATGCAGTTCAGTCAAAAGCTTACAAATTGTACAATCCAGTGAGTAAGAAAACTATAGTGAGTAGAAATGTAGTTTTTAATGAAGAGGTGAGCTGGGACTGGGAGAAGCCAGCAAGTGATCAAGGTGTTAGAGATGTGGTGAATATTGACAGTTCAAGTGCTGAAACTGGTGAAGAAATATGTTTGAAGATGATGGTGACAATGATCAGAATGGGAGTACTCCTGGATCACATGCACAACAATCTAGCTCATCCAGTAGCCAACATTCATCTCCTTCAAGCTCATCGAGTGAAACTCCTCCAAGAAGATTTAGATCACTCTCAGACATCTATGCCAGTTGTGGATTTGCACTTGCAGCAACAGATCCAGAAAGTTTTGAAGAAGCTAAGGGTGAGAGCAAATGGATGAAAGCTATGAAAGAAGAGATGAATGCTATCCAGAGAAATGAAACTTGGAATTTGGTTGAACTGCCAGCAGAAAAGAGTGCAATTGGCTTGAAGTGGGTGTTTAGAGCCAAGTTTAATACAGATGGAAGTGTTGCAAAGCATAAGGCAAGGCTGGTGGCCAAAGGTTATGCACAACAAGAGGGGATTGACTTTGAAGAAACCTTCTCACCAGTGGTGAGAATTGAGACAGTAAGGGTAGTATTGGCCTTAGCTGCTCAGTGGAAATTGAAGGTGTATCAGTTGGATGTCAAATCTGCATTTTTTAATGGAGAACTTCAAGAAGAAGTTTATGTTGAGCAGCCCATTGGTTTAGTGAAAGCTGGTTAAGAGAGTAAAGTACTAAGGCTCAAGAAAGCCTTGTATGGATTAAAGCAAGCTCCACGAGCTTGGTACAGCAGAATTGATTCTTTCTTTTAAAAGAATGGCTTTAGCAGGAGTGAAAATGAACCTACCTTATATGTGAAAGGTAGAGGAAAGAAGGAATTTATAGTGGTGTGCTTGTATGTGGATGATATCATCTACTTTAGCACATCACAGAAAATGTTGAATGAGTTCAAGAGATCCATGATGGAAGAATTTGAGATGACAGATTTGAATGAATTGAAGTACTTTCTTGGGATGGAGATAGATCAACAAGAAGATGGTATCTATCTATGTCAGAAGAAGTATGCTAAGGATCTTCTGAAGAAGTTCCACATGGAGGGATGTGATGTAGCATACACACCCATGAATGTGAATGAGAAGCTGCACAGAGGGGATGGAACTGGAGCTGCAGATGAGAGAATGTATAGAAGTCTGGTAGGAGGTTTGAATTACTTGGCACATACAAGACCAGATATCACCTTTAGTGTGAGTGTGGTGTCAAGGTTTATGCATGGTCCAACAAAGCAGTATATGGGAGCAGCCAAGAGAGTTCTCAAGTACATTGCAGGAACTCTAGATCATGGACTTTGGTATGGAAGGAAGGAAGAGTTCAAGCTTCAAGGTTTCACTGACAGTGACTGGGCTGGATGTTTGGACGGCAGAAAAAGCACCTCAGGTTCTGTTTTCAGCTTTGGTACAGGAGCTGTGACTTGGAGCTCAAAGAAGCAAGACACAGTTGCTCTGTCCTCTTCTGAAGCTGAGTATGTAGTTGCAGGAGCAGCAGCAAAACAAGCTATGTGGTTGAAGAAATTGCTTGATGATCTGGGTTGCAAGCAGGGAGGAGCAACAGAGCTTTGGTGTGACAACAAGTCTGCAATTGCCATGACAAAGAACCCTGCATTCCATGCCAGGACCAAGCATATTGAAGTGCAGCATCACTTCATTCGAGTGTTGGTTGCAAAGGAAGAAACTGTGCTAAGATTTTGTGGCACAAATGATCAGAATGCAGATTTGATGACTAAGGCTTTGAGCATAGCAAAGCATCAGTTCTTCATGGAGAGACTTGGAATGAGAAAGCTCGAATCAAGGGGTGGTGTTGAAAGTGTAGCTTAAACACATATGATTCAAGCTTAGTTTTATGTTTGTTTGAATTTCTGTTATTTCAGTTAAGTGTCAATACAATTGTACTCGATGTCGATGAAGTATGTGTGCTGTAGTCGACATAGAGGAGAGTCAGTTAGAGTTGGTTTTTAGCAGTTGTGTTTAGCTAAGTTAGTGGATGTAGTGGAGCTTAGCCTAGCAGTTATGGAGTCAGTTTGTGTGTGTGAATGTAGTCATGTTTGTAGCAGTTTTCCTTAATTGAATCAGAGAAGTTATTGGCTTCAGTTTTGCTCTCTCTTTCAACACAAGTTTTGTCGACTTGGTAGATCACAGATTCAAGTATCTGTGGTTGCCTTGTGTTGCTGTGATTGTGGTTGTCTGTGCTCCAATCCAACACGTTATCCCCCTTCGAAATGTTTTATGTGTGCTTTCATTTGTTTGAATTAGCAATTTAGCGTCTTTTAATTACCTGCCTACTTGTTTAAGGATGTGATTGCGATATATGTAATCTGTGGAACTGTTAGTTAACAGTAGATTATAAACAAATTCCCAAAGCTGAGTAAAAGTAAAATTTTGAAGGTTCAATTCAGACTTACTTTGGCCACAAATACTTTTGTGAAATCGGTACACAAATGTTAGTCGGGGAACGCCCGAACGGAGAAGAAACGGGCCGGCCGGCTTGCTCAAAATTTGCCCATTCATAATTAAAGCTCAACATATCAGCCTTTATTTTCATGGCTTGATCAGTGCTAAACGTACAGTTTAAGATGGTCCTTGAATTGGTAAATAAAGAACGATCATTCTCATAGTTTTAATTGGGATTAAAACTCGGTCTGAACTCGTTTGTAGCTTGTAAGTTTCCAAATCGGATTAGTGTGATTTTAAAAGGTCTCGCCAAATTTGACCCAAATGTTGTGAAATTTAGGGAAAAGCTTTTAATCCACTCTCATAGTCTTCCCCTCTTTATATATATTTTTGTGTTACTGTAAAAGTGAGATTTGATGATAGAAACATATTGGCAGGGGCCAACAAATGCAAAACTTGATACATGACAAGATTTGCAGCTCGTCAAGATTTGCAGCTCGACAAGATTTTTTTTTGTATGGCTTACACAGTACAACAGGTAACATAATTTATGGCTTCTCCTCGAGGCTCGAGCACCTCACACGAATGTTGCATTATTTTTCTAATGCTTTTTACCAAAAAAAAAATTACTTTTCGAATGCATAATCATAATCATAATAATATATTGAAGTTACTATGGTATTCATACCATTTACTTAAATGATGATGTTTTATTTCCTTACATTAAATTTATTTTGTAACTGTTGTAATGTGGTTGTCCCACATCGGTAATCTAGAGAATCTTTGAACAATATATATATATATATAGGGTTGGGTTCAGGTGCAAAGGTCACCAAAAGTGAGAAGGAAAGAAGCAATCTCATTGGTCCGTTTGCACCCACTCACTCGCGCGTTCTGCACACCCACGCGCCTACCTCTCACGCGCCTCTATCAGCCGTGATGGGAAGCGCAAATAATTGCCAATACGCCAACCTACTTCAATGTTCAAACTTCAAAGTACCTACTTTTAATTTAACGTTTAATAAAGTTTTCTTCTTAAAAATTCAATTTCGTATTAAATACGCAGTACTGCGTTGCTTTTAACTTTTAAATTTGTACGTACCAAAAACAAAAAGCTTTTAAAGTTTTAATTCCTTGTTTAAATGCTTGTTTAGATTTCTTTTTAAAATTAATTAAAACATCATCATATAATTTTATTAATTATACATTAGAAAAGGGGACAGAAGAGGTTAGTCACTGAACCATTATATATTTAGTCACTGAACCACCCTCTATATATGTGCTGAATCATTCTCTGTTTAGTGATTCAGCACATATATTGAGAGTGGTTCACTGAACCAACCTCTATTTAGACACTGAACCAAGCTCGATTTAGTCACTGAACCAACATCTATTTAGTCACTGAACCAACCTCTATTTAGTCACTGAACCAACCTCTATTTATTCACTGAACCAATCTCTATTTATACACTGAAGCAACCTCTATTTAGTCACTGAACCAACATATTCAGTCACTGAACCAACCTCTATTTAGTCACTGAACCAAGATAGTTTACCATACGTGGTTCATACCTCATAAACATTGGTTCAACATTTTGCTAAATAATAGCAACACATCAGACATTACATTGAAAAAAAAACCAAAGCAACACATCAGACATTGCATTAAAAAAAATCATAAGTTGGAGATGAAATTAAAAGAGAAATAGAATGAAATTGTAAATTACAAAATCAAAGGTCTAACTCCAAAAGCACTTTCGATTCTCAGTGGATTTCAAAGTCCGAGTCGGAGCTTAATTTGTCGTAGAGTCCGAGTCGAAGCTTCCGCAGGGCTCAATCACGAAACCGATCCAATCAATCCGTTACATCACCGCCGATGTCCGATCAGAAACCTAGCATCACCTCCAATCAGGAAACGGTACGGGAGGAATCGCCGATCGATCAGCCCCGCCGCAGCAGCCGCACGCCGTTAGCTTCGGGGACGGAGGATCAGACGCAGTCGCCGGCGAGCGCTGGCCGCCGTTCGTCGAGGTCCGAATCGGCCGAATCCTGATCTCCTCAAGCTCAATTACAGAAATCCATGGATGTGAGGGAGGAAATCCATGGAGGAGGGAGGAAAAGGGTGAGGGAGAACGGAAACTTGGGGGCAGTGACGGAGGGTGAACTCAGATCGTAGAAGAAGCTAATGGCGATGGAGACAGGCCTGCGATGATAGGAGGGAGGAAGGAGGAGGAGGAGCAGGAGCAGGATCGGAGGGATGAGATTCGTCGCCGACGGGGTTTATCGGAGTCGGTGAAAGCGATGGAAAATCAGTGATGAAGAAGGGAGGGATGGGAAGAAGCGGTGAGGAAGACGCGTGTTGTACAACCCAAAAAAAAAAGCGCGTGTGTTATTTCTTAAGTAACCAATCACATCGCTTCTTTCCTTCTCACCGGTATATACTATTCTCACTTGAACCCTACCCTATATATATATATATATATAAGGTTGAAGGGCTACACACTTCTCTCATTGCCAATTGTTTTTAAGATGGAATCCCGTTGGGTTTATATGTAGTTCGTGTCTCCTGTATGTGGGCCCGCACACACGATCTCCCCCTCCAACGCGTCTTGACCCCACCAGGCCCAGCCGAGTTAACATGGTACCAGAGCCAGGTTCGGCTAGTTGCGGTCTGGGCTCTAAATGGTGGGGTTGCTGGCCGTAGGCATGTCGCGAGCATTGTGTTACCCATCTAAGCGCATGTGGCAAGTGCAATTTGTTGGCTATAAATGTTGTTGCACTTGAGGGGCGTGTTGGAATGTGGTTGTCCCACATCGGTAATCTAGATAATGCTTGAACAACATATAAGGTTGAAGGGCTACTCCTCTTATTGTCAATTGGTTTTGAGATAGAATCCCGTTGGATTTATATGTTGTTCGTGTCTCTCGTATATGGGCCCGCACACACGAACTCCCCGAGGCCCAGCTGAGTTAACATGGTGTAATTATTTTGTAACTCTTTTAAAATATAAGGCTACACTTTAGTCATTATAGCTAGGTAGACACTATACATTTGGGCAACTCCTTGTCAATTTGGGTTAGTCATGGAGGATCCCAAATAATTGACATGTTATGGGGGCAAATTTGGCATGGGAAACAAAATTGTGACTATTCATAAGGGGATCTATGGGTCCATAAATAATCAAATTATCACTATATAAAGAAAATTTTCTTTTATTATTAATCTAGGAAGGCTAAATTTCTTTTCGATGTCGGGGCAAAACTTGACGATGGAAGTCTTCTTTTGGTTTATCAAGCACATAGCAACAGTCGACCCCGTTATTTTTGGGTCGATTTGTTTATCGTGGACTTGTACATATATATCATGGGCTTCCTTCATGGACTTCCCTCATGTCCATTAACAACTTATATATTCTAGTGATTGACATTTCCAAAAAACAATACTAATAATAGTTTTTTATGCTATAAAAAAAAATTATATTTTATTATATTTGCAATAGACATACTATATATCAAACTGGAAGTATAATGATCCTACGTGGATTCACTAGAAACCTTCAATCCACATATCAATTAGATAACATTTTACCTCATTTAAAATTAGACATGAGCAAGGGCCAAAGGTCGACCCAGAACCCACAAGTTTCAGCCCAACAAGAACTTGAAGGATCGATAACCCATCAAGTTAGGGTCATCAAGGGTTGAGAGTCTATACGAGTTAAGAGTTAGGGTTAGGATCACGTTGATTTTGACTCGCAAACCCGAGGAGTACCCGCCAAGTCATCTTAAAAAATGGATTGAATGTATCATATGCATCACCTATACCTTGGGGGTGTTGAACAAGCGCCCCCACCAACCAAGCCACTTCAATTCATTATAACCACTTCAAGCTCATATAATTACAACAAAATTTGTTCGGGAGTCAATTTGTCAGCGGAAACATTTAGATAATAGTAAAAATATCAGTAGTCAATTTGATAGTAAAAAATTTCAATAATCATAAAAATGTTATCAGCAGAAAAGAGATAGTAGTAGTAAAATTGGAGTTATGTTTGATACGTTGAATATACGTACATGTAATTATTTTCTATGTCACATCCAGGGTAGTATTAGTAGTTTAGTACAGAGAGGCACGAGAGAAAAGAAACCTCAGAAGTCAGAACAGGGTAGGGTGAAAGCGAGGCACGGACGAGAGCGAGCCTCCTGACTTGCGAGAGCGAAGGACCACTGGTTCCGACTTCCGAGTTGCGAGGCAAGGTGCAAGCGGTGACTGGCGGGGGTGGCGCCGCGGAGAGCCTAGCGGCTGAAGGGCTACTGTATTGCGAATTGCGGAGCGGGAGAAGTAGAACGTGTAAGTTTCCCTTTCAATACTTCAATTAATTCGCGATTTTATATATGTTTATATACTTTTTTGAATTGATTGTGTTGAAATGTTAAATTGATTTAGAGAATTGAAATGGATTTGTTAGATTAGGGTTTGAGATTTGAGGATTGAAATATGAATTGGGGTTTTTTGTTAATCGATTCGAGATTTTATGAATGTTTAAATACTTTATTGAATTGATTTTGTTGAAATGTACGTTGAATAGATTTGGTAGATTAGGATTTTTGATTTGAGGATTGAAATATGAATTGGGGGTTTTTGTTATTTATTTGAGCTTTTATGAATGTTTAACACTTTATTGAATTGATTTTGTTGAAATGTTCAATAGATTAAATATTTGGAGAATTTACATGAATTTGTTAGATTAGGGTTTAAGATTTGAAGATTGAAATATGAATTGTGGGTTTTTGTTCATTTTGTTTGTTTTATTATTTGTGTCTTGGTTTATTTGTGCTTCATTGACTCTTTAAAAAAAAGTTACAAGCAATTTTTATGGGTTGAATGCTTAATTGAACCGAACAAACACATTTCTTCCAATAATTTTTTTTAAACATCTTTAATATATTTACTAAAAAAAACTCCTTCGGAAAAAAAATTCCGTCCCCCCTCCAAGAAATCTTGCGGCCGCCACTGGCCACATCGACCTTTGCGTTCAATTCTCTTCCTATCAATTCATCAACCATGGCGGCTATAAATTTATTTATCAAACCTGGGCAGCGTGAAGCGTTTTACATATACACCAACAACCAACAATGTATGATTGAGCTCGATCCCGCCAGTGGCCATCTAGCAATGAAAACAAATGAGTTTTTCCTAGTCAATTTCGGGTTCACGTTACAACTCGCTCTTCATCGGCTCTCTTTTAAGTCGTTTTACTAGCTACTTGGGGTTTTAGCCTTTTAGGTATTTTTTTTAAACATAATAAAAGAAAAAAATATGATTCAACTTGTTAAGAAAAACTAAGAATATTAGTTAAAATAGGTTGTACGTTTCACCGTCTACCGACTTTATTAGCCTATTGATGAGTCAGGCCTGTCTGACAATTGAATTTTTACCTAAAAAAAAAAGAATATTAGTTAACAGAAAAAATATAATTATGGTTCATGTTGTAATTAAAAAATCAAATTTTGGCAAAAAAAAAAAATTTAAGAAATAGAAAAAAAAATTGTACATTTTAAATATTAAAAGACAAGAACTTAAAAAAAAATGCATTATCTATTAATTATATGATAAATAAAATGTCTATCTAAATAGCTAGTAAACGTGATTATATATGGGTGATATTAATTACACCACATTTTTTACTATATACATTAACTTTTTTTTTTGTTTAAAAATATGCGCATTTTAAAAGATGCATGAATGAATTCAAGAAAAACACAAGAAAATGAGAGATTCATATTTCAAATAAAAACTAAACACACATATACGTATATGCCTCAAAAAATATCCTCAAAAGTTATATATTAAAAAAATGGTTTCTTGAAAAAAAATAACTCTATTAGATAAGGAGACTTCTAAAAGTAAAAAGTTTACAAAGTTGAAATATTGCCAAGATGATGAAACGATTATTATTGTAGTTAATTTACCAAAAAGTTAAAAAAAAAAATAGATGCATCCAATCCCATTCACCGCCATTGTCATTTCCGACTAGGGAAGAAGCCAAAAATTTATGGGGGGATTTTAGATTAAACGATGATATTTTAGTTTGAATATACATTTTTAGTACAAAACACAATGTTTTTTTTTCTTTCAAAATGGTGATTTTTTTATCGGATTTTTCGCCAGGTAACCCTGAGGTCTTGCATATTTCGCGTGGTACCCAACTTTTTTACATATTTCTTCAAATAACCATGAGGTTTTATTTTTTTCGCCAAATAACCCTAAGGTTTTATCTTTTTCGCCAAATAACCCTAAGGTTTTATCTTTTTCGCCAAATAACCCTATATCCCAAATTCACGTTTTTTTTTTTTTTTTTTAATAATTCCTTTGTCAAATAACATTTAAAAAAATAAAATAAAATAAAACTACCTATATAGTTGGTGAATTTGGGAGATTGACCATGGTAAAGAACGAGTACAAATCGGAAAAACAAAACCCAAAAATAAAAACAAATCCGGATTTGTATTGTATTCTTGGGTGGTGATTCCTTTCTTATTTTGAGGCTGATTTGGATTGCCTTATTTTGACTTGGTTGTGTGGATTTCCTACTAAATATTGTCCGACATTAGCCCATTTTGCAGCGGATGGTTGATTTCTTATTGCTTTAAGATGTTGAGAAACCATTGATTCTGTTTACTTCTAATGATGCAAGTTTTCTAATTGCTTGCTTGAATGAAAATACATACAAATGGTAGGTTTTGAAGTTTAACAAGTGCAACAAGAACTACAACTAAAACAAACACCACCACCCAATAATACAATACAAATCCGGATTTTTTTTTGGTTTTTTTCTTCGATTTGTACTCGTTCTTTGCTATGGTCAATCTTCCAAATTCCCCAAGGTAGTTTAATTTTCTTTTTTTTAAATGTTATTTAACAAAGGAATTATTAAAAAAAAACAAAAAAAAAACGTGAATTTGGGATACAAGGTTATTTGGCGAAAAAGATAAAACCTTAGGGTTATTTGGCGAAAAAAAAATAAAACAGGGTTATTTGGCGAAATATGTAAAAAAACTTTGGGTACCACGCGAAATACGCAAGACCTCAGGGTTACCTGGCGAAAAATCCGTTTTTTTATTTAAAATTGTGCCAGTAGTTGTTTTATATTTTTTTCTTTTTAAACGATAAAACGATGTCGTTTTAATCGATAACAACATTTTTTCCCTAAAAATATATCTTTTGAAACCTACAAAGTCAATATGCACCGTGTAACAAGATATATACAAAATTTAAACTTGCATAATTTCTTAAATAATTATCGAATTTAGTAATATAACCTCTTGTTTCGAAGCTCTTTGATTGAATTATATTGCCAAAATACCAAATTAAGTAAAATATAAATGAACCATGCTTTATTAAAAGACATTTGAAATAATTAATCTGTTTTTAACTTTCAAACGATCATAACTTTTTACTCTTTTATCAGATTCAGGCTTATAATATATCAAAACGAAGTTATCGACGCGTAGAACAAATATAGGGGATTCGTCGGATGAAGGGGGGCATATGCTCCCGCTTGCCCCCGCCTAGATCTGCCTATGTTTGCGATGTTCAATTCTTTATTGGTAATTGCTGGCGTTCGCTCGATAAGCTTCTCCCAAGATCTTCTTCAAGGAAGAAACCATCCGAATTCCGAACAAGCAAATTATTAAAATCCTCAACCAATCTCTTGCCAAGATGACGAAAGATAACCGTACCCATCCTATTTCTCTCTACCTGGCCTAGCCTCTAAAGCTTCATTGACCTTTCAATGGCAATATGGGCATATGGCATCATGCACAAGTGGGCCGGGGCTCGCTGATAATATCATCGTCGGATGATCTTCCGCACAATGTATCGTTGATCCGAAAGAATGATTAAAATAAACATGATCCCCTATCTTAGGTTCTCGAGACACAGCTTACTGATCGAACATTAGCAAGCAATTGCTAATGAAGAATTGAGCATCCCACAAAATGACGTTGAAAACCAACAACACAATGTACGTACGTACTTACAAATTATGTTTTATGTTCTCACCATAAATCTAAGAAGATCATGAAATTACCCTGTTTATCATATAATTTTTTTTATTTGATAAGGAAAAATTTCGGTCAACAATTATGGAAGGATGATGTCAATAAGACCTGAATAGTATTGATTATGGGTTCTGTCGTCAAGATGACTAAATATGATCAAAATCGTCAATATAGATCACCATATTATTAAATACGATTCAAACTTAATTAAGAGTGGGTGTTCGCACGCATAGCGTGCGATGCCAATTAACTAGTACTATATAAATACCCCAAACAGCAGCTTACTCTAACGTACTCATCCCTCTCATCATACGTTACGTACGTTATCAACTCTGAATAGAATTGGTAGCCTTCCATTTCCAATATATATAAATCCCGCCAAAAACCATACACCAACAAAAATGAAGCCCTCTACTCTGCTCGTTGCCCTTTGTATTACAATCCTTCTGGCCATGTCCTCCTCCACTGACGCTCGTCGTTTTCGTGCGCCAATGGGGCTGAGTGTCCACTTCAGCGGCCGGTTCCCCAAATCGTCCGAAGTCGAACACACCCAAGCCGATGCCCGGCTTAAAGCTATCGTTGCAGATCATGAAGCCAAAGTCCGTGCCCAGCGTGCCGCTGCCCTCCCTGCCAAGTGTTGTGTCTGATTAGGAAGCCTATTGTGCTATATATCTCCTGAAAGTATTGTCAAACCATCGAAATTAAGTTAAGTTTACATCTTGATCTTAATTGGTTGTGGTCGTGTCCATTTTACTCGACGTTGTTTGGTTTGTGAATCGGTTGTATTGTGTCTTACTGACCCAATTGTACCATATATATCTTCATCCATCCTCATTCCTCAAGGGAAGCCTTAGTTAGTTTTCAGTTTGTGATTTGAGTTGTGATCAAGGGTTAGAAAAAACTCGAGGGGGCTCAAATATGTTATCGAGAATTTTTTTGGAGATATATATAAGATAAAAATTTTATTGTAAAGAATATAGTAGAAAACACATTAAATGTATGATTTAAAAGGCTAAAAGGAGAAAAAAAATCCATAAATAAAGCTATATGGATTCAAACCCAAGACCTCGTCATTCAAATTTTGACCACATACCAATTAAGCTAAGCACAATCATGATTTATTATCCTTTTTAATTTTTTTTACCCTTAAATTAATTATCAAAAAATACATAATTTAATTTTTTTTTTACGTTTTCCTCCGACTCAGGGGGCTCGAGCCACCTCATGCCCCCACCCTCCGTCCCTGGTTGTGATGAACCTCTTTATGTCCTTTGTTGCTGGAAAGTACATTCTTATTTTCGACGCGCTTATTTCGGAACATGTTGAGACTAGCAGCTCACTCGATTTCTCCAGTTGCGGCTCACTCGAGTTCTCCAGTTGCCTGTAGTCGAGTTCAGATTACTCGTATTCGAGTAAAGTGTCCGAGTGCCTTGGGTTGTATGTTATGTTTTAACATCACGTGACTTACACATGACTTGTCTTATTTAAACTCCCAAATCAGTTGTAACAGATTCTCACTTCTTCTCCTTCACTTCATGAAATCAGAGTTTCTTCGGTTGTGGATTAATGGCGTTTTCTTCTATTCTCTAATTCTTGTTCTTCGATTCTCAAATTGTGAAATCTAATGTTCTTCCGCTCAAAATCTCGTTCTCTGAAATCCAATTCTTGTTTGAAGAATGGATCCCCAAAACGAAGCGAATCAACAAAAACTGAATGATGTTCTGTATCTACATCATTCAGATCATCCAAGCTATAATCTGTCTACTCAATTGCTGAGTGAAACAAACTACAATCATTGGAGCCGAGCTGTGGAGGTTTCACTGGTTGCGAAGAACAAGATGGGACTCGTCGATGGGAGTTTTCCGGTTTCCAGATCTTGGATCACCGCAGTATCCACAATGGAAGAGGTGCAATGGAATGGTTGTCTCTTGGATTCTTCATTCCGTAGAGAAAGACATTGCTAAAACCTTGATCTACTTCAGGACTGCACGTGAGATGTGGGAAGAGCTCAAATTGAGGTTTGGTTCTCCGAATTGCACACGTCTCTATCAGGTAGAGAAGGAGTTATTCAACATTTCTTTAAGTGGATCTTCAATTTCATCATATTTTACTAAATTCAAGAAGTTATGGGATGAGTATTTGGATCTTGTCGACATACCTACATGTACTTCTTGTGGATCAGTTAATACTGTGTCTAAATTGCTTGCAAGCCAGCAAGTAATTCAGTTCCTCGTTGGGCTACCTGATTCATACAATGGGATTCGTACCAATATCTTGTGTATGAAGCCTAAGTACTTCAACTATAGGAGAGGTATATAGGATGCTTCTTGATGAGGAAAGTCAAAGGGGATTGAACAATGCTAGTTCAATCAATGAGAATGCAGCTACATTCAATGCGTTTCAAAGAAACAATCAGAATAACAATCCAAATGGTGGTCATTTCAATGGACAGAAAGGGGGTTCTCAGGCAGGAAATCAGGGATCTCAGTCTTATGGTTCTTTTGGGAATCAGTCAAACAATCAGAATGGACGAAAGGGTAAAGGGAACTACTTCTGTGATCACTGTAAGGTGGCTGGTCATTCCATTAGTAAGTGCTTTAAGATACATGGTTATCCGCCAAATTTCAAAGGGGATAAATCAAAAAGGTATGTTGCTAATGTGTCAGTTGATGAGGGTGATGGCTCTACAACTGCTCCAGCTTTAACAAAAGGGCAATATGATCCGATATTGGCTTTCTTGAGTAAGCAAAGTGGTGGTGAGGACACTGATGTGCTGGCAGGTAACAGTTTTTGTTTTAATGTGCAGGGTAGCGTGTATAACTGGGTAATAGACAGTGGTGCCACACATCATATATGTCCTAATCTTTCTATGTTTAGTTCTTATAAAGTATTTGATATGCCCAGTTATATCACTATTCCAAATGGTTAACAGTCCAAGATTTGTCATGTTGGTTCCATTTGTTTGCAAAATAATATTGTGTTTCATCATGTGTTGCATGTTCCTGAATTTTCCTACAATTTATTATTAGTAAGGAAGTTTGTTCATGATTTGAATGCATATATGTTGTTTACACCCTCTTATTGTCTGGTCCAGGACCCTTCAATGAGCAAGCCACAGGTGCTTGGTGAGGTGTCCAAAGGACTCTACTTGACTACTGTGGATTCAAGTCATGATCTTGTTGATAAAACTGCTTCTATGATTCTATCTTCTACTATACATTATGATTTGGCTAGCAATGTACTATGTACTCATGCTTTAAGTGTTGTATCTTTGGAATTATGGCATTGCAGATTGGGACATGTACCTTTTGATCAAATGTTTCATTTTGATTTTCTTAAGGATCTAACTAGGCATTCTAAACCTCATGTATGTCATGTTTGTCCTCGTGCAAGACAACACATAAACTCTTTTCCTATCAATTCAATAAAGTCTTTGCATTGTTTTGAGTTGTTACATGTTGATATATGGGGACCTTACAAAGTTCCAACTCATAATGGCTTTAAGTATTTTCTTACTATTGTGGATGATTTCTCAAGAGCAACTTGGACCCACCTTGTTGCTGCTAAATGTACTATGTTTTCTGTGTTGAAAACATTTATCCAATTTGCTGCTACTCAGTTCAACACTAAAGTAAAGATAATAAGGACAGACAATGGGAGTGAGTTTTGCAGCTCTGAAGCTCAGCAATTCTATTCAGAAAAAGGTATTCTCCATCAAACAACATGTGTGTACACTCCTCAACAGAATGGGGTGGTTGAACGCAAGCACAAGCATCTATTGGAAACTGCTAGAGCTCTATTATTTCAATCCAAGCTTCCAATCAGATATTGGGGAGAATGTCTCCTCACTGCTACTCATCTCATTAATAGGTTTCCCTTGACATCTCTTCAATTCAGAACTCCTTATGAGATTCTATTTCATAAATCTCCTGATTATTCAATGTTGAGAGCTTTTGGATGTTTATGTTTTGTGAGCACACTGAAGATTGACAGATCAAAATTTGATCCACGAAGCTTACCTTGTGTTTTTGTTGGATATCCACATGGTCAGAAGGGATATAAGGTTTTAGATTTAACATCTCAAAGAGTTTTTGTCTCTAGAGATGTCAAGTTCTATGAAAACCAATTCCCATTGCACAAGATCAATTTTGATACTCAATCACCACTTCCTAACATCACAAATGAATTACTTGAGCACATATTTTTTTCCCAATGCTGATATTACTGCAGAGAATAATGTACCACAGGATAATTCAGTTCATAATCAGTTGCTTGATCCACATCCAGCTATACAGACTCAACCGGCTCTAGAGATTCCACATGGTCTGAGGAGGTCAACAAGGACAGTAAGGACTCCTGCACACTTACAAAACTATATATGCAATTTTGGATCTCACCAAGAACAGTTTCCATTATTGTCTGGCTTCACTGATTCTTTTCTATGTCTCTCAGCTACATTACCTTGTACAGATGCTTTGATTGAACCCAAGTCATTCACCAAAGCTTCTAAAGATCCTAAGTGGGTTGAGGCAATGGATAAAGAAATTGATGCTCTTCAAACTACCAAAACTTGGGCATTAGTTGATATTCTTGTAGGCAAGCAACCTATTGAATGCAAATGGGTGTACAAAATTAAGCTTAAGGCAGATGGATCCATAGAGAGATACAAAGGACGGCTGGTGGCAAAGGGTTACACTCAACAATATGGGATTGACTATGATGAAACATTTTCACCAGTGGTAAAATTATCTACTGTCAGAGTTATACTCTCCATTGCTTTAAACAAAGGTTGGGATCTATTTCAATTAAATGTCAACAATGCATTTCTTCATGGGGATCTCCATGAAGAAGTGTATATGACCATGCCTCAAGGTGTTTCAAACCCAGCTAATAAAGTTTGTTTATTGAAAAAATCCTTATATGGGTTGCAACAAGCTGAAAGGCAATGATTTAGCAAGCTATACATTACTTTATTAGATTTTGGTTTTACACAATCAAAATTTGATCCATCTTTATTTCTTTCACACAAAAATGGTCATTTAACAATAGTTGTTGTCTATGTAGATGATATTATTCTCACAGGTTCTGATGTTAGCCAAGTTAATGCTCTAAAGAGTCATCTTCATGACCTCTTCAAAATCAAAGATTTAGGAAAGCTCAACTGTTTTTTGGGCATACAGGTTACACATAGTGACGAGTGCCTTGTGTTGAGTCAAAGGAAGTTCTGTTATGAGATCATCAAAGAAGCAAATCTAGAGGATAACAAGACCTGTGTTACACCTCTACCTATAAATTTCAAGTTGCACTCTTCTGATCATAATGTTTTAATTTCTGATCCTACTAATTATAGAAGCTTGGTTGGAACGTTGAGTTACTTAATAAATACACGCCCAGATATCTCATTTTCTATACAGGTTCTAAGTCAATTCTTACAAGCTCCGGACAAAAATCATCTAGATCGATGCTCTTCATCATCTAATCAGATATGTCAAGGGCACAATCAACTATGGAATCAAGTTACAAAAAGAGACTTCAATCAAACTCCAAGCCTTCTCAGACAGTGACTGCATCTTGTCCCATTTCAAGGAGGTATGTAACTGGTTATGTGGTGTTGTATGGCAGCAATCCCATCTCCTGGAAGTCAAAGAAACAGCCAACAGTCTCAAGGAGCTCTTCTGAAGCCGAGTACAAGGCTATGAGCCAAGCTGCAGCTGAGGTCACTTGGTTGGTCAATTTATTGGCTGAATTGGGGGAATCTGATTTAAGGCCAGTTCCTCTTCGTTGCGACAACAAATCAGCTCTTCAAATTGCTCGGAATCCTGTCTTCCACGAGAGGACTAAGCACATAGAAATAGATTGCCACTTCACTCGAGAAAAGGTCTTGGATGGATTACTTCAATTGAGTTATCTGCCTACCGAGAATCAATTGGCAGATGTCTTAACCAAGATCATCCCTGCAGTGCATCACAAAGAGTTACTCTCCAAACTGGGCATGGATATCGAAGGCCATTCTCCAGTTTGAGGGGGGATGTTGAGACTAGCAGCTCACTCGAGTTCTCCATTTGCGGCTCACTCGAGTTCTCCAGTTGCCCGTAGTCGAGTTCAGATTACTCGTATTTGAGTAAAGTGTCCGAGTGCCTCGGGTTGTATGTTATGTTTTAACATCACGTGACTTACACGTGACTAGTCTTATTTAAACTCCCAAATAAGTTGTAACAGATTCTCACTTCTTCTCCTTCACTTCATGAAATCATAGTTTCTTCGGTTGTGGATTAATGGCGTTTTCTTCTATTCTCTAATTCTTGTTCTTCGATTCTCAAATTGTGAAAGAACAAACCATATATATTGTCCACCAGATGAGCTGGGGTTAATGAAGTTACAATTTTTGTTATAATGGTACCAATATCTCGGTTTGGTAATGAGACGATGGTTTCGTAAGTAGTTAGCTAGTCCCGGAATATTGTGGTTGATTTCCTGTGATAATTATCAATGTTAATGTGCAATATTTCTTTAGAAGAACTTCTTAGGTTGGAGATTTAGCTCACCGATAGGACGCTATTAGGTGATTTTACTTACCCCCAAATATTTACAATGTATCTCTAATCCTCTATCAAATTGCAACTTTGCACTTGAAGAGGTTTTTTGGGTCGATTTGTTTATCGTGGACTTGTACATATGTCGTGGGCTTGCGTCATGGACTCCCCTTCTGCCCATTAACAACTTTTAATAATAGTTTTTATGTTATAAAGACTAAATTATATATAATATATTATATTTGTAACGATGTATAAAACGAGAAGTATAATGATCCTATAGATGGCTTCACTAGAAAGTAGAAACCTTCAATATATTTCCCGTATCAATTAGATAACATTTTACCTGATTCAAAACTAGACATGAGTAAAAGTCAAAGATTGACCCGAATGTACATACTATTACTATGCATTACCTGCACCTTACTAACCAAACCACTTCAATATAACCTCTTCATGCTCATATAATTACACCAAAAATTTTACAGTAGTCAATTTATCAACAGAAATTTTTGATAATAGTAAAAATGTCATTAGTCAATTTGCCAGCAGAAAATTTCGATAATATGAAAATTGTTAGCAGTCAATTGTCAACAGAAAATTTTCAATAATAGTTATAAATGTCAGTAGTCAATTTTTTAGCAGAATAATTTCAATAATAGTTAAAGTGTTAGCAGTCAGTGCTGAAATTTTTTGATAATAATAAAATTGGAGTTATGTTTCGTACGTTGAATAGATATCTAATTATTTTCTAATTCTTTCTATCAATTTTTTATGTTATTTACTTCTGTCATTTATTTCGGGTTATACATAATGGTTAGTTCACCTACCGACTTGACGGTTTTTATTTTTTCAGACTTGTCTAGATAATTGAATTTCTTTCCGAATATTAAAAAAATTCTTCCTATCCATTTATCAAACATGGCGGCTATTTATTTATCAAACCTGGCCAGCGTGGAGCGTTTTACATATACACCAACTAACAATGTATGATTCAGCTCCCGCCAATGGCCAAGTAGCAATGAAAACAGATGAACTGATAATTAAATTAGTTTTTCCTAGTCAATTTCGGGTTCACGTTACAACTCGCTCTTCATCAGTTCACCTCTCTTTTATGTCGTTTTACTAGCTACTTGGGGTTTTATGTATTTTTTATTAAAACATAATAAAAAAATATGATTCAATTTGTTAAGAAAAACTAAGAATATCAGTTAAAAGAAAAAATATAATTATGGTTTATGTTGTTAAAAAAATCAATTTTGGCAAAATGATATTTTTAAGAAATAAAAAATAATTTGTACTTTTTAAATAATAAAAGATAAGGACTTATAAAAAAAACTTTATATTATATATTAATTATATGATAAATAAAATGTCTATCTAAATAGCTATTAAACGTGATTATATATGGGTGATAATAATTACACCACATTTTGTACTATGTAACCAGCTATTTTTTTTTATTTAACTACGTGCATTTTAATTAAAAGATGCATGCATGCATGAACTCAAGAAAGAAAGAAAAAAATTTCTTCCATCCAATAATAATTACACCACATTTTGTACTATGTACACACCAGCTATATATGTATATGTATCTATAAATACCCCAAACAGCAGCTTATTCTAACTCATCCCTCTCATCATACGTTACGTTATTAGCGCGATCTGAATATAGAGAACTAATTGGTAGCCTATCCAATACTATATTGAACAGATAAATCCCGCCCAAAAACCCACACCTACAAAAATTAATGAAGCCCTCTACTCTGCTTGTCGCCCTTTGTATTACAATCCTTCTGGGCATGTCCTCCTCCACTGACGCCCGTCGTTTTGGTGCGCCAAAGGGGCTGAGTGAGCACCTCGGCGGCCGGTCCCCCAAATCGTCCGAAGTCGAACACACCCAAGCCCAAGCCCGGCTTAAAGCTATCGATGCAGATCGTGAAGCCAAAGTCCGAGCCCAGCGTGCCGCTGCCCTTCCTGACAAGTATTGTCTCGTGTTGTCTCCCGAAAGTTGTACGTGTTAACCCATCGGAATTAAGTTTAATTTACATCTTCCTGGTTGTGGTCGTGTCCTTTTTACTCGACGTTGTTAATTGGTTTGTGAATCGGTTGTATTGTGTCTTACTGTGATCCCAATTGTACCATCTTCATCCTCAGGGAAGCCTTAGTTTTGAGTTTGTGATTGTAGTTGTGATGAACCTCTCAATGTCTTTTGTTATTTGCACGTACAATCAATTCGTATTTTCGAAAACGCGCTTCTTGCGGAACAACCATCACTACGCCAGATTGTTGTTCGGGCGACGAACAAACCAATTCTCGTCACTTCAAAATTCTTCAGGCGACGAACATGAAAACTCTCGTCACCCTAATGCCAGGGGGTGCAACTCATCCATGGTATAGTTGGAGGCGACCAACATTTGTCTATGTTCGTCGCTTAAAATTTAGTCAAAATGTTGACCGACATCAAGTGACGGACTTATAGTACAAGTCGTCGCCCTAACCAAGGAGGCCCAATTGTCAATGTCAGAAATGACCTCCGGTGACGAAAATAAACCTAAGTTCGTCGCTTGAAAACTGCCGTATTTATTGCTTTGATATGTAGGTTTATGGCATTTATTTACTTCTCTTTTAGGCGACCAACATAGGCTAAGTTCGTCGCCTGAAAAGACTTTTTGTCAACTACCGAATTTACTGTTTGCGTGCCACAATTGAACTTTCCCATTTCAAACCCACCATTTTTCCCACAGTAACCCACGTACCTCCTATATTTCATACTATCACCATTTTCTCAAACCTCTCATTTCTCCATTTTCAAGTTCATTTGATCCGCTCTTCCTAAACAAGGTATGTATGAGTTTGTTTGTTTGTGTGTCTATTTTGTAAAACTATTTACATTTGTATATGATAGTAGTGCTTGAAATATGGTGATGAGAAGATGGGTAGGAATTGAAAGTAGTTGTTGTGATTGAAATTAGTTTGGTGTTGATTGTGATTGAAATTAGTTTGTGATTCAAATGAGTAGTTGTGATTGAAATTAGTTTGGGATTGATTGTGATTGAAATTAGTTTTTGATTCAAAGTAGTACGTAGTTGTGATTGAAATTAGTGTATGTTTCTTGTGATTGAAATTGAGACATATGAGAATGAGAATATAGATTTATCTTGAGATTGGAACTAGTGATTGAGATTCATAATGACAGGAGAATGGCCGATAAGCGTTGGATGCAACTCCCTCGTTCTCACAACGACTACATTAATGGAATTTATCACTTCGTGAACACTGTTAGAGATAATGCGAATGGGATGACCCATTTTCTTTGTCCGTGTAGAATTTGCTGCAACAATCAATGGGTTACTATAGGTGAGATGTATATTCATTTGTCCCAAGAGCGGATGTGGTCTAGTTATACCGTTTGGGACAAACATGGAGAACCACGAGCTGATACAGGAGTTTCAGAACGGAGAGCGCATATTTTGGATGAGGGAGCATCTTCCTTTAGTGATGGTCCTATTATGGACATTTTACACGACACTTTTCCTTATCATGCCGGATATGAGGCACATACGAGTGCAGATGAACCTGCGTTCCAAGATATTATTGATGATGATTACAAGAAATATGAGAGACTTTTATTAAAAGCTCGTACTCCCTTGTATGACGGTAGCAAAAAGACGATTCTGGCTACTTTTATAGAGGCAATGCGGATAAAGTCAGAAAATGGGTGGACTGATAAGAGCATTAATGACCTGTGCAGCTTTGTCTCTGAATTGTTACCCGATAGACACATATTTCCATTTGAAGGAAAAAGGATGAAGAAAATCATTAGAGACCTCTCACTTCCTTACCAGATAATCGATGCTTGCGAGTATAACTGCGCGCGTTTTGTTCTATAAACAGTATGCAGATTCCGAAGTGTGTCCAAAGTACAACACTTCGAGGTGGGATACAAGTGAATTTAGGAGGGGTCGCAAGGTTCCAAGAAAGGTCCTTCGGTACTTTCCCTTGACTCCTAGACTAAAGAGATTGTTCATGGAGCCAAACATTGCGAAGCAAATGCGATGGCATGGTGAGCGGGTGGGAGATTCAGAATGGTTGAAACACCCTGCAGATGGCGAGGCATGGAAACAATTTAATAGAACGTTTTCACATTTTTCTGACGATGTGAGAAACGTAAGGCTTGCACTAGCAACTGATGGGTTCAATCCATTTGGGACTATGGGGACTCTCCATATTACATGGCTTGTGATTGCCATACCATACAACTTGCCTCCGTCGATGTGCATGAAGAAGGAATTCAATATGCTGGCGTTGTTGATTTCGGGACCGAAGTCTCCCGAAAAGTGTCTTAGTGTGTTCATGGAGCCTTTGATTGATGAGCTTATACAGTTATGGGAGAGATGAGTTTGTACTTTTGATCGACACTCGAGGTCTACTTTCACAATGAAAGCAGCAATGATGTGGACTATCAGTGATTTTCCTGGATTAAGGATGTTGGCAGGATCGACTACCAAGGGGTATAAAGCCTGTCATGTTTGCTTGGATGAAACTTCTGCAACGCACGAACAGGGGAGAATGGTTTATGATGGTCACCGCAGATGGCTCGCACCAGACCACCCTTGGCGATTCGCCAGTATGGCATTCAATGGGAAGATAGAGTATGGTCAACGACCTACATCTTTATCCGGTGTGGAGGTTCTCGCACAAATCAATAGGTATGAACTCTACACATCCCACTCTTCCTTATTGCATTCCATAAACACTAACTTCTTTCTTGTTTTAGGATCAAGTTCCATGTCCTCAGCTCGCACACTATGTTTAAGGCCTCTTACAGTTTAGCAAACAGGGTCTGTTGGACTAATAAGTGTCAGTTTTGGAGACTTCCGTATTGGCAATACACTAGAGTGCGATATACATTGGATGTTATGCACATTGAAAAGAACGTTTTTGATAACATCATCGGCACCATGCTTAGCATTCAAGGGAAGTCAAAGGACGGTGTCAAAGCTCGAGCCGCTTTACAACAGAGAGAGGTGTGGAAAAGGCAGGCACAAAGGAGTAATGGAAGCCTCCCTCACGCGCTGTTCGTAGTAAAGCCAGAAGATATATCAGAAGTTTTCGAATGGTTTAGTGAAGTGAAGTACCCCCATGGCTATGCCGGTACTTTACGCAATAAGGTTAAAGTTCGAGAGAAAAAGTTCGTCGGATTGAAGACTAATGATTGTCATGTCATGTTTCAGCGTCTTCTCCCTATAGTAGTTCATGCATACCTACCAGTGAATGTTGCGAAGCCTTTAGTTTCACTATCCAAATGGTTTCATAAGTTGTGTGCTAGAGAGTTGAAGAAGAAAGATGTACAAGTGATGCAAGATGAGATAGTTCAGATTTTGTGCCACTTGGAGATGATCTATCCTCCACATTTTTTTACAATCATGGTGCACCTTATGGTTCATCTGCCACAACAAGTGCTAGAAACCGGACCTGTGCATTATACCTGGATGTATCCAATTGAAAGGTATGCTAGCTAGTACTTTCACTTTGATATTTATGAATTCAAGTTCTTTTAGGTTGTTCCTATGCGCTCCAAATTCTCTTGCGCGTCTTTTTTCTTTTGAACATTTCTTCAAAAACGGCTTTTGAAATTCTGTAAAACACATATGCTACATTATGTAAAACAGCTTTTGAACATTTTCTTTTGAACCTATCATATTCATGCATTTACGTTCGTTTTACAGGCAACTTGGTGTATATAAAGACCATGTGAAGAACCCACGTTACCCAAAGGGGTGTATTGCCGAGCGTTACATTATCGACGAGTCCACTATATACTGCAACTTATACATGGGGGTTGATGAGTTCTCTAAACAAGCAACCACTAGTGAGGCATCGTCCTATGCTATTTCTATTGTGTCAGACCTTGTCCGTCCACAGAGTGAAATTGCTAGCCAAATGTTAAATGAAGTTATGATTGCAGAGACTCAATGGCTTGTTCTGACTGAATGCCCTGAAGTTGAACCCTACTTGCAAGCACACGAAAGTCTCTACAAGCAACTGAGTTCAAATTATTATGACAGGAACCGCAAGAGCCACTTTCATAGATATTTCTACAAATGGGTAAGGATACTACTTCCAATCTCTCAGCTTATGTTTGTTTTGGAAACTGCAGTATTGTAATCTATTATGTCATACAGGTTGCTCAGTTACACCGAGACGGGGACCCCTTCCTTAAACCAGAGGTTCTCAACTTGGCAAAAAGACCACAAGAATGCAGGATCTACTCCACGTGTTATGTGAACGGGGTGAAGTTTGTATCGTGGACTAGAGATCAAGCTTTGAGGACGCAAAATTCTGGAGTCATGGTGGAGACAGAGAATGCAAACTACTATGGGATACTCGAACAAGTGGTTGAGCTCCTATATCCTACTCGCATGCCAGTTGTGTTGTTTAAGTGCAAGTGGTTTGACACCGATCCTGAAAACAGTAGTAGCACTAAGGTAGATCAAAGTTTGCTATCAGTGGACACAAATAGCAGCTGGTACGAGGATTCCCCATTCTGTCTTGCACTCAATGCAAGGCAAGTGTTTTACGTTGATGATCCAAAGGCGGGTGACGCTTGGAAAGTAGTGAATGTGATGTCTCATAGGAGCGTGTACGATCCTCGCACACTTGCGATCCACGAGGATGAGCTTGTCGTTGATTCTGAACAACCATATCAAGAACACGGTCCGATCCAGTACTTCACGGGAGTGTTTGATTTAACAATTGATCTTCAAGTACCCGAAGACGAAGAGGAAGAGGAAGACGATGAGGAAGTCGGCGTGGAAGAATATGAAGAAGACGGTGAAGATGAAGAGGATGACAAAGACGAAGAGGACGACGAGGAAGAAGAGGACGCCGAGGAAGAAGAGGAAGAAGAGGAAGATGACGACATAAATCCGAATGATTATGATAATTGATAATGCCTTCGATTTATGGCTATCCGTATGTATTTGATGATATAGAGGATTATTTATTTTTTCCCTAAAATGATTAAATTTGGGTTATGTCTATGTGTGTTTGATGTGTTAAAAGACTGATATACATGGTGTAAGCAAATGTCAAGTGGAGTTTTTATAATTCTGGTGACACTCAAGCGATGAACATAGGGTATGTTTGTCGCCAGAACATACTTGACCATGGCGGGAATTTTCCCTCTTAATTTTTTCATCTTTCCCTCTTATATTTCAATGAAAAATTCAGAGGGCGGTCTTGGGAATTCTTATCTAATTAAGGCTCACGTTGAAACGACGAGCTTTGTTATTTTTTCGTCACTTGAGGGGAGATTATTAAAACACAATCCCCAAATCCTTTGCCCTAATTTTCCCAGTTGCAAGCCGACACTCCTCTCCTCTCGCCCTCATTCTCTTCGTCGAATCCTCCTTCCCTTTCCTCCCTTCCCCGTCTCCGGCGATTGTTCCCTCTCCCTCTCCCTCTCCCCGTCTCCGACATGCCTCCAAAAGGGAAGCTTTTCAAAGCCCGGCGGAAGAAAGCCCTCTCCATGGCTCCAAAGCTTCCAACGCCTCCACCATTGCTGTCGGAGGAGGAGTATCTGTCTTTTGCTCCAGAGGCGGCGGCGACAGACCCGACTCCTCAATCCGCAACAGCAACCGCAGCCACCGAGGAGCCCTTCAATCCGCAACCGCCGCCACCACCTCCTATTGACTCTCTACTTGCTCTGGAGGGTGGGTCTTCGGGATTAATAGTCAGCGCGGCACCAACGCCGGAGTCAGAGCCCCGTAGGAGCATCCGATGCCGGAGCAAGAGTGGTAAGCACACTGTGCGCTGAAACACCCAATTTCAATCTTGTGCGCTGTATTATTCCTTCACTGATTTGTATTGTTCCTTCATTTATTAGTTACTGAGAGATTTTGATTAGCAATTACTCATGGCCTGAGAAATTTTGATTTGTATTGTTACTGATCTGATTTGTATTGTTACTGAGAGATTTTGATTATCAATTACTTAGTGTCTTGGTTTTATCTTGTAGGTAAGAGGCGCACAATGAAGAGCAAGAACACCCGATACCTGAAAAAGGTTGCAGGGAAGAAGCTCAAGCTCAAGTACTCACCGTTCCACAGCACGCCTTACCCGAGGCCGCTCTACAACACATTCGTCCGAGACATGGGCAATGCGATCAGATCAAACGTTCCCATGCTTGCCTCGACATACAATAAACTCACTGCAGATAAAAAAGCCCCGCTCATGGATTACTTGGAGGTATCATTGTCCTGGCCATATTCTCTCAGATAAGATTACAAGCTGATTATCTATTGGTTGTGTCTGTTTGTGTGTCCCTCAGTATTGCTAATATTGTAGGTTTCACTAAATGTCGCAAAGGTGAGTGGGGTTATATTTATATTTTTTAATATTGCCTTTGATTAAGACCATTCATGAGTAACTTTTGCTCTATACACTGACTCGGTAATGAATAAAGTGCTGCGCAATTTTTTTTTAAACGCAACAATAGTATGTAACATGCATATAATTTCAGATTCGTGGCAAATCTAGCACTGGTGATGATCGTAGTGTGGATTTATTTGTCATAGATTGATGGCATATGGAGGATAGTCTGTGTGTTAACATTTCACAGTGAAAGTTGAAAACATATTTGATGTTAGACCACATGCCTATTTAATTATTTGGGGGAATGATTTGCTAGGGGAAACTTGGCTTGCTATGCTGCTTTCTGATGATTACTTTCTCATATGCTTTATTGTGTGCGGGGTGTATGCGCAAACAAGATATCTCGTTATGACAATTTTACCAGACAATAAACCTAATTTCTTAAACATGATTTCCCTTTATGATGATCATATGACTTTCAGGTCATGATCTGAAAACATTGTTTATAAGCTACCTTCATACTTCATTCTGTGGCTTGCAGATTTTTGTGTTGTTTTCAACAGTCTAGATGAAAAAGAGGTATGATAATTGCCTAGATGAAAGATGATTGACTAAAGCACCATGGACACAATAAAACCACTTACAAAAGTCAGTTCAAAATATTAAATAAAGAAAGCTAAATGTGCACCTAATCAAAGTTCATATATGAATCAGAAATGCAAGGCAAGCACAAAGTTCAAATCCTTCTTTCTTAACACACCCACCTCAACAACTTATTTTCATTTTAAAACTCTAAGCCATACAACTATCCATGTTTAACAAATTAAATGATTTGCAAATGTTTGATTCGATAACATTTCTTATCTTCTTCAATAATAAAATGGAAACTAAAACCTCATTAAACTTGCATCTGTAGATGTATTATGAAATACCAGATGACGAGAGAATTAAGACTTTCATCAAGAAAAAAGCATACTGCATTTACTCTGATTGGAAGTATGATTGCCATCAACACTTCTTGGAGTATGGGCCACCTACTCCACTTGAGTTTGAGATGCGAGAGGATCAGTGGCATTACCTGGTGAAGAGTGAGTTTTGTGACGAAAAGAAAAAGATAATTTCCCTCATATGACCGTGTCTACTATTTCAATATTCTAATGTTTTGTTTCTGCTTGTTTTTACTACTGTTTTCTTTATAGATGTCCAACTGGAGTTTTTACATATGACATTGTGTAGGTCTTGAGCGAGCGCAACAAGAAGAATCGAACAAAGAATCCAAACCAGATTAACCATCGATCGGGCGCTAAGCCAATAAGTCATTGGGCCGAAGACTTTCAAAAAGACAATCATCCAGCACCATGGGTATCGGCTGTGATACATGGCATAGAAAATTGTCCAAGTGCAAAGGAGAAAGTGGTGAGTGCAAGTTATCTCTCTCATTTTGTGAATGGGAAAATGAGGATAAATATTCAAATCAATATATAAACTAAGAAATTACAAACAAGAAATTACAACAGAAAGGACTTGGTCTGATTTTTTTTAAAAAAAAATAGATTTTTTTAACCCCTTTCTCTTGGGCATTGTTTGACAGGAGAGCCTGAAACGACGTCTTGATGAGCTTCCTAAAGGTCAAGAAGAGGATGGAGTTGAGGCCAGCCAAGCAGAACCCATCTCCTTGGAACAACAAACAGCTATCATCATTGATTGCTTGGGAGAACGACGCGGAACGGGAGTTAGAGGTAACTCTCTTGCCTGATTTACCTTTTTTCTATGGCTTGTATTGTAAAAAATTAAAGCTGTAATTTATAACTTGTATTAAAACTGAAAAACAGTAGCAATTGCTAAAAGTGTCTTAAAATTCAAAACCGAATCACCCAAAGTTTATAATCCTATCAAGCTATGCATGAGAGCTTATAACATGTTAGAAAAACTGGGAAAAAACAGTAGTATTAAGTTCCTGTAGTATCAAAACCAAAAAAAAACAGTAGTATTAACTTCTTGTGAACTATAAACACTAGGATTATTAACTATATAATAACTTTTAAGGTGATGCATACATTTGCACACAAGTGTAAGTTAATTAGGAAACCCCACTTGGAATTGTAGCTTGGCACCACAACTCCATAAGGCAAGGATATAGGCATTAGGAGCCGCTATTATGCAAATATATATGGTGCATTTGCTATGAACTTATTATGTTTTTTTACTAGTTGTTTTGTTGTGTTATTGATGTTTTTCAGCATTAAGCATCACAAAAGCAAAAAGAAAACAGAATTTGCACAAAAGTCAGCTGCTTTGAAGTAATGTTTTGACAAGAGACAGTAGTTTCTGATTAAACTGGGAATTTCCAATAATAAACCCAAAATGTGAATCCTAAGAGCCATTATTACCTGAATTTTCTCGGTTTGCTGAGGCGTTGTATTAACTTGTATTAAAACTGGAAAAAACAGTAGTATTAACTTGTATTAAAAATGGAAAAAACAGTAGTATCAAAACCGAATCACCCAAAGTTTAGAATCCTATCAGCTATTAAATAAAAAAACAAAGGACACATAGCATAATTGTATTAACTTACTGTTTTTTACAACATATATCCTATGTTATTTTGGAAGGCATGGGAATGGCTGGTACAAGGCCCGCAAAAAAAAGAGGGGGCCATGAACTGCCCAAGCAGAATTGCAGAGGAAGGACTTGGAGGACCGCGCCCTCAAGCTCGAGGAAGAGCTGCAGCAGGCCAGGGAAGAAACAAAATTGGCCAATTCCCGTGCTGAAGAGGCTAATTCCCGGGCAGAAGAGGCTAATTCCCGTGTCACTGCATTGGAGAAGACAGTGATGGATATCCTCCGCACACAATTAGCCATCCAGCAGCCCACGCAGCCTTCTCAGCAGCCCACGCAACCATCGACTTCCCAGGTAGTGGATTGAGCGTTGAATCCCATTTTCTGAAATTTCTCTATATTTTAAAACTTGATATCATTTTGTGAAACTTGATATCATTTTGTGAAACTTGATATCATTTTGTGAAACTTGGGTGTTGAACTTGGTAGTTGTCCCTATTTTGGAACTTGGTAGTTGTCCCTATTTTGGAACTTGGTAGTTGTCCCTATTTTGGAACTTGGTAGTTGAACCTTTGTGCATGATGCTAAGTAGTTGAACAAGGAAAGAATGTGTTTGAATGGTTGGTAACTTGGTATAAATGTATTTGAATGGTTGGTATGAATGTTTAGTACGTTTGTGATGTGTATATGGTTTATTTTTAATGTGTTCTCTCCTTTGAATGTGTTGTGCATTTGATGAATGCAAATTAATGGTGAAAACAGGTTGTCTTGTGTGCATTGTGTAATTGAACTACACAGGGCGTATGGTATAAAACAGGGGGCATGTTGCCAATATAAAATATTTTTTTAATATAAAATCACATTCTGGCGACGAACATAGATCCGCTAACTCATTGCTTGATGGTAAAAGAAAATAAAATATTACTTTGGAGCGACGAACATTTATCAACACTATGGTCACCTAAAATCGTTTGTATTTTATTAAAAAGATTATTTGTTTGGGTGACCAACATTTATAAGTTAATTTGGCCGCCCGAATGGAATTATATATCAGAACGTATATTGGGCGACGAACATATATGAGGTGATCTAGTCGCTCCGACTATCTCCCGATAAACATTGTTGTGTACCTCGTCGCCCCAACTCGCTTCAAATTCATTTAGACAACATTGGGGCGACAACCATGTTAGTGTGCTCGTCCCCTCAAATAAGTTCAATTGTCAAAGTATTACATTGGAGCGACGAACACAGTCGTCGCCTAAAAGAATCAATGTGGTCACCCGGATGATGATGGGCGGGCTTGAGAAGGCCTTAAATGTCTGACAAGCTTTCTGGCAAGGAACACATTTGTGGTCTCCTGAATACACTTTGGCCGACGAGTTTTGTTATGTTGGTCACCAGAAGTCTCTGGGGATGAA
Source organism: Persicaria maculosa (assembly GCA_963922045.1). Taxonomy (NCBI): domain Eukaryota; kingdom Viridiplantae; phylum Streptophyta; class Magnoliopsida; order Caryophyllales; family Polygonaceae; genus Persicaria; species Persicaria maculosa. The sequence goes on from OY998254.1 coordinate 67,912,761, forward strand.
TTCGACACGACGACTCTTCAGGCGATGAACTTTCGTCGCCTGAAATATGGGGCAACCAGAACTCTGTTTGAGGCGATGGGTTGGGTCTGTCGCCTGAACAGAGATCTGGCGTAGTGCATATTGCCCATGCTGAGAGCCCATTTGGCTTTGTTGGCTTGGGTTAGTGAAGTTACATTAATCTTTGTTATAATAGTACCAATATCTACTAATGAGACGATGGTTTCATAAGTAGTTAGCCAGCCCCGGAAAACTGTTGTTGATTTCATGTGATAATAACGCACACTGTGATATATAAATGAGTAAAATCCTCATTCATGTTGTCACACATGGCGACTAGTCTAATCTTTGTCGATAACCTGTTCAAGCTCAATTTCCACATGAAGTTCTTGATCTTTGGCATAACATCCATCTTTCAAATCCATCTGTTGTCATCCTAGATATGTGTTCCAATATATTCAACATATATATCCCACCCAATACTTGGGGTGTACAGAAAACCCTACACGAAACGAAAAAACACAAAACCGAAAAGACATGATACAAAGATGACACATGATAAAACATGACATTAAATGGTTCGTGTTCAGATTGGTCATATGCCTTTGTCGGATATCCGACATGAACCGTTTAATTTTTATTTATTTATAGGTATAGTAATATTGCACTACTATATATAATCCTTAGAGAATCAGTCTACTAGCTCAGTTGGTATTCGGCTTAAGTTAATTTAGGCCAACTATACAAACCTTAAACTTTCAGGAGTCTCAACTGCTCGCACTCACAACTCCCGCCTAGTCCTACGCGCCCATCCAATCACCCGCATCTCTCTATTCTTCTGTGTTCAATTTCGGGTTTAATTGCCTACCGTGTACAGCAGCAACGGCCCCAAATAGTTCGTGTCGGATCCAGCTTTAACCAATTCGTATACGATTCAATGTTTTGGGCCTAAACGGTTTCGAGTATCCAATACGGTTACCTGATTCGTGCAGGATACGCGGATGTGTCCACCCCTATACCCAATATCTACACCAATAGCACATGTGCTCGGTGTATTAGTCTTTTCATATAATTTCCCACATATTTTTATGGAAAGACTATATGCATTGAGTATCGCCCAAGTACCATTCATGGTACTATTGCATTTTTTTATGGGCGGTTTTGCAAAATAGCCACGAAATTGGGCTGATTTTACGAAATATCCGCATTTTGGGACATTTTTGCAAAATGTCTTAAATATAAACCCTTTCTCTCTCCTCCCACGCGTCTCTCCTCCGCGCTCTCCCTCTCGGAACGCGCCCTCCTCCCGTCCTCCGCGCTTCTCCTCCTCCGATCTCCGTCTTCCTCTTCCTGTTCCTCAGATCCGCGAGCGAGCGATCTCCCATCGTGCTTCTCGTGCACCATTCGATCTGGTCTACCGAAGCTGCTCAGATCTACTCTCCCGTCGCACCTCCTCGTTCTCGTCCATCTCGATCAGATCTGTACATCCATTGGAGAGTGTTTTTTTTTTGCTTTTGCACTTCGGCGCTCCCTCGATCTTTCTGCTGTGTTTGAGTTCCTTATCAATCGATCGAAGATCGATTGATAAGGAACTCGAATTTTTGCTTCCGACTGTACATTGCATCTTCATATACGGCAGAAATGATAGCTCTGAACAGGTAATCGACTATATCTTCTGTTTTCCCCTTTCAATTTGCTTTCTTGCTGCATCTATACCATGTGCTTCAATCGATCGGAGATCGATTGATAAGGAAATTGATTTTGTCTGTGATGATCTGTGTGAGGTAGCTGCTCTTTTGTGTGAATTGTATAGTAGCAGTGTACTCAAAGCTTCTCCGATGGTCGCCTCATCTCCGATTTCATTGGTAAGCTCTGTGTGCTATATATTGTATTGCATTCAGCTTGATTGCATACTGATTTTTGTCCAGAAACTGCTATTTGTGTTGATTGAAAGGAAATTCATCTTGATTGCATACTGTATTCATGTTCGATTTTTGAAGTGTTGGAGACGATTTTGAAGTCTGCAGGGTCAGAAACTGCTATTTGTGTTGATTGAAAGGAAATTCAGCTTGATTGCATACTGTATTCATGTTCGATTTTTGAAGTGTTGGAGACGATTTTGAAGTCTGCAGGGTCAGAAATGATATCCTTTAATGAGTGCATACTGTATTCATGTTCGATTCAGCTTGATTGACATCCATTTGATATAACTTTATGCTCATAAAGGATGCAAATGCTAATAAAATGCGAATGGCTTCAAGCCTGGCTACGGGAGCAAAGGTCTCCTCGTAGTCAATACCTTCCTCTTGATTGAAGCCTTGAGCAACAAGCCTTGCCTTGTTCCTCACAACCTTACCATTTTCATCTAGCTTGTTTCGAAACACCCATCGAGTGCCAATGACTGATTGATGCTTTGGCCTAGGCTTCAAGGTCCAGACTTTGTTCCTTTCAAATTCATTAAGCTCACTTTGCATAGCAATGATCCAGTCTGGCTCCTGAAGTGCCTCATCTACCTTCTTTGGCTCAATAAGAGAAACAAACGCGTGAAAAGCACAAAGATCTTTAAGTTTAGAACGAGTTTGAACACTAGAAGTAGGGTCAGAAATGATATCCTTTAATGAGTGTGATGAGGAGTATTTGAATTTCCTTTTGCTAGTCTCAGCTCCTTGATTCGTCACACTTGTAGGGTTGACTGGTAGTACAACTGACTCCGTGGTCCTGTTAGGTTCAGTTACAGTAGTTTCTGACGTCTCAACACTGTTGGATTGGACACCAAGGGCTTTGGACGAATCTTCAACACCTTGGGCCAATTCTTCAGTGTTAAGAATCGGTTCCTGCATGTTCCTCTTCTCTGTGTTCTTGGTAGTAGCAACATCACCTTCCTCGTTCTCTTCATGGATGTTAAGATCTATATCTGCAACACTTTCACTCAAAGCACCGTCATTGCATTCATCAAAAATAACATGTATACTTTCTTCAACTACCTGGGTCCTTTTATTGAAGATTCTATAAGCTTTGCTATTCGTGGAATAGCCAAGAAATATACCTTCATCACTACGCGCATCAAATTTCCCAAGGTTATCTTTTCCATTGTTATGAACAAAACAAGTACAGCCAAAGGGTTTAAAATAAGATATAAGTGGTTTGCAGCCTTTGAAAAGTTCATAAGGAGTTTTCTTTAAGATAGAACGAATAAGACAACGATTTAAAATGTAGTTAGCTGTGTTAACAGCTTCAGCCCAATAGGTTTTAGGTAATGCATTTTCTAAAAGCATAGTCCTAGCCATATCCTCTAAGGTGCGGTTCTTGCGTTCCACAACCCCGTTTTGTTGAGGTGTCCTAGGAGCAGAAAAGTTATGGGAGATGCCATATTTAGCACAAAACAAATCAAATTGAAGTTGATCAAACTCCCTACCATGATCACTGCGAATAGACACTATGGGCTCATTTCTTAAAGTTTGCAACTCCTTACAAAGTTTTGAAAACTCAAATAAGGCCTCTGTTTTTCTTTCAAAAAAGCAACCCAAGTATATCTAGAAAAATCATCAACGACAACTAGCATGTACTTTTTACCATTGGGAGATTTGACTCGCATAGGACCACATAAATCCATATGTAAAAGTTCAAGGGGTCTAGAAGAACTTACAACCTTTTTGGGTTTGAAGGAGCTACGTGTTTGTTTACCTCGTGTGCATGCATTGCACATGTCAATACCTTTGAAGTCCATCTCAGGTAGCCCTCTTACAAGCCCTTTGGACACAAGCTTCTGTAGCGTATGTGGACTCACATGACCGAGTCTCCTGTGCCAAAGCTTTGGATCATCCGTCAAAGCCTTTAGACAGGTTAAGCTTCCTTGTGCCACTTGATCAGCATTTACGGCGTATATATTGTTGTAACGATCTGCAGTCAGAATAACTTCACCTGTATCTTCTCTGCACACTATACATCTTTTCTTGTTAAATCTGACATTGTTACCACTATCACATAATTGAGAAACACTAAGCAGATTATACTTTAAACCATTAACAAGATAGACATTTTTAATACTATGGCTGGAATCACTTCCAACACTACCAATACCAACGATGTCACATTTCCCTTTGTCACCAAGAGTGATTGTTCCCGTGGATTGCTCCTTTAGATCATGAAAGAGAGAACTCTTCCCACTCATATTCCTCGAGCATCCACTATCAATAATCCATTTGTGTTCTTTCACCTTGGTGATCTCCTGCAAAACAAACATCAACCTTTGTGGCTAGACCAATAAGCAAATTTGGATCCATTGTTGGGGTAAACCATATTTGGTAAAATAGTGCCTTTTGGGACCCAAACTTGTGTTATCCGTTCTTTTCTCAAATGAACAGGAAATGTATTACGAATAATGTATGGATCCTTTCTCCTATAAGGGCAGGTCTCTTTTACATGTCCCTTTCTAGCACAATGGTGACATATAGGAGAGGTTCTGCTTCCTTTTGCCTTTACAAAAGTGGTAATGTGTTGCTTCTTTAAAAACTTTGGATTGTAACCAATACCACTTTTGTTTAGAGAGCTTTGTTGCTCACCCAACATCTTATCAAGAGTGCCTTTGGATTTGGTAAAACTTATGAGGGCTGTCTGTTGGTCTAGAATCTTATTATTCAGGGAGATCTTCTCGTTCTCTAAGTCATGATGCTCATTTCTTAGAGAGGAGAGATCTTGCTCGAGTTCAGATTTCTCCGAGTCAAGCGTCTTGACTTTAATGTCAAGACCTGAATAAGAAGCTTCAAGACCTTTGACCCTCATAGACAGATCCTCAATAGTTCTTTCCTGGTCCACAGTTCTCTTAATAAGAATGTTAGTTTGGGCAATAAGCTTTTCTTCATTGGCAATCATATTGGAAAGGAATTCCGATAATACCTCTTTTGGACTTTCCATAAGTTCTCTTACAGTAGCTTCAAGCTTTTCATCGTGGGATTCATCTTCAGAAGCCATAAGACAAATGTTGGCCTTCTCATCGTCGGAGTCAGAGTCGGAATCACTCCAAGTAGCCACCATGGCTTTCTTCTTCCATTTGTCACCTTTCTTGGGCTGGCTCTTTGTCTTTTGAGGGCAGTCCTTAACAAGATGATCTGTTTCACCACATTCAAAACAAGACAACGGTTTAGTCTTCTTTTCATACTTGTTGTATTGAGGCTTACCTCGAAATTTTGAAGACTCTGATCCATCCTTATTGTTGAATTGCTTCTTCATTTTGAGAATTCTAGCAAGGCCTCTTGTGATAAGAGCAAAAGGATCATCCTCATCGTCATCTTCATCTTCGGAATCAGATCCATCCTTGGGCTCATCCTTCTTAAACTTGAGTGCCAAGTTCTTAGTGCTGGTTGGAAGTTCTCCATCGTCTTCATTAAGTATCATCTCATGCGTGATCAGCTTTCCAAGAAGGTCATCAAGGGGTAGAGTGGTGAGGTCCTGAGCTTCCTCTATAGCTGTTACTTTTGGACCCCATTTCTCCTTTGGAAGGCACCTCAGTATCTTCCTTACTTTCTCAACGTTGGTAAAGCTCTTGCCAAGAGAGTCAAGGTTGTTGGTGATTTCTGTGAATCGTGTGAACATGGCCTTGATTGACTCATCTGACTTCATCTTAAAGAGCTCATACTTTCGAAGGAAGATGCTGATCTTGGTGTCTTTTACTTGGCTCGTTCCTTCATAGGTGACGACCAACTTGTCCCAAATCTCTTTAGCTGACCTACAAGAAGAAATACGGTTAAAATCATCAGTGCTAAGACCACAATAAAGTAAGTTAATAGCCCTGTAGTTCTTGGAGATGGTTTCAAGATCTGCTTGGTTGTATTCAGACTCCTTCTTTGCAACTTTGGTGTCATTTGGTCCTTCCTTTTCTGGAATCTTCGGACCATTCTCTATAATGTTCCAAAGCTCTAGATCTTGGTCTATGATGAACATCTTCATCAAAGATCTCCAGTGGACAAAGTTGTTTCCTACAAAGAGTGGCGGTTTACTTGTGGACCTTCCCTGTGCAAATCCTCCGCTTGCTTCACCAGACATGATCGAAAACTCACAAGATTGTTAGATCAAAAACAGTGAGTAAAGCTCTGATACCAATTGAAGGTTCGATAATATAAAAACAATGTAATAAGAAATACTCTAGAAGGGGGGGTTGAATAGAGTATGCCCGTTTTTCGCAGAAAGTCTCAAGACTTTTGGAGCTTGTACCAAAACCTTTGAGATTAAACCTGAATCACAAAGTTAGACAATCGAACCAAGTGCGGAAATAAGGTAAAGCAAATAAATAAAGAACACGAGTAATTGTTTACGAGGTTCAGCACAACTTGGCCTACGTCCCCGCCTAAGGTTCTTCCACAACCCTAGGATTCAAAGGCTTTATTGATTGCTTAGCTTAGGATCCTAATAGCTCACTGAGAAGCCTCTCTCCTATACAATTGCAATCTAGTCAACTCACGTTCCCTTGGAGTCCTAGACCAATCTAGAAGAGCCCCACCTCTCTCAGCTATCTAGTACAATCCTCTAACTCTCGCAAATCAATAGCCTAGTGCAACTTCCCGAGTTATAAACTCTCGAGTAACACTTTAAATGAATATATCCTATAAGCTCACAGTGACTCTCAAAGGCTTTGAAATAAACAACAAACTCTTTGAGCGCTTAGCAGAGAGACACTTGGAAGACAGATCGCTTGAATGAATGAAACTCGTGTAGCACTTGTGTCATCTGTCTTTTTCCTTCTTTCCTTTATATATGAGTGGAATGGCGCCTGCGGATCTTCACCAACGGCTCTAGAATCAGGCTTGATCTTCAATCTTCTATATAAGGACACTTCGAAGCCATGATCCGTTTTTGAATAAGATCTCCTCATATGCACTAAAGAAAAGAGATAATCTCAACTTTACTTCCTGAAAAGGTTAGTTCAACACATATATATAATATAACGGAAGTATATAATAATATAAAATAATATTCGGACAAATAATATAGGTTTTGTATTTCATCAACTGTTAATGCGTCAAGGCCTTTGACACAAACATCCTGTTAAAGCCCTTGAAACATTTATTCCATTTTCCATCAAGGGAGGGAGTTATCAAACACTTTGATCCGAAAACATTGCTTGAACAGTATGCCAATAAATTGATGATGCTGAAGAAGTGGTGTGATGAGCTTAGTCCTAGGCTTTCTGACCATACTCTGAAAGAATGAGCTGTTATGCTGTGAATGTTCTCCTAAAATCATTTTTTTTCTGTATTTAGACATTCAAATTATATTCTTTCTTCAGGGCCAAATGACTGTTTCGGAAATGCTGAGAACAGTCTGCTGCTCGAGCCTAGAGTTGCACAACTCGAGCCTAGAGTTGCACAACTCGAGCCTAGAGTTTCACAACTCGAGCCTAGAGTTGCACAACTCGAGCCTAGAGTTGCACAACTCGGGCCTAGAGTTGCACAACTCGAGCCTAGAGTTGCACAACTCGATTGATAAGGAAATCGATCTTTGCTGAACTATTGTCAATTGTGTCTTTGCTTCCGACTGTGTGTCTTTGCTTGCGACTGTTTGATGAAATCAATCTGCTGTTAGTATGCTTCAAAATATACTAAAGAAGTGTGATTTATGCTAAAATAACTTAGGAGTTGTGCAAATCTACAATAATCCAGCTTCTTTTTCAATGTCCAGCTTCTAAGATCTGTGTTTTTCTGTGCTGAAATAGGGCGGATTTGTGTTCTTTTTAAATGATGATCGTGCATTTCTAAGCAACTCACCAGCTTTTGCATTTTCTTCCCTGTATTACTTGCTTTTTGTTTCTTATTATTCCGTTTGGTATTTCTTGATTAGATTGCATATCCGGGAAGGGAATACGCTAATCCTCCATGTGCTGAAATAGGATGGATTTCTGTTCTTTTTCAATGATGAAGGGGCTCTTTCTGGCAATACAACAGCATGTTCTATATACCCTGGTACTCGTAGTCAGCTTACTATTTCACAGTTTATTCCCTCACTCACTGGTGCTTCTAGTAGTCAGGTATTCTTAAAATATTTAATACTCTCATGTTGTAGATTCTGTAGTTCTTTAATATCTAAGTTTATGATTTTCCTTAAATATACATTATATGTTTCCCGAAGAGCCGAGATTCTGAAACATTGTGCCATCAGGGGGTTTGGTTTGCTAGTTTTGTAGGGTACAGGTATACATTTTAATACGGTTTAGATTAGGTATTAAAGTAGACGGCTGCCTTGTTCAGAGGCATCCTATAAATTTGATTTAAACCTTGAATCTTAGCCTCTTTCCTTGCTATATATATGGCTTCATTTATTTTTGCTTCTGGCTGCTTTATATAGAAGCATGATAAAGGGTTCATTCATATGCTATGATTAAATTGAAGCATCTTATTATTCTGTTATGATGAAATTGGTTTAATCTGATTGAACTGTAGTTTCAAACAACGGCTCCAAAAAGTTGCTTCATGCATCGTCCTGGTGCTATTCTTGCTCCTGGTGAAAGTCTCATTGCAACTGGTATGATATTTGCTGCTTCTATGAAAAATTTCTCAATTCCTAAAAGGGTGTTTGTTATCCTCTCTGAGACTCTGACATGCTAAATTTGACCGTTCCAAAATGATTAAGTCTTTAAGTTTGTGGAGCATCATGAAAACAATGAGGAACCTATAGAACAGAAGAACAAGGTGAAGTTCAAAATCATGAGCCTGAAGGTGAAAGGACAAATGGACTATGTTCCTGAAATGGTAAGCTATATGCACTTGCCTTATTGTATCTCGTGTTTGACCTTGCCATTTGTTAAGCTGTAGACTAGAATATAGTTGCTGAAATGGTACAGACTGACTAGAATATAGTTGCTGCTGTTGGGGGTTTAAGTCCATCTTCTGGTGTAATCTCTTTGTTTGAGTATCTACTGAGTTCGACCTGAACTGAGAATAAAAGTTTCAAGGATCATTAAATGAACTGTGTAAATAAATATATTCATTTGCACAGGGCTTTTGACTTTCTATCCAAGGGGCGACAAATCTTGTGTGCTTCTCTATGCATGATTATGCCTTGTGTTGTGAATGATTTATGTGCCTAAGAGCCCCTTTAATGGTCAATATAGATAAGCGTGTTAAAGGAGAGGCCAAATGGGTAGTGCTTTTTTTTTTGGTGCTAGAACAATATATAAGTTGCTGATTTCACTGCCTCCATGGATGGATCTGTTGTGATCCCAATGGGTTGAATTGTGCTTGGTTAAATAGAGGAACACTATTAAAATTATACTGGATGACCTCTGTTGCATTTCGTAGACCTTAATTGTCGTGGGACTTCTGTGGCTTAGGCATGAATTTCGGAATCATCTTTGAGATGCTGAAGAATTGTCGTGTTTTTGGTGAGATGCAGTTTCACGAACAGAAGGATCAGGTGGCTATTGAGCAGATACTGCATGTCATTTTTCTTGATGTTGATCGACCTACCCCAGTAAGCCTTCATTTAAGTTTTATTTCTTTGCAAGTCTTGTTTAAAATTTTGAATGTCTGAATGCTTGTTCTAATGAAGGCTCTTGAGAAGTTGAATAGGATGTTAGCTGAAGCAGAGGCTAAAGTTGAGGCAAGCAAAAAGCCACCTGAAGACAAGGGTCCAAAGATCATTGGTGAAGGACTCGTGATAGATGAATGGGTGAGTTTAGACTATCAAGAATCTTTTCATCATCGGTGATATTTTAACGTCTCTAAAAATGTTAACAGTCCAAAAGACAACATTTCCAAATTCTGACAATTGACTCCCGCCAATCTGTTAACAGAAGGAGAGAAGAGAAAGATACCTGGCAAGACAGTAAGTAGAAGGAGCAGATTCAGCTTAAGAGAAACGAAGTTCATCTCTCGGGTGCTTGAAAACTCAATGGAGCAACTGTACATGAAATGATTTGGCAAGAACAGAAAATGTCATAAGGCGGAACTGTACTGTCAAAGTGCTTGTTGCAAGGGATGCTCATTTTACATGGTTGTTTGCCATTTTCACCTGTGTAGATAACAAAAAAGAGTTGTTAAAGTCTTCTTCCTTGCCCATCCAGGCAAAGTTGCATTGCCGACTTGTGATTCAGGTTACTGGTTAGTCTTGTTTGCCTTGGTGAGCATCTCTAATTCGTCACATTTTCATTTGGAATTTTTCACCACTAATTGTAACTAAAGTTGTGCAACTCTAAAATACGGTTGTGCAACTCTTAAGATATAGTTGTCAAATCTCAGTAAGATAGCAGCAAAAATCTGACTATTATTTTATTATTTTGTGAAGCCTATTAGCTCAAATCGGTAGAGCGTTGTGTACAAACACAAAGATACGGGTTCAAATCCCGTATAGGCTATCGTGTTGTTGGTTGTGTAAAATTTGGTTGAAGCATTGAGCCACTTGAATTGGAGACAAATAGAATGAAAAGTGTTTCTTGGAGGTGCTGACATAAATAAAATACAGTTGTGCAAATCAGTGTCAGCACTAATTGTAACTAAGATCAGTGTCAGCACTAATTGTAACTAATATCAGTGTCAGCACTAATTTTGTCACTAGTTGTGCAAAAATAAAGTATTGATGAGCAAAAATAAGAGCATGTTGTGCAATAATCTATTAAAAAGTATAAAATTATATTTACGAAAAGTAAGATCATGTTGAAAACAAATTCACAAGTCTCGATTGTTGTGCAAAAATAACATATAGTTGAGCAAAAATAAAATGATGTTGAGCAAAAATAAAATCATGTTGAGCAAATTTCCACCAATTCCCCATGTTGTGCAATTATAGTCTATTGTTGAGCAAAAATAAGACCATGATGTGCAATAATCTATTGAACAACTATAAAATAATATTGAGAAAAAATAAGATCATGTTGAGTACAATTTCACAAGTCACAATTGTTGTGTAAAATATAATTTATTGTTGAGCAAAAATAAGAACATATTGAGCATAATTCCATCAATCCCCCATGTTGTGCAATCTTGACAAAAGTCGTGCAACTCTTAAAACATAGTCGTGCAACTCTTACAAGATAGTCGTGCAATTCTTAAAACAGAGTCATGCAACTCTTACAAGACAGTTGTGCAACTCTTAAAACAGAGTCGTGCAACTCTTACAAGAGAGCCGTGCAACTCTTAAAACAGAGTCGTGCAACTCTTAAAACAGAGTCGTGCAACTCTTACAACAGAGTCGTGCAACAATTTCACAAGTCTCGATTGTTGTGCAAAAATAACCTATTGTTGAGCAAAAATAAGATGATGTTGAGCAAAATTTCACCAATCCCCCATGTTGTGCAATTTTACTTTATTGATGAGCAAAAATAAGACCGTGTTGTGCAACAATTTCACAAGTCTGTATCTACTGAAAGAGGCATATATGTTTGACCATGAAGTGAACTCTACAAATAACTCTCATGACATGCAGTTACAGAATTGTGTACTAGAGCTATGCGAACAACATCTAATTCCTTGGTTTGTGAAGTTCCTTAATGAGATGGAGGAGGAAAGTGTCCTCGGAGTTCTGGAAATTCTTTACTCCATACTGGTAGAGAGACAAGATACTCGAGTCCTCCAATTTACAAAGTTTCTGCTTTCATTTTCTTGGTTCCATTTGTTGTTTCAGTGTTTAGGTATGTACCCTTCAGAGAGGATGCAATGTAGAGTGTATCTATTACTGACTAAACCTTCTTGTTACAACAGATCTTTGCAAAACATGGGATGAGGTATTTCTTAGCAATGCCACTCCTGCTGAATACGTAGAGGTGCTCAGTGAATTGCGACCCAAGTATTGTCCTGGGCAATGATAAGAACATACTATTCAAACCCGTAAAATTTAAAACCAAGGGTGCTTTCCCCACCATTGATGGTGTTTCTCGCCTACCGTCCTTCCTATAACTGTAAACTAGTTCAACTAAATCAATCTATTAGTTGTTCATTTTCAGCTCCTTGGCTATATCACCCATTGTTCTTATTTCACGGGTTATATACTTATATAATTAGCCTTTTTTTTGCCATCAAAAAGTCTCTAAGAAGCACATACCCACTCGGAAGAGGACCCAGTTGCCAGGTAAAAAGCTACATGGCTTTCACTCTTGTGAACTATAAACTGTCATGGTTCTCTTTTTCTTTGTTATTTTGATCTACCCGTTCCATGATAAATATCCCTAAAATAATAGTTTATCCTAACTGACATTCTTGGAGTTTCAGGCATCATAATAACTGAGTATAATTTGAAAATAATAGTTTCAGACATTCTTGGAGTTTCAGGCATCATAAATATCCCTAAAATAATAGGTCATGGTTCTCTTTTTCAGGCATCATAATAGTTCATCCTAACTGACACCATTCCCCCATTTTGTCTAAGCATTCTTGAGGTTGATGAACAACTAAATCTGGACCCTGAATAGAATTAGAAAATAAAGAGTTTTTTATATGTCCTGAATTAAACATCTATTAGCTAGATTATATGTATGTATCTAGCTTTTTGACAGCCCAGAAACCACACACATTCAACAACACCTTTCGGTTCAAAACAGCCCCTAGGACATCTGTCTACATACACATTGACCAATATCAATTCATCCGTTGTACATAGCATGAAAATCATAGCCATTAACACATATGAAATTCAAACTATCCTGATTAACAATATTTTAATCGAGCAAGAACTATATAAACTATGAGAAAAGTATGCAGAGAATCACCAAGGGATGGCAGATTCTTCATCAATCCATGAATTCTCACAAATCATAATAAGAGATACCAGATAGATAGCATATGCGGGATTTGAACCCGCATCATTGTGCGTAGGCACATTGCTCTACCATTTTGAGCTAATAGGCTTTGGTGCACAACTCTATTCTAGAGTTGCACAATTCTATTCTATAGTGGCACAATTCTATTCTAGAGTTGCACAATTCTATTCTAGAGTTGCACAAATATATCTTTGCATTTTCAAGTGATTTTGGCATTCTTGAAGATGACCTCATAAATCTGTCAATTGCATGAGTTTTTGAAACTCCGTCATAATTCATACATGTAAAGTGAACATAATAATATGCATTTGATTATCCGGCCAATAGATGCATCTAGAAAGAAACCATAAAATCTTATGCATACACAAGGGCTAGAACATCAGCAAGTTTTGACGGAAAAAAAATACCATGGGTTATGTAGTGAAGAATGGAATGTCAGAGGCACCAGGTAGATGGATGTCATACAAAAAATCTGACTGTTTTCCATAAAATAAAATAAAAAGCACAGGCACTTGCACCTATCGACAACGTGACAAAAAAAATCAGCCAACAAGCAGTTGACACCTAAGCATAAATCAGATGAGCAAATTTGCTCATGTAGGTTCAAACAACCGGTACCTGCACAAACCAGAGTTGGTAGCAGTGTTTTTTTGACATATCTGTATTATAGCGATTGCACAACTTCATGAATTATATGTGAGGAAGATGCTAAGGCAGTTAGGGGAGTTAGAATTACTAAAAACTCAACTCGGAGGATGCATGACAGTAATTGATATCGTCACGGTGCTATATTCCCATGTTGGAAGTTTGCAACCAATATTGATTATTAGTAATTGCTGGAAATTAAATGAGCTCTCAAACAAGATAACTTAAATTTAGAAGATCTAAGAGAGGACAATATCAAACAAAGAAAATATAGTTTCTGCTAATGGTCATCATTCATAAACATTTTCATGTACACATTAGCTACCAGCAATAGAGAGCAAACACCAGAAAAATGCCAAATAATTGCAAACACCAAAAGGTATCATATATTTTACTCAAGAAATTAAGAACAAAGAAAGATTACATGTTCAGAGCTTGTGTAAACAGCTTCTCGTAAGACAGCAGCACCAACCTTCTCGTAAGACAGCAGCATGAGGTTTGGAGTTTTAGGAATGGAAGAACGCACCACCACTCCACCAAACACAAGGCGCCAATGAGCATCATCTGACTCATAAAAATCCTAATCAAACCACATCAAAACCCTAATTTCACTTCCAAACCGATAATTCACAAAATTCAATTCAAATTCTCCTCTCTGTAACAAAGAAAGCATGGACATGAATGAAGCACAAAAAAAACAAAGCCAAACAACAATTCGAGCAAAGGAAGATTGAAGGAATGAGGAGAGAAAAAGAGCGAGCAAGTAGAAGATCAAACCAGGAGTAGAAGAGGAGAAGGTACGTCGGCGCTGTTGATGCGAGGACGGTCGGATCAGCACCGATTGCGCTCTTTCCGCCGCTCCCTCCCCCGCTCCTTCCGCCGCTGGCTCCCTCCCTCGCTCGCACCGCCGCTCACTCGCCACCGCCTCCGGCGCTTCCTCGCTCCGTCGATCTCGCCAACAGACAGCGGCTCCGGCGCCAACCTCACTAGATCTCGCCGCCATAGATCGATCGAGATCTCGCCTCCAAAATCGCCTTCAATCGGGAGCGGAGAGAGAGATTGGAGAGAGAGACGATGGAGCAACTCTCAGGGAAAAAAAAATTTAAAAAAAATTGAGAATTATATATATATATATATAGGGGCCATTTTGCAAAATTGTCCAAACACGCGTCTATTTCGCAAAAAACGTCCACTTAATGTGTCTATTTCGCAAATTTTTTCTTTTTTTTATTGCTAAAATCACAACCATCTCTACTTGTTTTAATTACCTTTCAATAAACATGCTCTAAGACTAAGAGTCAAACAAAACTACCATCCGTATAGCACCTATAACAACACTCCATTTTTAATAGGCCGGGTGTTTTGCAAAAAAACACTCTTTAAAATTATAATTACAGAAAACCACCTGGTAAAATCAATTTTTTAAATCACACCTATCACCCAAGCAATTTTCGTTAATTGAATGTTAAAGTATGTGAAAATTCAATTATGCCCTTTACCTTTATTATTAGTTTACTCTATTCAATTGGTATTAATTGATATTTCATTTTTTGACATATTTTTCAAAAGTAAAAAAACTCTTTAAAATATCAAAAAATATATTATTTTAAAAAAAAATCATACTTAAAAAAAATCTATAAAAAAATGATGTGAAATTTATGTTTTATAAGTTAAAAAAAAATGTGTATTGCTAAAAGACTATTTGAAGGAAATAAAAATTTTAAAAAATATTTCATATAGTTTTCATTATTCCAAAAATGTGTGTGGAATGGTGAACTTATTTTTAGAATAATAAAAACTATGTGAAATATAATTTTAAAAAATTTTAAAATTTATTTTCTCCGAGTAGCCTTTTAGTAAAATATCAATTATATCGATCTACTTTTTATAAAGTGTTTTTACTAATAAGTATGAAATTATATATGTAAAAAAAAAGATATTTTATAGAGTTTTTTACTTTTGAAAAATATGTTAGAAAGGTAAAAATTAAGGCAAATTTGCAAAAATAACCCTTTTTGGGGAAATCTTTGCATGCCTAACCCAATCCGAATTTTTTTTGCAAAAAAACGGATATTCGGGTTCAAGGTACAACCGGTAGCCGGTAATTGAGGGAACCCAGGAAAGAGAAAAAAAAAAAGAGGGGAAATGAGGAAGAAGGGTCTCATTCCTCTCCAATGGCGGACGCATGTAACTGAGAGGGAGACTGAGAGAGAGATCGAGACAAAGTAGAGGGGGTGCTCCGGCGAGCTCGGGTGCCATGGTTGAGGCAACCACAAGAAGGGAGAAGGAAGAGGGTCGGGGGCGGCGGCTAGGGTTCTAATGTCAGCCCGTCGTCTAAGGGCAGAATTGAAGGCATCGACCCGTCGTCTTTGTCGCTTTGAAGTCCAACCTTCTTCATCTCAGGCTCCATCAATTCAATTTGTTACGCCTAATAGTCTCCCACCTCCCCACTGGTAAATCATCAATCCAGTTCACCATTTGTCTTATTGCTGTTTGTTTTCCTCTTCTTTTTGTTTTATTTGGATGAATTTGAAATTGCGTTTGCTTGTTGTTGCTTTGTCCATCTCCCCCGCACCTTCCTCCTCTGCTGCTATCATTATATGGTCTCATAAAGTTGTATAATTTCTTCCTTTCAATTTTATAATGGCCAATTTAGGTATCTTTAAATTGATGTAGTGAAGTGCTTGTTCTTCTTCATAGAGCTAGAAATTGATAGTCGGTGCTTGTTGTTGCTTTGTTCATAGAGCTAGAAATTGATGCAGTAAAGTGCTTGTTCTTCTTCATTTTGTGTGTTTAAATTGTGCTGCTCTGGTTGATTGAACTTGTCCTTCTATAAAACTACATTGTGCTTACATATGGCTGAATTGCTATATCTATTGTGTACGTATGTTGCTGCTCACTTATCCCTTGTATATGTTGTACGTATGTTGCTGACCTGACAACTCCATGGTAGCACAAATAACTGGATTTTAATGTTTATATAGCATGATTTTGTTAATTACTCCAAGCATGTTCAGTTACGAGTTAAGACCCCATGAAACATGAATTGTAGGATCAAGGGACTGAATAGTTGGCATTTTGAAAGGAGTTATTTATGATTAAAGACTGTAAACTTCCTTCCTCTCAGATTTTGAGGATACATAACCTCAGAGGGATTTGCCTGACAATAAAAAAAGGTCAGACATGAAATCTCTAACAATATTGTCTTGGAAAATAATAAAAGGTTAATCAAGGCTTTATGAATCTGTTTGTCACAAATCGGTGGCTTGTGCAAACTATATATCTTAGTTTTCTGTAATATCTTCACTAGATACTCATCCTCCATATTGTTGTTGGTTCTATGAGTGATTGTATATGTCCATTTTTTCTTTCTTTATCCTATTCTTTTAGGGGGGAATAAGATCTCATCTTAGATCATTGTAGCTATTGATTTGTTTGTTTTTCTTTTAATAAACCTTGTTTTACTCTATACTATATCTTTTCTTATCTGTCCACCCTTTGGTTTCTTACTGGACATCATTCAGTTGTCTACTGGACGCGTTTTAGGTTTTTTCTCTCTTCCGGGCTATGGTTGTATACTGGACACCCTGTGGATATCTACTGGACATCCTGTGGTTGTCTACTGGACACAATTTGGTTTAAAGAAGTGTTGAATTTGACAATTGGGTGATGCGTTGATTCATTTTAAAGAAGTGTTAATTTTCATCGTGATATGTTTTAAATTAGCTTAGCTTGATGTATTGATGTTGAGTAATTGGTTCAAAATTGTAGATTTCCATTTTGGATTTTAATGTCTAATTTTTTACTTATCTTGCTACATGAATGTTAGATCGGTGGAGCATCTTTCTAGCATGAATAAATGAGAGAGCATTGTGATTTATTTGTAATGGCCAAGTTAGGCATGTTTTGACAGAAATATTCTTCACATATAGCCTATTAGCTCAATGGGAGAGCATTGTGGTCATACACAAAGATGTGGGTTCAATTCTCACACAGGCTATTGAGGAATGAGGGATTTTTCCCTTTTTATTAGTGTCTCTGATTTCTACTCCATCTTGCCAGACTCTTAGGAAGGGGGTGTTTGCAGCCGATGCTTCCTTCACCTTCTTCACTGCCATTGGATTTAGCTAGTTAATTTTGATGGAGATTGTAGTGCAGCTTTGCTTGATTTCAGTTTGTCCTAATCCTTTAGTTGCTGAAGCATTTTAGTTTAACTGATTGGTTAATGATTATCACTCTCTTCAACTTGGGTTGTACAATCCTTTTGTTGCTAGTTCATTTTTGTTTTAACTGATTCATAGATGTGCTTAAGTTATTCTTCAATGTGATCAGAGTAGACATGATAAATCTGTAGCTGAAGCACAACTAAAATAGAAACACATATTCAGAAATAGAATGCATTTGTAGCTGCCAACAGAACTAAATTGCATTCTTAGCTCTTCTAGCTTTCACACTTCGGAAAAAGAGGTAAAAAGTCTCTTCTTCCCACCGTGTCAACCAGTGTAATTTTTCCTTTTGCCGAGAGAGACTTAGCAACCTTTCTACATTCTTCATCAGAGTTTCCTCCCCCCGACATATCATATCCATCAAAGCCATATTTTTTCTCTGTTTGCATATGCAGCTGCAGTTCATGAATACAAGCTTTGTTCAGCTTAATCTGACTCTGAAGATCGGGAAACATCGTTCTGTCCCAACTTCGAATGGCTTCCTTCACATTTTTCAGCTTCTGTGAAAGTATGAATTGCTTAGAACCAACTACCTCCCCATGCCAAGCACACGCAACTAAGGATTTAAAAGCATTCTCTTTACACCAGAAATTTTTGAAATGAAATGGATATTTTCTGCACACAACCTCATCCTTGAGCGTCACTAATGCAGGACTATGATCGGAACATCCAGGAGTGTCAAATTAGGCTTTAGAATTTTCAATATTATCCAGCTACTCTTCATTCACTAGGACACGATCAAGTTGTCTCTCAAGCTTATCTTCCCCTTTTTTCCTATTTGACCATGTGATTCTAGCTCCAGTTTACTCCATATCCACCAACTGACATGTCTGCATAACACCCTCCAATTCCTCAAAATGATCCTGAACAACTGCTGCAACACAAGGCCATTTTTCATATAATTCCAGTATACAGTAAAGGCCATTTTTGCGCAATTTTAGTTTCTGTCATAGCCTATTTGATGATGTACCATTGAATAATATTCGCATCACTGTCCTGTCACCCGTGAACTATTTTACATGACACCTGAATTGTTTTACATGACCTGTCAATTTTTTTACATGACATCTGAATTGTTTTACATGACATCTGACACCCTATGGTTGACAGTTGACACCCTATGGGTGTATACTAGAAACCCTGTGGTTTTGTACTGGACACAATTTGGTTACAGAACTTGATTTGGTGCTCTGTTCACAAATTCACACAATTTTCTATCGAAACCGAGCACTTTTTACTCTCTTTTATATGACAGCAGCCCCCCAAAAAAAAAGCATACCTCATTTTGGCCAAATTTCCATGAAGAAAAATGTTGGTTATATCTCTAGAAACCTATAGGAAGTTACAGAACTCAATTTGGTGCTCTGTGGACAAATGTACATAATTTTCTATCGAAACCGAGCACTTTTTACCCTCTTTTATATGACAGCAGCCCCAAAAAAAAAGCATACCTCATTTTGGCCAAATTTCCATGAAGAAAAAGGTTGGTTATATCTCTAGAAAGCTATAGGAAGTTACAGAACTCAATTTGGTGCTCTGTGGACAAATTTACACAATTTTCTATCGAAACCGAGCACTTTTTACTCTCTTTTATATGACAACAGCCCCCAGAAAAAAAGCATACCTCATTTTGGCCAAATCTCCATGAAGAAAAAGGTTGGTTATATCTCTACAAACCTATAGGAAGTTACAGAACTCGATTTGGTGCTCTGTGGACAAATTTACACAATTTTCTATCGAAACCGAGCACTTTTTACTCTCTTTTATATGACAGCAGCCCCCCAAAAAAAAGCATACCTCATTTTGGCCAAATTTCCATGAAGAAAAAGGTTGGTTATATCTCTACAAACCTATAGGAAGTTACAGAACTCGATTTGGTGCTCTGTGGACAAATTTACACAATTTTCTATCGAAACCGAGCATTTTTTCCTCTCTTTTCTATGACAGCAGCACCAAAAATAATCCATACCTCATTTTTGGCCACATTTTCATGAAGAAAGAGGTTGATTACATCTTTAGAAAGCTATAGGAAGTTACAGAACTCGATTTGGTGTTCTATGGACAAATTTACACAATTTTCTATCGAAACCGATCACTTTTTCCTCTCTTTTCTATGACAGCAGCACCAAAAATAATCCATACCTCATTTTTGGCCAAATTTTCATGAATAAAAAGGGTGATTACCTCTTTAGAAAACTTGTTCTCCATATTGGATTTACCTCTTTATGAATTCCTAAAACAAGAACACTACCATGTCTTACAACACTTTGTTTTATGAAAGAAAATAAAGTTTTGAAAGAAAATAACATGACAGGTAATGCTATTAACATGACAGGTTATACTCTTTAACATTACAGGTAATGCGAATCGATCCTCTTCTCCTTACTGAAAGAAAATAACATGGCAGGTAATGTTATTAACATAACAGGTACCCTTTAACATGACATGTTAAATACAAAACCAAATTCTTTTAAGGACCCTATATAGGAACGATCCTATAGGCCTTCGTCTTATCTAACCAAATTGATTTCGTTGTTATTTAAAGAAGTATGAGTTTTTCTACCATCCTTTCTTGGTTACTTCTATTGTTGAAATTTAAACAATTCTGAAAGGTGCTTCTGTTTCCATGGCACTATCAATTGTTGTCTATCTGAACATCTCAGTATTCATTTCTTGAACATGGTATAGCAATATGGATATCAAGTTGCTTCAAGATCCTGTTCAAGCAGTTGCCTCTTCAAGTTGCTTCGTGAGAGTTAAACCATATATGTGACATGACACCTAGCCGATTTTACATGACACCTAGATGATCCTCTTCTCCTTAATGAAAGAACATAACATGACATGTAATGCTATTAACATGACAGTTCATACCCTTTAACATGATAGGTAATGCGAATCGATCCTCTTCTCCTTAATGAAAGAAAATAACATGACATGTAATGCTATTAACATGACAGTTTATACCCTTTAACATGGCAGGTTATAACCTTTAACATGACAGGGGATATGTTTGACATGTCACCTACGTCACTTCACATGACGGTCAGAGTGAGTGGACTTACCCCAGAAATCATCCAAGGCTGAATTTGAAACCAAGTTAAAAAAAAAAAAAAAGTCTAGTAAAAGAAATTATGAATAGCAAAAAAGGAATAGAATATGTCTTAAATTCAGGTGTCAAGTAAAAAAATTCATATGTCAAGTAAAATACATTATATGTCATGTAAATCCGATATGGGTGACATGTAAATTCAGTATGGGTTATGGGTTATTTTTGGTGCTGCTATCACATAATGTAGTGGCATAAGTGCTTGGATTAACATGTTTCTTTGTTTGCTTTTTCGTAAACAGAACTCTTTGTAGACACGGGAATTGCTTTAACATGACGGGTATACCCTTTAACATGACCAGTTATAACCTTTAACATGACAGGTTATAACCTTTAACATGATAGGTTATAACCTTTACACTGACAAAGTTGAAATCAAAACATCAATGCCATAACTATATTTAGTAACTCCATTGCCCAAGAACTCGAATTATACTGGACAAATGCGACTTGAATAGTTGCTTTTGTAGTTGCAGATAAATGATTCAGCGGAGACGAGTAACATGGAGTGTGAAGAACAACCAAAGGAGCTTCAGGGGAGTCCCCAGCTGCAAACTTCTCGTGCATGAATCGGCTGTCTACTATTGACTCATCCTTCAACACAATCTTGTAGCAATAACAGCTCTTCAGGCCTTGCTGATTCCAGTAACATTCGTGGCCACTGTTCTTCACTTGCTAGAAGTTCCATATCACGCTGAATTTCCCTGCAGACGCTACTATGTGTCGTTCTTGCTTCCCGTTCTCTATGACCTCTAGATGAAGAGTAGTTATTTTCAGAAAGAAATAATTAAACATGAACAAAAAAATTCATTGACAGAAGTTAGTTAGAACATACAATAGCAGTTTTACAATGCATGAATGAGCAGAATAACTAATCATCTCAGGGAATACCCAAGTCAGTAATTCACACAAGTAATCCGGAAAAGGGATCTCAAGCAACCAATTTGACCTATTCATACACACCAACACGCTACAACATAAGAGCATAGAACACATCCAAATTAGTCAAAATATCTACCATGATGAACATGTAAGAATTGTGCAACTGTCAGCTCCTGAGAAATTTACCAACTAAACTATTTTGTGCCTCCTCATAATTCATTCCTGCCTACACGCACTCAGATTGTGGTTTTTCTAACATATACTGTATCCACTTATGCTGCCCCTTTTTTATATTATCATCTTTTAAACATAGAATGGCATCTAAAAGTAGTTCTTTCTACCTTTTTCATATTCATATCATGTCCATCTACCTTACAATGAATCTGTCTAATTTGAGTCGTCATTTTCTTTCTTCCACTGACTTCACAACTATATCCAAGAAGATGAAAGTGCAAAAAATTCAAAACATAGATTTTACTAACTCCAAATTTTAGTTAAATCCCCTAAAAAAATCTAATTTTCATCATTCTTACTTAATCCAGTAAAAGCTGGGAATAATCCAACAAACTTAAAAGAAATAAACCATATTCAAAGCATCTTCAGAGAACACAAATCCAAGAATCGCAATTAAAATGAACAATGGAAAAAGAAAATTGTCTTACCCATGAAAATTGACCACCATGAAACTTATTGTTTGCCCCAGCCATATGTGAATCAACAGGAGTTAGCTTCAACAGCCTTGGAGCTGCGATTTTGCGGTGCACAGGAACTTGCACTTACATTAACTCTATAGCTATTGCAGGTACAAACCAGAGAGGAACCTAAAAAGAAAACCACAGAATTGATCACCAATTTGCATTAATTTATGGCTGAATTCAACAGCACATAGCCACCAAACGCAGAAAAGCAAAAAGCCTCCATCAAGACCTTTGACTAATTCTGAAACATACAGATATGAATCTAGATAGAGTAATTCAACAAACCAAAACAACCACACCAAAAAATAAAAAGTCCCTTTCACATCGGATCCGGTTTTGATATGCAAAAAGTCGTGTTGCATCAGCATTGACCATGAGACCCTAGCCGAAATTTAGCTCAAACCCTCAGAGCAACAAAAAAAAGATAATGAAATTAAAAAAACGCTGAAAACCTATCAAGCTCAAGAAATCAGAAATTGAAGCGAGCTACATACTGCATTTGCAGTACCTATGTAGCAATTGAACGAGCAGTTGCAAATCAATGGAGGAAAGAGCCGTTCAAGGATCGGATCGGATCGACTGCGCCGCGCCTCTGCCTGCGCTGCGCCTCTGCCTCTGCCTGCGTCGGAGCCTCTGCCTGCCCCGGAGCCTCCGCCTCCCTTCTTGTCCTCGAGCCCTCCCACTGGCTTTCTTAGGTTTTCCGAGCTCCTATGGCTTCCCTGTTCTTCTGCTCCCTTACTCTCGCTCAAATCCCGCTCCAGCGCCGAGCTCTCCCTCACATCTGCACCGTCGAGCTCCAGCCTGCGCGCCTTCCTCCACGTCCTTGTGGACTCGATCGGCCCTCATCTCTCTCTCCCTGATTTTCTGCTATCGATTTGGGGCAAGAGAGAGGCAAAGGAAAGGAGGCACCACCGGTTACTCCAGGTAATGTGTACCGCATGGGGTGCAATTTTTTTAGGGGGGAGGGTTAGCCCTTGCAAATTGAAACAGATAGGGGGTTAGGTGTGCAAACCAAACCGGGACAAGGGTTACTTTCTTTAATTCCCTCAAAAATTAATTAATACAAATTCGATGAAGTAAAATAATAATAAAAACAATGAACATAATTGATTTTTCACACACTTTAACATTCAATTGACGAAAATTTGGTGATGGTGTGACTTTGCAAAGAAAATGGTTTTAATAAGTGATTTTCTGCAATTCTAGTTTTAAGGGGTAATTTCCCGCAAAACCCCCTATTTAAAGGGTGGTTTTATCACTTTATGCAATTTTGCCTTTTATCAAACATCGATTTAATTTGAACCGTTGATTTATCAAACCTGGCCTGACGCGTTGGTCGACCACCGCCAATGGCCAACTTGCAAGTCGATTATTAAATTTTCTTATTCAATTTCAGCTTGACATCCAATACTCTTTATTTTGAAGGCCAATGGTTTGTCTGGATATATCTATCTATAAATACCCAAAACACTAGCTTACTCTTAACTCATCCCTCTCACCGTTAATCGTCTCAACATACCGAATTGATAGCCTTCCAATTGCCCAAAAACCGACACCAACAAAAATGAAGCCCTCTAATCTGCTCGTCGCCCTTTGTGTAACAATCCTTCTGGCCATGTCCTCCACTGACGCCTCTTGGGCGGGGGATGCCGGAAAGAGAGCGGCGTCCGGCCTAAAGAAAGTCTTCGGACCCAAATCCTCCAAATACGACCAGAGGATTGAAGCCGCTAAGGCCAAACGCGCCAAGGATGAGGCGGCCGCCATGGCTAAACAACACGACGTTGACCTCATCAAGGCGGGGCTCAAGTGCTTTTCCAAATATGCTCTGGGCGGCGACTTTTGTTCGTCGTGCGACAGGTCCAACCACCCGGCCTTGGCTCAGAAATGCATCAAGTGGCAAGTCGGTATTCGGAAGGTCTGCTTTAAGAACCGACCTGTCAACTTCAAACAGCTTTTCCAACAGAGTTGTCCTAACCGCACTCCATCACCGGTAGTCGGGGCTGTTTAGCCTAGGAACTACTGTGTGTTTCGGAAAGATATGCCTAGCTATATGATTACCCTTGGTTAATTTATTTCTCCCTTGTAAATGTATTATCTGTGCTTTTATTTTCTTGAATCTTTTAATTACCTACTTGTTTTTAAGCATGTGTGTTGTAATTTGTTGAAGGTAGGACCGTAGGAGGGGACTTAAACCCTCTCCGCCAAATTAAGGAAAACAATGCAATTGATATTAAAGTTATGCCCACTTGTCTTACATAGATTGATCAATAGAAGGACAATCACTTACATTCCATGTAATACAACATAAAACAGCATAAAGACCCAAGCACATAGTCAATTAGCAATATCAATCTCAATGCAATTAGCTAGGAATCAAAAGAATGCAAGGGTGTAGAGCTAACCCTAATCTCATAGAAATCAATACAAACCAATAGTCATCATCCTGTACGTAGAGACAATTAATGCTTTCATGGGATCAATTTCCCTTGCTTGCCACAAAGATACCAATCTTACGAAAGGAATCGCTAGCAAAGATGCAGTTTCTGTCTAGATGATCGATCATAGAGGGAACATATGCAAATACTTAACAATGAAGAACACAGATAATGAAATAACTCATGAATAACAATATGAAATCAAATCTTCACAATTGATCCAACCATGTTTTCGAATTACAAGCGAAACTGTGAGTTTAGCAACTCATGATCAATGTCTCTCTCTCTATTGTTCCACACACAATAACGTTCTTGCCACACACGGCTTTAAATAGACTGGATATAACCTAATAGAGTTGGGCCAAACCCCTTGAAAATAAACTAATAATAATATCTTCGGACGAAATCACATTCGCCAAACCCGCGAGACCGGGCCGGACGCCGGTATAATAGCGGCGGGCGCTACTACTTTGGCTCTGCGATTCTTCTTTATCTTCGACTTTATGCTCCTTAGCTCCCTTGATAATCCTTCCTTAGCCTCTCTTATACTCCAAAATCATCTCTTTTGGATCTCCCAAGCCTTCTTTCAAGCTCGGATTATAAAACTGCAAAATAAACACAAAATAGGATAGATTCCGAATTCGAATACTCCAAATGCAAGAGAATGTAAATAAGACAAATTAAACACATGCAATATAAACACTCAAATATAGTAAAACTTATCTATAACGTCTATTTAAAATATGTATTATCAATGCTATACCACAGGGTACGTTACATCATGAAAAATACGTTAAATAATTTTAGATTGATACAAAAACGAAGGTGTGTGGGTGGCTTCTCAAGACTTGTCCTAAAAGACGCCTCTGTCAATTTTGGAGCTAAGTGAGTCCACCCCTATCAAATTGCATCTTTCCACTTGAAGAGGTTTTTTTGGCTCGATTTGTTTATCGTGGATAAGTCATGGGCTTGCTTCATGGATTCCCCTCATGCAGATTAACAACTTGTTCTAATAATTGTCGGCTGGGGTTAGTGAAGTTACATTAATCACTATGCCATGGCGTAATTTAGGCAATGGACATAAGTCGTTGCCTGAATGCCCATCACGTTGCCTGAACATTCAGGCAACGAACATGTCATCGCCTAAATGGTGGTTGCTACAAGCTCGTTCCCTCAATACTCAGGCAACGAACAATCGTTTGTTCGTTGCCTGAGACGATTCAGGCAACGATTCAACCATTCGTTGCCTGAATATGGTCAACGGGCTGCGAACGGGACTAATCCATTCAGGTGACGAGAGAAGTTCGTCGCTTGAATAATAGAGACATTGTCAGAAAAATTCAAATATTCGAGTGACGAAAATGTTCGTTGCCTGAACTATAAGGACATTTGTATGAGTGTTGTTCCAGCAACCGTATTTATCAACGTTCGTTGCCTGATTCTTAAGGCGCAACATTTTAAGTTTGTTGCCTGAATGCCATATTGGTAATAAAAAATGCCATTTAGAAGCTCTTGTTGCTCCCTGTTGTCAAGCACCCATTCACATTTCACCCAAATAACACTAATTCACAAAGCCAAAAGTACACACTTCACCATTCCACAAAGCATGCATAATATCGAAGTTCTTACAAAATTCACAAACCCAGCAGATCAAATAGAAATCTAGCAACCATAGAAACTTGACAAATCTAGCAGTTCACAATTCACAAAAAGCATTTCACGATTCAGAACCCTGTTTGTTCATACGCAAACCTGACAGATCTAGCAACCATGGAAACCTTGTTCATGGATTGTTTGGAGAATCATTCACCTGGTGGCTGACTTGTTCGCCCAAAGGGATGCCTTGTTTGCCTGCGAGTAGGTCATACACAAGGGCCTCCAATGCAGCAACGCGCGACAAAGCTACCCTTGCATTCTTCGTAGCCTTTGCAGCCTCCTCTTGAGCCTTTGCAGACTTCTCCTCCAGCTGTCTCCTCTCTTCTGCCATAGAAGCAGCCCATGGGCCTCCCCTCTTCTTTGGGGGTCGCTTGTAATTCCCTCCCATACCTAGAGCAGTAGTTAAAGAAAGAGTTAACAACAATTTATACATAAATGATCATACAAACTTCATTGGGAAGTCTCAATTTCAAAACGAGTTAAAGTTGATTAGCATATCAAGTAGCATTCATGTGAATATATACCATGTTAAATTGTTAATAAGTAATAACACATTTCTAACAAAGAGCTCGATCCAAATAATAAAAGATTGAATATTAATCAAAAGTAAATTATTCAATCATAAAGTTCTAAAAAAAAAATTATTCAATCCTAAAAACATCGATAACCATCTCAAGAAAAGGCAACTTTAGCTGAAGAAGATAAGAGGAAAGTGAAATACACTCTTTGTAGAACAAGTGCATATAAAAAAATCACCCTTAATTTCAAAACAAGTGCTTAATTTAAGAACAAGTGCATATAACATAGATTACCATCTCAATTTCACTTTCAGAAAATTAATATCTGATTTTAAGAACAAGTGCATATAACATTGATTACAATCTTAATTTCAATTTCATAAAACTACAATCTCCATTTCATAATAAGCAGCTTTAGATGAAGAAGAGAAGAGGAAAGTTTAATACATTCTTTCCGGAACAAGTGCATTAAAAATCACCCTTAATTCCAGAACAAGTGCATATAACTTACACTGAATATCTCGATCTGGTAATGAGTCGACTATGGTTTCGTAAGTAGTTAGCTACCCCCGGAAAACTTTGGTTGATTTTCTGTGATAATAACTTACACTGAATAAATGAGTAGAATCCTCATAGTCATTCATGTTGTCGCACATGGCACATCCACCCCATAGGGACACCTCAAGGGGACCCCATAGTTGTTCAAGATAAGTTTCCACATGACGTACGTTATTGATCTTTGGCATAACATTCATCTTTCAAATCCATCTGTTGTCATCCCAATTTATTCAACATATATATCCCGCCCAATACTAGGGGTGTACAGAAAACCGGTCCTACACGACTGATATGAGACGAAAAAATACGAAACGAAACCGAAAAGACATGAGACATTAAATGGTTCGTGTTCGGATCGGGCATATGTATGCCCTTTTCGGATACCCGACACGAATCGTATAACTTTTATTTATTTATAGGTATGGTAATATATAGTAGTAGTATATATATAATCATTAGAGTATCAATAAATTCTGTTAGCTTAGTTGGTATTGTGCTTAAGTTAATCCAGGTGTGTCTGCGTGTCTTCCATTCAACCCAGGATCGATTCCAACTAAACAAACCCTAAACTCTCAGGAGTCTCAATTGCTCGCACTCACAACTCTCGCCTTGTCCTACGGACCCATCCAATCGCCTGCATCCCTCTCTTCTCTTCTCTGCTTAATTGTCTACAGTGTACAACAGAACCTAAACGGTTTCGTGTGCCCAACACGGTTACTTGGTTCATGCCGGATACCCGGATGATGTGCCCACCCCTACCTAATACCCACACCAATAGCACCTGTGCTCGGTGCATTAGTCTTTCTGCATAATTTCCCATATATTTTTATTGAAATGTTATATGCACTTAGATCCGTTAATGTTTGATTCTCAGCTTGACACGTTTCCAAAATTAAATATGTCTGAAATTAAAAAAACGACGAGCGGATAAAAAATCAGTTCAATAACAAATGGATCAAAACAAGCAACTTACAAGCTAACAGTTGAGTGCATGTAACAACTATAGCAAACACCCTATTGTTATAAAAAATCGATTTAATTTGAACCGTTGATTTATCAAACCTGGCGCGTTGGTTGACCACCGTCAATGGCCAACTTGCTAGTAACTAGTTGATTACAGTATTAAATTTTCCTAGTCAATTTCGGCTTGACATCCAATACTCTTTATTATTTATTTATTTTGAAGGCCAATGGTTTCTATGGATATATCTATCTATAAATACCCCCAAACACTAGCTTACTCTTAACTCATCCCTCTCACCGTTAATCGTCTCAACATACCGATCATTGATAGCCTTCCAATTGCCCAAAAACCCACACCAACAAAAATGAAGCCCTCTAATCTGCTCGTCGCCCTTTGTGTAACAATCCTTCTAGCCATGTCCTCCACAGACGCCTCTTGGGCGGGGGATGCCGGAAAGAGAGCGGCGTCCGGCCTAAAGAAAGTCTTCGGACCCAAATCCTCCAAATACAACCAGAGGATTGAAGCCGCTAAGGCCAAACGCGCCAACGATGAGGCGGCCGCCATGGCGAAACATCACGACGTTGACCTCATCAAGGCGGGGCTCAAGTGCTTTTCCAAATATGCTTTGGGCGACTTTTGTACGTCGTGCGACAGGTCCAACCACCCGGCCTTGGCTCAAAAATGCATCAAGTGGCAAGTTGGTATTCGGAAGGTCTGCTTTAAGAACCGACCCGTCAACTTCAAACAGCTTTTTCAACA
The DNA here is from genome assembly GCA_963922045.1 of Persicaria maculosa. NCBI lineage: Eukaryota > Viridiplantae > Streptophyta > Magnoliopsida > Caryophyllales > Polygonaceae > Persicaria > Persicaria maculosa. The sequence goes on from OY998254.1 coordinate 67,941,950, forward strand.
GAGTTGTCCTAACCGCACTCCATCGCCCGTAGTCGGAGCTGTTTAGGATCGAGGATGTATATCATTACCCTTCATTTATTTCTCCCTTATAAATGTATTATCGGTGCTTTCATTTCCTTGAATTTTTTTATTACCTACTTGTTTTTAAGCATGTAATTTGTGGAAGTTAGAGCAACCCCAACAGCATCTCTAAAATAGAGAAAAGTGGAAAATTTAGAGAAAAATGAGTGTTTTTTGCCCCAACAGCTTTTGTATATCAATCTGCAAAATAGAGAAATTTGGAGAGAGACTACATTTTTCTCTATATTTGTAGCAAGACAAACTCACTCTAAACTTTAATTGCTTTGTGAGATAGAGGAAAAATTTAATGCTCCACCATCTCTTTTTTGGTAGGATCCACCATTTTTGGGAGAGAGTGGAAAACATTAATTGTTTTGGGAGAGAGGGGGAGAAAACAATAATTGCTTTTGGAGAGAGGGAAGAAATTTATATTTATTATATTATATAATTAATGTAGAAATCTGTATAATAGAGAAGCTGTTGGAGTTTGAGGGTAAATTTTTTAGACATTTTGATATTTTGATCTCTATTTTAGAGAATTTTAAAAAACCTGTTGTGCTTGCTCTTAGGAGGGGATTTAAACCCTCTCCGCCAAATTAAGATGTTGGGCGGTGCATAACTTTTATAATAAAAAATTAAATGGATCCTAATCCCACTCTTACATTTGTTGTGCCGGGAAGCAGGGGACGTCAGACACACCCCTTTAACACACACGAATCGGGATGGACAAGAACTGTAAACCAGAGAGCCAAACTCAAGCAACCCAAACCAACAATCAGACACAAACAGAAGATAAATAACCAAGCACAAAGAACACCAGATTTACGTGGAAAAACCCCAAAACGGGGAAAAAACCACAGGAGCCAGAAACTTCCACCATCAACAATAACAAGTGGGTACAATCTTCCTTAGACAAAGCTAGAGGCATACAACATCATCAAGCATCAACAAACTTGGACAAATCTCCAATTTTCACCACCCAATTGGTGGAAATCAACAAAACCCAAGAGAGGACACTAACAAAGGAGATATGAGATTGGAGGCTCAAAACGACGATCCAACCGTACAAAATGAAGTCTATGATGAGGTGAACAACATACCAGAAAATCGTCCCAATCGGAGGTTGTTTGGTCGTCGATCGGGGCACTTCAAATTGGGCTGAATAGTTGCATACGGGATTCACTCCAAGCTTTCTCTTTTCTCCCTTTCTCACCCTTGGTTTTCTCTCTCTTACTTTCCCAAATGAAAAGACATCCCCTTTTATAAAAGGAGGAGGGTAAAACTTCACATGGTAAAAACCATATGGTAAATAGTCCATTGGACTCTTCCCCCATATAGGAGGGAACCACAACATAGCTCCCCCTCAATCCTATATGGGGGGCTCGAACAAGCCCACCTTTGAGCGGCACTTGATGAGCTTCTCCTTTGACAAAGTCTTCGTCAGCATATCTGATCCGTTGTCATTTGTATGGATCTTCATGAGCTCAAAATCTTCATCTTCTACTCTTTCTCGAAGCCAATGATACCTTCTTCGGATATGCTTGGTTCGAGAATGGTAGGCGGCATTCTTGGCAAGGTGGATGGCACTCTGATTGTCACAATAGAGTGGGTAGCTTGCTTGCTCCACTCCCAACTCCTCTAGGAAGTCTCTCATCCATATCAGCTCCTTACCAGCTTCAACTGCAGCCATATACTGTGCTTCTGTCGTTGACAAAGCAACACACTTCTGCAGTCTCGATTGCCATGAGACTGCTCCCCCTGCGAATGTAATCAGATATCCAGATGTGGATCGGCTCGTGTCAATATCACCTGACATGTCTGCATCTGTAAAACCATCAAGCATAGGTTTTCCAGGACCAAAGCACAAACACACTCTCGAAGTGCCTTTAAGATACTTGAGAATCCATTTCACTGCAGCCCAATGCTCCTTTCCAGGATTACTCATGAACCTGCTGATAACCCCAACTCCATAGGCGATGTCTGGCCTAGTGCAAACCATGGCATACATCAGACTACCAACGGCTGAAGCATAAGGCACCTTCTTCATCTCCTGTTTCTCTTTCTCACTTGTAGGACACTGATCAGAACTCAGCTTCATGTTCACTGCAAGTGGAGAACTCACGGGTTTAGCCTTGTCCATGTTGAATCTTTGCAGAACCTTCTCAATGTATCTTTCTTGTGATATCCACAACTTCTGATTCTTTCTGTCACGGGTAATCTGCATACCCAAAATCTGTCTTGCAGGGCCAAGGTCCTTCATAACAAAGGACTTCTTCAATGCAGTCTTCAAACTAGCAATCTTGTTGGTATCCCGACCAACAATAAGCATATCATCCACATAAAGCAAGAGAATCAGAAAGTCACCTTCGGCGTAATTCTTCACAAACACGCAGTGGTCGGCATGTGTCTTGTGGAATTTGTGGTCGATCATAAAAGACTCGAACTTCTTGTACCATTGCCGAGGTGCTTGTTTCAAACCATACAAGCTCTTTCTGAGACGACAAACCATCTTCTCTTTTCCCTTGACTTCAAAACCTTCAGGTTGCTCCATGTAGATTTCTTCTTCCAAATCACCATGAAGGAAGGCGGTTTTCACATCAAGCTGCTCGACCTCTAGGTCCATGCTAGCAGCCATGCCTAGAACAACCCGGATGGATGACATCTTCACAACTGGAGAGAAAATCTCATCGAAATCTACACCCTTTTTCTGCTCAAAACCCTTCACTACAACTCTGGCTTTGAACCTGGGAGGTGTACCATCTTCTCCAGACTTCAAACGAAAAACCCATTTGTTCTTGAGAGCTTTCTTGCCCTTAGGCAATTTCACCAAGTCATAGGTGTGGTTCTCATGCAAGGAACTCATCTCATCCTGCATGGAATTGTACCACTCCTTCTGATGCACATCTGACATAGCTTCCTCATAGCATTCAGGCTCTCCTGAATCAGTCAACAACACATAATCGTTGGTTGAGTATCGGGAGGAAGTTTGTCTCACTCTGGCGGATCTTCTCAACTCAACTTCAGGTTGGATAGGGGGCTCCTCTTGTTGAGGTTGTGGAACTTCTGGTGGATCAACATCACCATCATCATGCTCATCTTCCTGCTGATTCTGAACTGAACTTCTCTGCACAACTTGAGGGAAAACGGGATCAAAGGTGACTGGAGCAGGAGAGGAAGACGACGGTCGCTGGAGCTTCCAGTCATCAATAGTCTTGTCTTCCATGAACACAACATCTCTGCTTCTTACCACTTTCTTGTCTGTAAGATCCCACAATCTGTACCCAAATTCATCCTCTGAGTACCCTAGGAAGATGCATGGTTTTGTCTTGCTATCAAGCTTGGATCTCTGATCTCTAGCAACATGAACATATGCTAGGCATCCAAAGACTCTCAAATGCTGGAAGGAAACATCTCTCCCAGTCCAAACCCTCTGTGGAACATCACCATCAAGAGGGACCGAAGGCGAGCGGTTGATGAGATACACAACAGTCAACATTGCCTCCGCCCAATAGGACTTTGGCAGCTTTGCAGTCGACAACATACTTCTGACTCTTTCTGCTATGGTTCTATTCATCCTCTCTGCAAGCCCATTCAGCTGTGGCGTCTTCGGAACTGTTTTCTCAAGCCTGATGCCCTGACTCTTGCAATACTGCTCAAACGGACCCCTGTACTCTCCACCATTATCTGATCTGACACACTTCAACTTCAAACCAGTCTCTCGTTCAACTCTGGCTTGGAACTCCTTGAAAACTGTCAGAACCTGATCTTTGCTTTTCAACACAAAAGCCCACAATTTTCTAGAATAGTCATCAATAAAAGTGACAAAATATTGTGCACCACCATGTGACTTGCAATCCATAGAGCACACATCAGTATGAACAAGATCTAATGCATGCTTTCTTCTAGATGGAGGTCGAGTATGAAATGCTACTCGATGTTGCTTTCCAGCTAGGCAATCAACACAAGGTTTGAGAGAAATACCTTGCATATCCGGGAGAATGTCCTTCCTGGCAAGCATTTGCAAACCCCGCTCGCTCATGTGTCCAAGCCGCTTGTGCCAAAGCTCACTGGCACCATCATCAATCACATTTGCTTCTTCTTTGCAAATCTTGGCTTGCATCACATACATGGTATTCTGCTTCTTTGCCCGGGCTACAATCAAGTTTCCCTTGGAGCACTTCCAAACACCACCTTGTGCATTGTGAGCATACCCATCATCATCAAGTATCCCAGAAGATATCAAATTCAATTTGATATCAGGAACATGGCGTACATTTCTCAAAATCAAACTGCAACCAGTGGATGTCAACAAACAAACTGTGCCCATGCCAACAACATTGGACACGCCATCATTTCCCATCCTCACACGGCCAAAATCTCCACAAGTGTAAGACGAGAAGTACTCCTTGTGTGGAGTAATGTGATATGAAGCAGCTGAATCAACAATCCAAGTGCACTCACCACTTGCAAGATTCAAGGAACCTTCATCAGCCGCCACAAACAACTCCACTATGTCATCACTGATTGTAAGAGCAGCGGTGTCTTTATCTTCTTGATTTTTCGACGTCTCCGACTTCTCAGGTTCTTTGCCTTTGTCCCTCTTGAACTTTCGGCAACACTTTTGAATGTGACCCGGCTTCTCACAATAATAGCAAATGTACTTGCTTCGAGACTTCGATCTCCCTTTGGACTTGTCTCTGTTCTGCTGCTGTCGTTGCTTACTCCTTCCTCTGTTGTTACCAGAACCCTGCGTCACATTAGCCTCTGACTGTGAGGAGACACTCATCTCCTTCCTTCTAGTCTCTTCGTTCAAAAGACTAGCTTTCACACATTCCATAGTCAGCTTGCCTTCCGGAGCGGAATTACTAAGTGACACGACAAGTGTATCCCAACTATCCGGCAATGAGGAGAGTAGTAGTAGAGCCTGCAACTCATCATCTAACGACATCTTCGCAGAAGCCAACTGATTCACAATGCCCTGAAATGTGCTCAAATGCACAACAATGCTCTCACCATCTTTGTACTCCAATTTCACAAGCTTTCTCATCAATGACGCCTTGTTGAGAGCGTTCTTCCTCTCATACATCCCCTCAAGCTTATACCATAACTCATAAGCATTCGTGTCATTGGCAATATGCTGGAGCACACTCACATCAACAAATTGTCTGATCGTAGCTACCGCTTTTCGATTCAGAATCTTCCATTCAACATCAACGACACCCGTTGGAATCTCTTTGTGCACAATTGGCTCATACAGATCTTTCACATACAACAGATCTTCCATCTTTATCTTCCAATCTGAGTAGTTGCCCGAATTCAACACAATCATTCCCTGAAAACTGTTCTTTTCCTCCATCCTAAACCAAATGCTCTGATACCAGTCTGTTGTGCCGGGAAGCAGGGGACGTCAGACACACCCCTTTAACACACACGAATCGGGATGGACAAGAACTGTAAACCAGAGAGCCAAACTCAAGCAACCCAAACCAACAATCAGACACAAACAGAAGATAAATAACCAAGCACAAAGAACATCAGATTTACGTGGAAAAACCCCAAAACGGGGAAAAAACCACAGGAGCCAGAAACTTCCACCATCAACAATAACAAGTGGGTACAATCTTCCTTAGACAAAGCTAGAGGCATACAACATCATCAAGCATCAACAAGCTTGGACAAATCTCCAATTTTCACCACCCAATTGGTGGAAATCAACAAAACCCAAGAGAGGACACTAACAAAGGGGATATGAGATTGGAGGCTCAAAACGACGATCCAACCGTACAAAATGAAGTCTATGATGAGGTGAACAACATACCAGAAAATTGTCCCAATCGGAGGTTGTTTGGTCGTCGATCGGGGCACTTCAAATTGGGCTGAATAGTTGCATACGGGATTCACTCCAAGCTTTCTCTTTTCTCCCTTTCTCACCCTTGGTTTTCTCTCTCTTACTTTCCCAAATGAAAAGACATCCCCTTTTATAAAAGGAGGAGGGTAAAACTTCACAAGGTAAAAACCATATGGTAAATAGTCCATTGGACTCTTCCCCCATATAGGAGGGAACCACAACAACATTAATGGTTATGGTTATGGTTATGGCTGAATTCTTGTTAGATAAATATCTAAAATTGATCATTTTATATTGAAAGTTAAAATAAAAAGAAATAATTTTCAAATTAGATACACGCATCCTCAAAATTATAAACAAAATCCCAAAAAGCTGATCGGTAAAAATAAAAATTTAAAGGTTCAGAGATAGTTGACCACAAATACTTTTGTGAATTCGGTACACAAATGTTAGTCGGGGGAACGCCCGAACGGAGAAGAAACGGGTCGGCTTCCTCAAATTTTATCCATTGATAATAAAAGCTCAACAGAAGAGGCTTAATTGTCAAGGCTGCAGGTTTCTACCAAAAATAAAATAAAATTATACGTAATAGAAGGGCTAAGTTGTCATCAAACGAGGATAGTCGGACCACTTATATCATCCAATAAAAGTAAAGACACCCCCTCAAGTGGGGAAAACAATTAAATACATGAAATCCTAATGGAAAATTATACGCAATAGAAGCAAGGCGATCGATAGCACCAAAAAAAAAAGCAAGGCGATCGACAATCGAATTCGCCTCACGATAGTTGTGACGAGATTGGATACTTCAACCCCTAATAATAAAGTCTTGGCATTAAGATACCAGACTGAAGAGCAGATGACTCTTATTGATATGCGGGCTAAGAATTGAAGACGAATAACAAGTTGGGAGTCAGACTCGATGATCACCTGCCGATTGTGAAAGTACTAGATTTGGACAGCTCCTTGGTCAATTTGTGATAGTCATGGAGGATCCGAAATAATTGACATGTAATTATGGGGGCAAATTTGGAAAAAAAAATTTGTGACTATTCATATGGGGATCTAGGCTGACAAATAATCAAATTATCACTTTATACATAAAATTTTCTTGTATTATTAAGCAAAGAATGCTAAATTTCTTTTCTACGTCCGGGTGAAACTTGGCGATGGAAATCTTCTTTTGTTTATCAAGTGTGTAGCAGCCGCCGCCCCTGATATTTTTGGGTCGATTTGTTTATTGTGTTCTTGTACATATGTGTATCATTGGCTTGCTTCATGGACTTCCCTTATGCCCATTAACAACTTGTTCTAGTGATTGACATTTCCGAAAAACAATACTAATTATAAGAGTTTTTATGTTATAAAAAAATAAATTATAGTTTATTATATTTCCAATAGACATCCTATATATAAAACCAGAAGTATAATGATTATACGTGGCTTCACTAGAAACCTTCAATCTAACTATCAATTAGATAACATCTTACTCTTTCAAAACTAGACATTAGCAAGGGCTAAAGGTCGACCCAGACACGACAGGTTTCCACCCAACAAGAACTCGAAGGATCGATAACCCGTCGGGTTATGGTCACAAAGGGTCAAGAGTCTATACGGTTAATAGTTAGGGTTAGGAACACGTTGATTTTGATTCGCAAACCCGACGATTATACACCTGTCAAGTCATCTAAAAAAATGGATTGAATATGTATGATGCATCACCTATACCTTGGGGGTGTTGAACCAACGCACCAACCAAGCTACTTCAAATTCTATATTATAACCACTTCATGCTCATATAATTACACCAAAATTTTTACAGCAGCCAATCCAATTGTCAGCAGAAACATTTAGATAATTCTAAAAATGCCAATAGTCAATTTGTCAGTAAAAAATTTCAATAATCATAAAAATGTCAACACTCAATTTATGAAGCAGAAAATTTTCAATAATAGTTAAAAAGGTTAGCACATAATAGTAGTCAAATTGGAGTTATTTTTTATACGTTGAATAGATATATGTAATTATTTAATTTCTATGTCACATTGACCTTTGCGTTTAATTCTTTTCCTATCAATTTATCAAACATGGCGGCTATTAGTATCAAACCTGGCCAGCGTGAAACGTTTTACATACACACCAACAACCAACAATGTTATGATTGAGCTCCCGCCAATGGCCAACTAGCAATGAAAACAGATGAACTGATTACTAAATAATTAGTTTTTCCTAGTCAATTTCGGGTTCACGTTACAACTCGCTCATCATCACTTCACTCTTTTATGTCGTTTTACTAACTACTTGGGGTTAAGCCTTTTAGGTATTTTTTTTAAAACATAATATAAAAAAGAAAAAATGAATTAAAATAATACCAACTATTAGATATGAACAAAAAGAGAGAGGGGAGAGCCCCTCTCTCTAGAATCCCCAAATCAATTTGTGAATCTATACAATTTTGTGCCAATCTTCTTCTTACAAATCTACTTCTGAGAACAATCTGTTTGCTCGATCTTCTTGGCAAACTATTTGCAAACAAGGTCTTTGGCACTCCCCGTTGGCTAGATCCCCAAAAACCCCTTTTCAAACCCTAACCTTTCAACACCCAAAATCCAACTCCTTTTCCCGATCTCTTCAATTTTGCTTTCACAGTAGTTTGTTTTGAGAGATTTGGGCAATAATTGGTAGAAATTGCGGTAATTCGGCTGGATTTTCGTCTTTGTTGGTGCTGGTGGATGTTCAGTCGGATTCTCCCTCCGACTGGGGTGTTCTTGCCATTGACGACGCGTTCCGTGGTGGTGCTGGTCCCCTCGGTGGTTGCTCCACCAGGTTTTCCGTCGTCGGTGGTTGCGGCTACTTGTCCTTTGGCCGCTTGCGGCGGTGCTGGCCTGTCCCCTCCCGCTGCTGGTGTTCTGTCGAAGGCCGATTGAAATCCTCGGCGTGCAAGGCCTCCTACATGGTGTTCGTCGGTGGTCGGGTGGTGTCCTCGGCCTGTTTTTGGCGTTGCTCCCCGGGTCGGTCGTCGGCGCTGGAGGTTCCCCTGGTCAGTGGCTGCCTTCGGGTGCGGTGCTGCGTTGAGCAACTTCTTCTTGCCTTGGGCCCTAAGGTTGGGCCCGAGGCTACCCATCTCTTGTGCTTCGGGCTCAAGGCTTTGTCTTGGGCCCGAAGCACAACCCGGGGAAAAAAGAAAAAAAAACAGAGAACAGAGAAAAACGTATGGGAATTTGTTTGGTGGAGCTTTTTAAGTTGCTTGTGTTGTGGTTTGGTTCAGGGCTAGCAGTTTTTGAGCGTGTTCTTCTCCTTTGTCGACGTGCGAGAGGTCGTGGACGTGATCGAAACCTGAAGGCTTGTTGAAAGAGTCCAAATCCGAGGTTTCCACTTAGTTCCCCAGGGGTTTCCCTGCGTCGCCTCTACCAACTGACGGATGAGTTGCCGCACAACGCTTCGGTTCATCAATTATGCTAGTCTTTGTCTCTACTGCACTCTTGTAATTTGGCGGCTCCGCCTTTTGTAGTTTTTGTCTTTAGTTTATTTGACGGGTTATCCGTCGCCGAGTTTTTCGGCCTCTCGACCACCGGGCCTGTCCGGGCGTCGAATTCTTACTTAATCAAAAAAAAAAAGAAAAAAAGATATGAACAAAAAATAATACGAACTAAAAAAATCTTAAAATAATACAAACTATCCAGCTATAAACCAAAAATAATACAAACTTTAAAATTAACCAAAAATAATACAATCAATGAAATTTTGACTTTAAGTAATACAAACTTTTGAACTTAAATTAGGATATATAAGATTCAAAATAAAATTTTATTTATCAAAATTATAAAAAAAAAATCTATAATTATTCATACTTTGCACAAATCCACCTTTTATAATTTAAATGCATTAAACCCACTTCCAACTTTGTATAATACAACCCTAATTTTTAGAAATTACACAAAACTACATGAATTCCAGGATATGATTTTTTTAATAAATATGGATAAAGTGGATGTGATTTTGTTTAATTTCAAAATAAAAAGTGGTTCTTTGTAAAGTTGAATAAATAAATAGTGGTTTTCGTGTATTTAAAAATAAAGGGAATGCATTTGTTCAAAGTGTGACTATATACACATATTTTTATAATTTTGGTAAATAATGTTTTGTTTTGATTCTTCTCCTAGTCCATCTTCAAAAGTTTGTATTATTTTGAGTTAAAAGTTCATAGTTTGTGTTATTCTTAGTTGGCTTTAAAGTTTGTATTGTTTTTGGTTTATAGGTGGATAAGTTGTATTATTTTGAGACTTTTTTTTTAGTTCATATTATTTTTCGTTCATATATGATAGTTGATATTATTTTGAGTCATTTTTTCTGTAAAAAAAATATAATTCAATTTGTTAATAAAAACTACGAATATCGATCAGTTAAAATTTCTCAAAAAAATATCAATTAAAAGAAAAAAAATTATGGTTTATGTTGTCAAAAATCAAGCTTTGGCAAAAACATATTTTTAGGAAATAGAAAATAATTTGTACCTTTTAAATAATAAAGGATAAGAAATTAAAAAAAAATTGTACATTATCTATTAATTATATGATAAATAAGATGTCTTTTTTTTTGGCGAGTAATAAAATGTCTATCTAAATAGCTAGTAAACGTGAAGGAGACAATCAAGTTCTAATCAAGGCAATAAAGGAAGAAACCAGCATTAAGTGGAAAATCATGCATCAAGTGGAGAAGATTAAAGAGATGGCTAAGCATTTCGACTATATAGATCTAGCTAAGCATTTCGACTATATAGATCTAATTTCAACATTGCTTCAGAGAAGCAAATAGAGTAGTTAATTATATAGCTAGGCATGAAATCATATTTAATAGATTGACTATCCCTTTTAATAGAGAAATGGATTCCATCATCCTTCAGGATGATCAATCAGGGATTATACGCTCAGCGTATAACCTTCCTGATTTTTTCCCACTGTAAAAAAAATGATTGATTATATATGGGTGGTACTAATTACACCAGATTTTTTACTATGTAAACTAACTATGTTTTTTAATGCGTGCATTTTAAAAGAGGCATGAACGAACTCTCTCTCTCTCACACACACACAGGGAGTAGTTCCAGAGTGCACACCTCTTAGGATGTACATTGTGCACACATCCGAGCCATTAATATATATGAGATGGATGACCACGATTAAAACAGATTTTTTTAATTTTCTTTTAATGTGTTGTGTGGTCCACTGTTGAAAGATATCCCCACCCAAAATTGAAACGCGTATACCTGTGTAACCCTAAGCCCATGCTTTTTTTTTTGTTTCCTTTTTCCCCTTTTTTTTAAATATATAAAATATTTTTGAAAAAGAAATGCTTTTTTTTTTAGAAATAAATGCTTTTTTATTCCCACCTAATTTATTTCGTTTTAAAATTTTGGTAATTATACCGAATAATGTTTCACATGCTACCGAATAATTTTCGGTTATCTTATGTCATCAATTTCTTATAAAAAATTACCAATTCCATTGAATAATTTATCATATGCTACCGAATAATGTTTTGTTGTTTATCAAGTTCAGATAAAAGAAATCTCGAATCCATAAACAATACTTAAGATTTATACGAAAAATGTTTCATATTTCAACGAATAATGTTTGACATTTCACCGAATAATTGACAACTCATTACCACTAGTAAACAAAAATCGACACATTTCACTAAATAATTGACGAACCATTAATCAAATTATGCATCCTGAAAAACCATACACTAAATTCGATACATATGTCTGAATAATTCTCCGTTTTTTTCCCGAATAAAGCGAGAAATTAAGTAATAAAATTTAGCCCTAACCCCGACTTGCTGACTACCCCTAATACAAACACAAACACCCACCCCCACCCACCATGCTTGGCCCCCTAGCCCGGACCTGACCTCATCCCTCTTACCACCCAACCATCGTCGCAGTCGCAGCTATGCCTTACCAATTCCAGATTTGACGTCGAGGTGTCGGGGTGAGTTGAGTTGCAACTTGCAACCAGTTCGAGAGGAAGCGGGCGGCCATTCCATCTTCTTCAACTACTGCTCCCTACACCGACCATCACCTCCGCCGCCGCTAACCACACCAACGTCACCCTCAATTCGTCGTCCTCGCCAGTCGCCGCCGAATCACCATCGATTCTCCTCCGCTGGTGGTTTTGGGCATTCCTGTAGATGAATTATTTTGTAATTTAGAGATGGAGGTAGAATGTGCTAAATCCCAATAGGAGAACCACAACGTGTCCATCTAATTTCATTATTTTGATTTCAGATTTAAAAAAGATTGATAATTTTATACGCTAAATCCCAACCAAACTTTCCAAAATTTGAAGGCTTTTGTGTTTATCTTCAATTTTTGCCTTGATTTGTTTAACCACTAGATGTAGAAATTTTAGAGATGAAAAAATTGGTGAAGATCTTGGTTATCCTTGAATGGTTGGGATGATTGATGGTTCCTTGAGTAAGAATTTTTTAATTATATATATAAGAAATGTCAAATAAGAAAGCTATTTTGTTTGGACCTTTTGTTGAGTTGAAGAATCATACACGGACCCTTTACGTGGGTATATATAAGACCATTTACCTTATATAGATTATTATGCTTCATCTTCTTTTTGCAAGGTGGTACACGAAGTCATAACTCCCTTGATTAAAGGTCTCTTGAGGTACACTAGGCCTCTTGAGTTACACAAACCACCTATACATAGTTTTCCTGATTATAAGGGTCAGTTTTTTGAATGGTTGGATGTAAGGTACTTAATATGTTTCTATGCCTTTTCTATTCATTGCTTTGAGTTTTTTTTTTGATACAAGAAAAGGATTTGGGTAGTGTCAGACCCTGCTGACCCACCACCCAAGAGCGTCCTTTTGGACGAGAGCCTGGAGCTCGGGATGATGCAAAGGCGAAACGTCATCGAGTTGATGCCGAAGATGAGCCACCTTGTCCGCAACCTGGTTGAGCTCTCTGAAGACATGCAGACAGGAGGAGCATTGGAAGTTCTGAATAAGATGCTTTGAATCCGCAATAATCATTTCAATCTCCCAAGGGCAACTCCAGACATCATTGATTGCGTTAATAACCGCAAGACAATCGCCTTCGATCTCGATCCTAGAAATACCTAGTTGGTGAGCAGCTACAAGCCCAGAATGGAGGGCAAGAGCTTCGGCCTTCACCGCCGACATCTCACCACACAGGGAACCCCTGCAATAAATGACGGAGCCATGGTGATCGCGAATAACAACACCCGTCGAAGCCTCGCCAGAAGACAGCACAAAAGCATCGAAATTTAATTTGAAGCTTCCAGCAACGGGCTTTTGTCATCTTAAATTTTTCCTTCTTCTTTGAATCGGTGGTGTGACATTTTTCTTTTGGTCTGTATCTTCCCAGAATTGTCTTTTGGATTCTTCCCATTGTAGTAATTGATATTTTATGTATTGTTCCTGCTTTATTCGGTTAGCGAACCCCTGATCATCGAAAATAATCTTATTTCTAATTGTCCACACGCTCCACCAAATAATGGCAAGTTTTGTTTTTTGTGTTGCAGTCAGCTTCGCAAAGATCTCTGTTGTAATTTCTTTCATATTTTTGTCTCTTGTTTGTGTGTTTTGAATTGTCCTTCCAATTTGTTGGTCTATTTTCCAAATGAGTTCCTTTGTGTATTGACAATTTATAAAAATGTGTTCAGTGTCTTCGTCATTGTGATCGCATAAACTGCACGGGAGGGGAACTGCAACCCCTTTTCCGGCAAGTCTTTTCTTAGTGGGTAATCCGTTCATAACGAGCTTCCAAAGGAAGTTTTTTACCTTTGGAAAACAGTCCAAGTTCCAAATCCACTATGTATGTTGGTCTAGAGTTGTTTGAGTTTTTATAATGCTTTCCAGCGCTGATGTTGTGGTGAACCACCCATTTCTACTAGGTTTCCAATACAGTCGATATTCAATTTCATTTAGTGGGATTTTTGTGGTTTTTATTTTGTCAATAATATTATCTGGAAGAAGAGCACGAAGTTCCTCTAACTTCCAATGTTTGTCTGGTCCCATAAATTTTTCAACTTTTTCACTTGGGTCAATAGGATCTGATGTTATTTTATAGTCGTTTAATTTAATGCCTTTTATCCATTCATCTATCCATTCATCTAATTGTTTTTCCATTTCCTACTTGCCAAATAAGTTCTGTGCAGAATTCCTCTTTTATTTCCATAAGTTTTCTCCATTGCCAAGAGGATTCTCTTTTTTTTGTTATAATTCCATAGGAATTCGGATTTGAGGTATTTTTCTTTTATAATTTGAACCCAAAAGTTTTCTAGTTCCGCAAGAATTTTCCAGAGGAGTTTCATTTGTAACGCTTTATTGATGTCCTTTGATTTATTTAGTCCCAATCCTCCACAGCGTTTGGGTTTGCATATTTTGTCCCATCCTATAAGTGGTTTATAGGTGTGATCTTTATTCCAAAAGAATCCTCTGTTAACTTGGTCCGGTTCCTTGTGGATTCCTGTCGGGAGCATGAAGCTCTGCATGATAAAATTTGGTGTCGTTGCGAGATTTGATTTTATCAAAACTGTTCGTCCTTGTTGGGATAATCCATTTGCCTTCCATTTTGTAAGTTGTGCCTTGCTTTTGACTATCGTTTCTTTAAAAGTGTCTCTGTTCACCTTACCGTTTATAATTGGGCATCCAAGATATTTGTCAAGTGTTGCTAGACTCGTGATGTGAAGGATACTTTGGATTGTCTGTTTTTGTTGGGTCGAGAATCCTGGAGTAACTTGAAAGGCTGATTTATTGAAGTTCACCTTTTGTCCTGACATTTGACAATAGTCTTCAATAATTCTTCTAATCTGGTTACACGATTCTGAGTTTGCTTTTGCAAATATCATTATATCATCTGCGAAAGATAAGAAAGGTATTCTGGTTCCATGTCTAGTAATTTCAAAGCCAATCGTTTTTCTGGATTCATTGCTTTGAGCTTGTAAAGCTCGCGCTAGGATCTCCGCGCCTAAAATGAAAAGGTGTGGAGAAATCGGGTCTCCTTGGCGAAGTCCCCTTTCAGGAAGGAAAACCTCAGTTGGTCCATCATTTACGAGGATTGAGAAAGAAACGGTTTTGACACACAATTCAACCCAAGAGATGAAACGATGATCAAAACCAAATTTTGTTAACACCTGGAAGAGAAAGTTCCAATCTACCCTGTCGTAGGCCTTTTCCATGTCAAGTTTCACGGCTATCCAACCTTCTTTTCCTCTCCTGTTTTTGAATGAGTGAAATATTTCATGTGCAATTAGGATATTATCCTGAATTGCTCTATCAGTTACAAAAGCCCCTTGCAGGGGATGGATGATTTTCCCAAGTACTTGTTTTAATCTGTCGACTAAGATCTTCGCAATTATCTTATAGACAGTTGTGCAAAGGCTTATTGGTCTGTAGTGGTTTGTCGAGTTCGGGTTGTCACACTTAGGGATAAGTGAGATAAAAGTATGGTTTATTTGTTTTAGAATCCTCCCAGAGTGGAAAAAACTCTTGATAGCTCTTGTGACGTCCGGCCCAACGATTTCCCAGTAGGTTTGGTAGAATTCTGCAATCATGCCGTCAGGTCCCGGGGATTTGTTCTTCCTAATTGCAAAGACTGCTCTTTTTATTTCCTAGTTTGATACCCTTTTCGTTAGAAACTCGTTGTCCGTAGGTGTGATTTCTGTTCCGATAAGATTGAGGTACTCATTTAAGAGTTCTTGGTTTATACTCTCTTTTCTAAATCGTTTTTCAAAGTCTTTCTTTATTTCTGATGCAATATTATCTTCTCCTACAATTTGGGTTCCCTCTGCAGTTGTTATATTTCTTATTATTTTCATGTTCCTTCTTCCGGTTGCAACTTTATGAAAATACCCCGAATTCGTATCGACAAGCTTTAGATGTTTAGATTTTGCTCTTTGACTCCAGTAGATCTTATGGAATTCTAATAGTTTTTCTTTTTTCCGAAGATGTCTGTCTTGGATAGTGTCATTTCTATTCCTGATTGTGTTGCTGTCTTTTTGTATGTCCACTAACTTAGTTTCTATATCTTTGAGTTGGGAAAAAATATTTCCAAATGTTCTTTTATTCCAATCTTTTGTGAGTCTTTTTAGTCGACGAGTTTTTTGTACTAGGTTAAACATTTGTGATAGCGTAACATTTGTCCTCTAGGCTTGTTTCACAATATTTTTGTAGTCTGGTCTTGCTAGCCAAATTTTTTCAAATTTGAAGGGTTTAATTACCTTTGTGGTTTAATTCATCTTTAATTTCTAGTGAAATTGGACAGTGGTCCGAAGTTGTGAACGCATGGCTAGTTGTAGCCAGATTTTGAAATTTGTGTAAGATTTCAGGGTGCACAAGGGTTCTATCAAGTTTCTCATAAATGTTGTTTATATCAGTCTTGTTTCGCCTCCAAATGAATTCATTTCCCTTCGTGGGGATTTCCAATAGTTCACACTCGTTGATAAAATTCGTGAGTCTTTGAAATGTGCTCTGCACAGGGGTACATCCCCCCTTCTTTTCGGTTGTCGATTTAATTTAATTGAAATCCCCCATGACAAAGGATGGAAGATTGAGCCCCTTGATGTAGTCTATAAGGGAAACCCAGAATTCAGTTTTGTCTGCCTCATTTGGTGGAGCATAGATTATACAAAGAAAGAAGGAGAAAGAGATGTGGTGGAGTGAGATTTTTAGCGAAACAAATCGTTTTTCCTTTCGAACGATTTCAACTTTCTCATTATGTAGTTGGTAATTTTTCCATAAAACGCATATACCCCCCGCCCGACCTATCGCGGGGATCCATTCAATTGCATCAAAACCTGGTGTTCGCCAAATTTTTTCATCCGGCATTCGATCTGTTTTGGTTTCTATGAGTGCCATCACTTGAATGTTTTCTATTTTACAGAAGGTGTCAATTTCAGTCCAGAGATTTTTACGTGCGATTCCGCACACATTCCATGTACTAATCTTCATTTATTTGATAGATATACTCTGGGTCATTTCTTTCCTTTTCTTGGTATTCTTGTTGTGATTTTATATATACATGTTTTTTCCATATCCTTTTTCGTTCTATTTGTATGAGTTTGATTTGTTTATGCATGTTTTCCAAATTTGTGTTTGTTTCTCTATGAGTTTCAATACTCGTTCGGTCTCTTTGGGTTCGATATATCGCTGCTTTTTTAATCAGATTAGGATTGAAATAAATCCTAGAAGAAGAATTTACCTTTAAACAGTTTTCAGAACTCTTGGTCAATTTTTTATTTGTCAAGGTTTGTTTTTCCATGTTAGTTTTTTTCACTAACAAGAGTTTTGCAAAGCAAAATATGTAGCTCAACTTAGTCATTTCGATATCCTTGAAAGGAGATAGGGTTTTTTTTTCAAATATCATTTCTGCTTCTTGGTTTTGGTATTGATTCTCAAATTCTTTTTTTACCCTTTCTAAAGGGTTTATATCCTTGTAATATTTTCTATTAAGATTTTTCCTTGCATTCCCCAAGCATTTTATGCACAGGTCCTCGTTGTAGTGGATTAATCTTTTCCTCTCGTTCCCGTAGTTCATTATAGATTCTATACCAAAGGATCGATGGTGCCCAAACCATTCAAAACAAGTACAATAGGGTCGAATGAGTGAGATATGGGACCGAGGGTGCCTGATTTGCAGTTGTTGGTCCTTCCCAATTCGGTTTCTTCTATTGGGATTCTCCATTCTTGATCTCTGTTCCTGAATCATCGGATCGAAAAGAGGGCTGAGAGGATTAAAATTTAGCCCCCTCGAGACCTTTCTCTGCTTTATTCCGCCAATGGGTTCTTCATTTTCTTGTTCGATTTTCGTTTGTTCATTTGCGATCTTCCTGCTTTGGATTCCCTTCATTTGAGGGATCTTCACCAAAGGGTTCTTTTGGCTCCAAGGGTTCCTTTTCGTTTTGCTAGATTCAATGTTAGAAAGTTCAATTGGGTTATGTAGTATTTGAAACCAAAAGTAGATCATCGAAAGAAACTGTAACATTACATAGGCTGTTTTCAAAACTGGGTTCTTTTGTCCAAAACCATCAGATTTGGCAACATCTTTTCTTCTTGGTTCAAGAGTGGTCATCTTTGACCCAGGAGTCAGTAGGTTGTGCTTGTCATTTCGGTCTGGATTCCTAATTTTGTCAATATGGATTGTTTTTTCAAGGCAAGACACTTGCTTGGGGCTCAAATACAGCACACGCATATTCAGGCATAAAGAACTTTTTTCGCATAACCAAAACATATGAAGAATGTGTTTCATCCAGCATTCAATCTGTTTTTCTAGACTTCCCATTCTAATCTTAGAATTATAGATAGAAGGCACCTCCGACAGAATACAATCCTTTCGATAGAGGATATTGAACTTTTCAACCTCAAATTTTTTCGCAGATTCACATATATTTTCAAGGGTATTCAGAAGATAATGCACAGCTAAATTTTCATTAGGATGACAGTACACTAGACAGATATCTTTGTAAAGATTGAAGGGGAGAAAGAACCTGGAACCGGCAAACAGGAGCAGAAGCGTCGGAAGAGAACCTGAGGCCGAAAGAAGTGAGCCGAAACCGCACCCCAACACCCCACGCCACCGGGACCGAGAAGAAACCCCGCCGTCCAGCGGAAACCACCCACCTCCAACGCCGACAGCCACCGCTGCCAGGCTCGAAAGGACCTCCTCCAGCAGCTACACATTTTTCTTTTTCTTCTTTTGAATCTCCGCCATTTTCTTCTTTTGTGTCTGTCTCTCTTTGCTTGAGTTTGGATGGCTTTAGTCCATCTGATTTTCTTCTCCTTCTTGTTTGAGAACCTTTCCTGGATGGGATTTATGAAGGATTTAGGTATTTTCCCCAATTTGGAGATAATGGCTTTTGAATAGGGGCTGAATCTGGCTCGGTTTTTGCTGTTGGTGGCGGATCCGGTGGATTTTTGGGCGGATTTGGGCTGTCGGAGTTCAGGTTGGTGGCTAGGGTTCCGGCTGGGTTGGAACCGGCGGGGGTCCGGGGTAGGGTTTCCATAGTCGGCGCTCTCTTTCCCTTTCATTCTCTGGTTTTACACTATTGATTTTAATACTCTATTACGGTATATGTGATTTTTATGTTTAATTAGCTAACTTGCTACTTCATTGCTTGAGTTTCTAACAATATGTATAAATATTGACCTTATTTTTCTTTGTTAAAGGTTGGTGGAATATTAAAGAAGTTATTTTTGACGGGGCATCTAAAGATTATTTGCATCTATACATTGTCTGGACTTTTCATTTTCTTTGCACTTAGTCGCTTGCTACTTCATCGTTTTCACTTTGTCCATTGAAGATAACTTCTTTAGTTGTCCAGGTGCGTAGTCTTTGCCTATTGTTCCCGATTTCTCTCTTTGTTATGCTGAAATTCATCTGAATTGTTTGTATCGGTATGTTTTAGGGATTTTCAAGTGGTTGTCTATGAATTTGTTGTCCGCGATTGGTGATAAAATCTTCACTGATTTTGTTAGTTTATATTTTCCAAATGTTTGGCCTTGGTTCTCCTCAATTTATATGTTGTTAGATTTGATTTTCACTTGCACATGTGGATTTGTTTCCGCTGATGTGAAATTTCGCATCTTCTTCTATTTGAAGGTCCATCTGGTGAATCTTAATTTCTATGTTGGAAAAGAATTTAATATCTACTAAGTTGTGTAAATGATTTTTGTTCCTTTGAGATTTGAGATATGATTGACTTTCTTTGTTAAATTTCTAATCTAAACGTGAGAAAATTTGACAGAATCATTTCCTTGACGAATATTGGTTCTTTTGTAGCTCCAATTTGCGATTTTCTTAGAAGATTTACCTTGTTTATTTTTTGTTGCTATACCATCGTTTTTATCTATGCTTCATGATTATGGGAGACTCATTCTAATGGTTGTTTATGCCTTGATATTTTACTAGAACAACGGGCTACTCTTTGTATCTCATGTGTCAATTCTCAATCTGAATTTATGTATTTTTTCGTTAGGTATTTGTTGGATCGATCAATTTCTTTTAGTTAGAGTGAATCAACTACTTTATGTTGAGAGTTTGATGTCAAGTTTCACTAATGTTTTTTTGAACTTAAATGTGTTAACTTAGGATTTATTGATTGAATATTGAATATTTTCCACCATTTAATTAAGCTATTTTTTTTGTATGTTTAATGTAACTAATGGATATTATTTGGTTTTGTTTACAAGTTTGTTGATTCGAATGGAATTGGACCGACCCATTATGGGTATTACATAGCTTCTTCTTTTCATATGGAGGCCAAACATAAGTTTAAGACTACTGGCGATGTATTCAATCATGGAATATCATTGTAAGTTGCCCTCTACCTCATTTTTACACATAATAAATGATATTATGATTCTTGAGCTATTTTGGTAATGTGTGTTAAATCCACCTCTAATACTTACACAATTTGAAATAACGTCTTAAAAAAAAGGATCCATGTGTCCCATTTTTCGCCAAAATAAGAAACCAGTTAGATGTGGTGGTTTAGTGGGCTTGGTGGATTCTAACTGCAATATTTGGTGGTTTTGTGGATTTAGAGTTCGGATTAGAATGGAAATTAGGGGAAAGGAGAGAAAGAGTCTCCATCTATTCCCTTTTCGATATATGCCTTCAATTTGAGTTTCTTCGATCCTAAAGCCTTTGATTTTTATGCTGCGTTTATGCAAATTCATGGCCAATTTTAGGTCAGATGGAATTTTGACTCCCTCCCGCGGAGAAGATTTTGATATGCTCAGTCAGAGTTCTTCAGCTGTTTTGATTATTTATATGGATATGAGTTGTTGCATATAATTGAGAGATGGGGTGACTCAAAGGGAAGAGTTTAGTGATTGGCCTAATGCATTACTCGTAGTTGACTTGGTGGTATAGTTGGCCTCAAATTCTGAACAAACCACTGCAGCAACACAAGATGAAGATCAACACTCACACATTAGTATTCCTACACTCATATGATGGTGCAAACCTTGGCGCTAGGAAACTGGGATCTCGATTGTCCAACAAGTATTCGATGAAAGTGTTAAATTACATTAATGCTATAAACTTTGATGTCGGCTCATGGGTTGCTATAAGAGATGCTCACAAGTGCCTCTTCTTGCTGAATTTGATGCATAGATCTAGGGTTGTTATATGAGCCGAACAGCTCGAGCTCGGCTCGGGCTCGGCTCGAAAAAGCTCGAGCTCGGCTCGTTCAAATTCATAAAACAAGCCGAGCTTGAACAATATTTTAGGCTCGTACCGAGCCCGAGCCGAGCCCAGAAGCTAGATATGAGAATTTACAATACTGCCCCTCCTAGGGTTATGAAGAGGTTGAAGCGCTTCTTTAGTTCAGTGCTTCAATCTTCAACAGTTCAGCCGCCGCTCCCTCTTCTCTTTCCTAATCCCTCTTCAGGCTCCAACAATTCACTCCTTCCTTTCATCAATGACCACTCGTTCAATCGCCGCCAGCCCCGTCGAAGTGCCGAACTGCACTTCTGTCTTCACTCGTTCAACCTTACTTCCCTCAGGGCGGCGCCGGCGAACTGCTGCAGCGGCACCACCGCACCAAGTTCGTTCCTCTTAGATGTACGTGGTTCCTCCTTCGTGGTTCCTTGCTCCTCCCCTAGTCCTTTAGTTCAGGCGGCGCCGGCGAACTCGATCAATAGCCATCACTCCCTCATCGGCTCCTCGTGCGGTTCCTCACTTCCTCCTTCCGTTAATCGCTCGTGATTGATATGAAATGTTGCTTTCTTGCTGCGGGATTAGATATTTGTAGAAGTAGAACTTGAAATTTGTACAGGTTCCTCTTGAAATCAATACCCAGTACCCATGGCTGAGGGATTAGAAATTTGCTATGTTTTTTTTTGGTAGACTTAGAAATTTGCTATGTTCAACTGCGGGAATGGAAATTTGTGTAACTTAATCAATAAATATGGTGATTAGAAATTTGTAGAAATTGAAATAGATGAATTTTTGCTTGCTTCATCGTCATGTATAATTTGTTGTTTGCATTCAGACTTTCAAATATGAACCGAGCCGAACGAGCTTGAACGAGCCCAGTCGACGAGCTCAAACGAGCTCAGGCTCGTTCGTTCAGCTTGTTCGAGCTTAAACAAGCCGAGCTCTAGTTTCACCTTAGGCTCGCGAGCCGAGCTTGAGCGCCAAAAAAAGCTCGAATAATTTTTGGGCTCGAGCTCGGCTCGGCTCGTTTCCGTTCGAGCTAAGCTTGAACATGTCAAGCTCGGCTCGTTCGGCTCGAATATCACCCCTACATAGATCATAGATGGGCTCAATAGTACTGTATGCGACAAGGTATTTTTTCAGTTTATGGGTAAACTTTTCGGTGGCGTTTTTTTTATTGGTATGGTATCCTTTATTTGTTGAATTTTTGGATTATCTTAGTTACTCCACGCTGCATTTACTCTCTAGAATGTAATGAAGTTGCAAGATGTTGTTGTCAATGGTTATGAGAATTATCCTGGTGCAATTACTTATATTGATAAATTTACTTCAGTTAAGTTGTTAAGAAAGAACACATGGATTACAATTGTAAGAAAATTATCATCTTCTAAAGGAGTTGTGACACAAGCAGATAATTTCATTGGGGTGTCGTGATATCCAATAGGGTTGTGAAAAAAAAGTAAAATAATAAAACCGTCAATTCAAAGGGACACGGTGTCATTGGATTCTGTTGAAAATAAACATAGCCTTCAAATACTCCATCCGTTAAGAAAAACATGTCGTTTTAGGAACCCCAAATAATTTGAGTTGTGTAACATATTTTTAAAAAAATATTTTGGCCTTTTAGAATATATACATTCAAACATATGTTATCTTTTTCTTATTAAGGGACTAAAACATTATAAAAAACACTTATCGGATATCATTTTTTAATACTTTTGCTCTATAGGGTTTAGACATTTAAACACATGGTATCTTTTTTACTTAAATTGTTTTATAATTTATACCAATTTGAGAAGTGTAACATGACGTGTAACACAGAAAATGTCATTGAGGATACATACTCGGTTTTCTTAGGCAAACTACAAGGCTTCTTTTCTTTGATTTCAGAAAAGACAGATATTCAGAGAAGTGTGGAAGCGGTCGATATGCTCTTTTCTGTCAAATTTAAAGTATCAATCATCTCAATAAGACTTCACCATAACAACCAAATATTTCGAAAATAAAATACCGATCATCTCGACAAAAGACTTCACCATAACCAGACTTCACCATAACTAAAGATTTTCAATAACATCATGGTGAGGGGCATGGACAACAATTCAAATGAAATATATTTATGGTATGGGGGAACTAAAGCGACAAATTTCATGAAAAAGACTCACCCATAAAAGATAGGGTTATATTGGCAACTAGCATATTATGAATATCTAATTAGCTAACTAGCACCCAAACAAAATTAATTAATTAACCTAGCACCCTTCTCAAATTGTCTATTAAGGTCAACGGTCAACCTGTTTGACCGTTGACCGGCTATTTCAGTTTTTTTTTTTAACCAATGTTGCCACTTTTTTTGATGTCATTTTTTGCCGCTTTGATGCCATTTTTTATTACATTTTTTTTTCGTTTTGATGTCACTTTTCTAATAAAATTGATTGATGACACTTTTTTATGCCACTTTTTTCAAACCTTGATAACATTTTTTTGTTTACTGTGATGCCACATTGACCATTGATGCCTTTTTTTTTACCGTTGACTACTGATGACACTTTTTTTATGTCAATTTTTTGATGATATTTTTACCGTGATGCCATATTTTTTCAAAGTAATGTTTTGATGACATTTTTTTCTTTAATGTGATGCAACTTTTTAAAAGCAGTGTTTTGATGACATTTTTTCTAATGTAATTATTTGATGCCATTTTTTTAATCAAATCGTTTGATGCCACTTTTTTTTAATTTAATCAATTGTATATCAATTTATTTTCATCGATTCTATTTTTTGTTTAGTGTGATGTCATTTTTCAAACTTTGATGACATTTTTTGTTTAGTGTGATGTCACGTTGACTATTGATGCCATCAAGGTTTGAAAAAAATGGCATTAAAAAAGTGTTTTGATGCCATTTTTTTTTTCTGCTGACTACTGATGACACTTTTTTATGTCAATTTTTGATGATATTTTTTTACCGTAATGTCATATTTTTTCAAAGTAGTGTTTTGATGACACAAACATGGTTTTGCAATTTACAAGGTCCACCTACAACTCATATGACCTTCCCCTTTTGCAATAAACAAATTAAAACTAGCAAGACAACCTCACAAAGTCACAAGTCACACAAAAACACAACACCAACACCAACAGCCACAAAACACCAACAGCCACAAGTCCACCACAACTATACAGGGAAAGAGATATGACAGTAGAATATACCAAATTTTGTACCAGCACAAATTTATTACTATCACCAGTCGCTGTTAATATATCACCAAAACTCTGTTTACATTCATGGATTCTTCACACAATTGCCCCATCTGCCAAGTGCTAAACATGCACTTTACCCAAAAACTTGAGTTACAGAGACAGATAGTAACAGGGGAAAGGGAAGATCTCCCTTCACACCAAAGTTGATAGCAAACCGAAAAACAGAGAAAAAGAAAAAGGCAGATTTACTAGTTCGTCCGTAGATGGAAGATGCCATGATCTTTTCCTCTTCGCCCTGCAATCTCCATCCACAAAATTGGGCTCGGAAGTTGGATCACTTGAATTTCTTCACATCTTTGGAAATTGATTAAGGTTTGCAATTCGTAATCAAACAAAGCTATATAACTGAGTTTAACTGCAATTCAGGAAATTGATTAAGCATTCGATATACAATGGAGTTTTCAATTGATATCAATGAGTAGCAATATTGATGAATTGAATTTGATGATTGATGGAAGAAATTACGAATCCGGATATTACCTTCTCCAATGTTCTCCATCTCCTCCAAAACCCTAGCATTGTCCCCCTTTCCTTTCAGAACCAAACGATTCAACAAATTGGAAACGCCGTTAACTTTTTCCCTCTCAAATCGGCTCCCGGCGTCGATCCATACGCCGATTGACGCGGTGCTGGCGGAGAGATTCGACTCGGTGGCGACTCGGAGACCGTTAGGGAGAGTGGTGATCCGAGTTTCCGGGGAGGAGAGGACTGCTGTGTGATCGGTGACGACCGGGTGCGGGGAGGCGTACCGGAGGAAGCGTGGATCGGGGCTCTCGAGGCGACCGATCTTGGATTTGATGGACTCGGCCAGGCGGTCGTAGATCATGAAATATGAAGATGTTAGTCGCCGCCATGGATGTCTCTCCAGACTCCAGATCTGATTATCTGAGGGAGAGAGGAAATAGGAAGATGCTAGTCAATTAAAAAAAATTGAATGATTGCTAGAACGGCCAATACCTAAACTTAAGGTGCTAATAACCTAATTAGATTAGAAAAAGGTGATTTTTCACCAAATTTTCTCTAAAAGATACAAGGAAAAGTACTAGTTACTGTTCATATAATAATAAGTTACTTTAGCCGTTGATTGTTGGATGCTGAATTATATCAATGGCTTTGATTTTATCATGTGTATAATGTCTTTTTCACCCCTCGGAGTTTCAATTTTTTTTTTAAAAAAATTTCAGAGTCCTTTTCGGTCTTTCTACAACCTTTCCTGCCCACCGCTTGTTTTTCATTCACTTTCTTCGTCGTCTCCTCTGTCCATCTTCATCTTCTTATTCAAACTATCTGCTTCAATTCGTTATCAGCCGTGGCGGATCTTCCCCTCCCCCAATCCTGTTATTGTAATATATATAATTAAAGTAGAAGAAGATCATAATGATGTCTTGTCCTAGGGCCGGCCGCCGCTGCCGCCTGCTAACTCCGCCGCTGCCTGCCTGCTAACTCCACCGCTGCCGCCTGCTAACTTCTCCGCTGTCAGCGAAGCCCCGCAGTGGTGGCGCACTCCGGTCTCCCCCGCACTGGTGGCGCACTCCCGTCTCCCGCACAGCCGGCCTTCAATCTTCACTGTTCTCCTACGATCCAGACCTTCAAGGTTGGTTAGTTTTCTTACCATTCCTTTTAATTTGATTGTTGGTAAGTTGAATTGATTGAGTGAGAATCAATTTAGATTAGAATTTGTGGATTTGAGAATCAATTTTGGGAATTTCGATTAGGGTTTGTGATTTGTGGGAAATCAAAATTTGACTTTGTGGTTGTGGTTATAAATAAATTTGTGAATTTTTTGTTTGTGATTTGGAATTTGTTGTTTGTGATATGATAATAAATTTTGAGAAATTGTAATTAGAATTTATGGTTTTGAGAATTAATAAATTCCGAATTGTAAGCCTCTTCCCACCCAAGTTTCACTACCCTTTGAAAGAGATAGAGGAAGCAACTTGTTTCATTAGCAACTGATTTTAGTCTTTCATCATGGAGGAGACATGGAATTGCCTTGTTAAGTTTGGGTCTTAAATCTTAATAGTCGTCTTTTGAGGTGCTCTATCCTAGAGGAGAGATGAATTGAAGGGAGGGTTTGCTGCTGTATTTGGTCTTATTGGGTGTGCAATATTTTCTTTGCTTCAAGTGGATTGACTCCCACAAGTTAGTGAAATTGATAGAACTTGTTCTGCTGTTGCAAATTAATAAGGAATGTTGATAATTGGAAGGAAAAATGCCACAAGTTGAATTGACTCCCACCTATTGTCTTTCCTTCAAGTGGATTGACTCCCATATAATTGTATTTTGTAGCATTATACTCGCAAGATGAATTTTATTATCGTTCTTTGTAATTTTCAGCCCCCCTTGACAAAAATCTTGGATCTGTCACCGGTGACTCGTGAGGGTTCCGCCAACCGCACCGCGATCTATACATTGAGTCGCTCTCCAGCAGAAAGTCCAGGTCCAGTCGGATCCGTAGTCGCGGTCCAGGGGAAGTCTAGGTTCAGCAACCCCTGCCCTCTCGTAAGTTTGTTCCCCAAATTGCAGTACTTCAATTGATTTGATTTTGTTTAGTTGTTTATGATTAGGGTTAGGAATATGTAGCAAATAGATGGTTGCCGAATCCAGCTGGTTGGTAACTTTTCATTAGTGAGTCATTTAAACGTGCAAATATGAAAACCGGGATAAAGAGAAAACTCAATTTAACTCTACAGAGTTTTGAGCAATATTATTTTACCTTCTTTATCAGCTGTAATAGAATATAACATAACAAACATAATTTGACATAAAGTATTATAATCAGAAGCTGGTTATCTCAGATAATTAATAACCTCAATAATATATATTAAAAAGATATTAAAATTATAATAACCGACATTATATGAAAATAATATTATTTATATATATAGTATTATGATTAATATATATATATATACATGATATAGACCTGTAAATAATTTCTGTGCAATTCCTGATATATGAAAATGGATAAATTATAGCTGAATTATTTATAAAGCATATACTAGACAAAGAAGAAGAAGAAAATCAAAGTTATAACGGTTATTATTATCATGGTACTCGTAAAATAATATAACATCAATGCAAAGATGGACGATGGTTAAAGTTTTTCACACATGACTTAATATCTAAACGTGCATGCTCTTCTTCATTTAATACTAGTTTCAGCTGCAAAATTGTATCTAATTAACCCACCTAGGACTAGGAGCATCTTCATCTTTCCCTGTTAACCAGTTAAATAAATAGTGATGTTATCGTATGGCCAATGCAATTCATTAACGGTAAGAGAATCACACCTTGAGAGATCTTAATAATTATAGAATAAATCAAGCATATTAGCAACCTAACATTAGGGAACTTTGTAAAATCATCTCTTTTGATGATAAGGGATGATTTTTTGTCTTGAAGATATTCCACTCTTACCTAATGGAAAAAGAAAAAAAAAACTAATGATGTTATTGTATTCCACTCTTCATGTATCCACTTGTTCCTTTGAATTTTTCACGGACCATATATATTTCTTTCTTACATCATTTTTATTTTAAGATGTCCTTTTCATCAGCATTTAATTCTAAATAGTCTTCTATTCAAACCTTTCAAATTAACGATTCCCAATGGAATTGGGATGTAATACCTAAAAACATTAATTTTAAATTTTGCAAGCAGTGTAATTTATAGGTAAAAAATATATAATTAAACAGGAATCTCTTTGGCTTGGAACTGGATGTATTTTTTTTTTTATTCTTTATTGGAAAACAAACATGTCATACAAATTACAATACTTGAAAATTTAAAAATTTTGGAGAAAATATTTTGCATTCTCTTTGGCTTGGAGTTGGAATGTATGTACTATCGAGATTCAGGATGGTCAATGGTGTACTACAACCCTTAAAATAGTAAATATATAGATGTAGTGATTAACCAATTACAAAAGAACAAGACCAAACCAAGGGTTTTTATATAAAACGAGAATCTTTTACCTAAAATATTCCCTTTATACACCACCTACCCAAGATGTATTTATATTTAATAATGTTAATTTCTAAACTATATTCTAATGTATATATGAATGATGTATTTACTATTTAAGGTTTTTTTTTATTAGGAAAGAATTCGGACGAGCGAGCTCTATCCGACGTACTATTTAAGGTATCTTATAATCAAGGAAAGGAAGGGCTTTATTTTTGGTTGAAATCAAGAATCTATTTCAATTGAGTGTTAGTTAACGCACGTGAGTTGGTATTGTGACATCACCACATTTCGTGATGGTTTGAGGTAGTAGTGTACATGTAACCAACTATTGAATTGAAGGCATCGTAGAAGAAGAAGGAGCCAGTGGTTCGCAGAGGAAGCCCCCACTTATACTTGATATATATAATATATGTGATGTCGGTTTCGGTTTCAAGCTCATCACGCACGCTCATGGACTCCGCCACATGGGCCTACCTTCTCCAAGCTTATGCCCAAACTAAGAAGCTCAAACACGGCAAGCAGCTCCACGCCCGTCTAATTCGATCTAGCCACACAACATCCCAGTTCACATCTAATCACTTGCTCAACATGTACGCCAAATGTGGCCACATCCATTATGCCCAAAGAGTGTTCGACAAAATGCCCCACAAAAACTTCGTTTCTTGGAGTGCACTCATCACTGCTTTTGCACACAACTGTCTGCACCTTAAAGCCCTCCAAACCTTTTGTCAGATGTGGACGGCTAGAGTTAGGCCCACCCAGTTCGCGTTTTCAAGTGCCATCCAAGCCTCTGCTTCCATTCAGTGTGTTGAATTCGGTAAACAACTACATTGCCTGACTCTTAGATGTGGGTTTACCAATGAGTTGTTTGTGGGTAGCAGCTTAGCTGACATGTACTCCAAGTGTGGGACGTTTCACGATGCTTGCAAGGTCTTCGAGGAGATGCCGTCTAAGGATGAGGTTTCCTGGACCTCCATGATTGATGGCTACGCCAAGAATGGAGATTATCGGGAGGCCTTGTTGGCTTTTAAAGACATGTTAACTCAAGGCATTTTGGTTGATCATTATGTGCTTTGCACTACACTCACTGCGTGTGGATCGGTGAAAGCATCCCTTTTTGGAAAGGGTCTTCATTCGACTGTTGTCAAATTAGGATTTGAGAAGGAGACTTTTGTGTGCAATGCACTTATTGACATGTACTCAAAAGCAGGAGACATGTTGAATGCTTCAAGAGTGTTCGGGGCTGGAACGAGCTATATGAACATAGTGTCGTATACTTCTTTGATTGATGGATTTGTGGAAGCAGGCCAAGCGGAGAAAGCACTTAGTCTGTTTGTCGATTTCAGGAGACAGGGAATTGAACCTAACGAGTATACTGTTTCGAGTTTGATAAAGGCTTGTGCAAACCAAGCTGCACTTGAGCAAGGGACTCAGCTCCATTCCGAGGTAGTGAAATTCAATCTATCAGGAGACCCTTTTGTTTCATCTTCTCTAGTTGACATGTATGGGAAATGTGGGTTGGTTGATCAATCAGAACAGATGTTCAGTGGGATCAAAACTCCAACAGAAATTGCCTCAAATTCGTTGCTGGGTGTGTTTGCTCAACATGGTCGCGGGAAAGAAGCAATACAAGCTTTCAATAGGATGGTTTGTCATGGTGTAAAGCCTAATGCCATAACATTTATCAACCTCTTGATTGGTTGCAGCCATGCTGGATTGGTTGAACAAGGATTGGATTATTTCCATTCGATGGGAAGTAGGTACCAAGTGACACCCAAATCAGAACATTATGCTTGTGTGATTGACATGCTGAGCCGAGCAGGAAAGCTGAAAGAAGCCGAGGAATTCATCAAGGGCATGCCTTTCGAGCCAAATGCTTTCGGATGGTGTTCTTTTCTAGCAGGTTGTAGAGTCCTTGGTGATAAGCAGAGGGGTGAAATGGCGGCTATGAAACTGCTAGAGATTGAGCCTGATAACAGTGGAGCCCATGTTCTACTGTCGACAATCTACGCAAAAGAAAGGCAATGGGAAGACGTGAGAGGACAAAGGGTGATTATGAGAGAAAACAATCTGAAGAAGGTGCCCGGCTACAGTTGGGTTGATGTGGGCAACAAAACCCATGTTTTCGAGGCCGAAGATTCATCTCACCCTCGAAAAGCAGAGATCTATGATAAGCTTGATAGTCTAGCGTGTGAAATAAAAGAGGCTGGATACATCCCGGAAACGGAATCTATCCCATATGAAATGAATGAGAAGGCAAAGGAGAGGGCGCTTCTTCACCACAGCGAAAAAATAGCAGTGGCATTTGCTCTAATAGGGGTTCCATCAAGGAAGCCGATCATCATAAAGAAGAATTTGAGGGTGTGCAGGGACTGCCATTCTGCAATGAAGCTTATCTCAAAGGTGTCAAAAAGAGTGATCACCCTCAGAGACAGTAGAAGGTTTCACCGTTTTTCGGATGGATGTTGTTCGTGTGGGGACTATTGGTAGAAACTCAAAGCCACATAGCCACAGCCAGCCACATAGCCACAGCCACTAATCACTTCATAGTCTTCATTCATTTTTGGGTTGCTTGAGATGGAGACCACACACCATTCAAGGGTGTTAGTGTTTAGTGATTAGTGAGTAGTAAAAACTCGAAAGAGATGGAGAAGTTGGGTTGCTTGAGAATGTGTTGAAGGCAGCTACTTGATAGGCTCTTTCACAAAGTATTATTCTTTGATTATAAATTGAAGAAAAAACCTTTTTTATTATATTGGGATTCTGTGGTGGCAACAATGAGCTGATTGTTTTTCATATTGATTGTACAACTAAATGATTTTAACCATTTTTAATAATGCTAGATTAGAAGAAACTATGTCACCTTGTCAGATAACAAAGTTTTTTGCTCCGTTATCATTGTTGTTTATTAGAGTTACCCAACAGACTAAAGGAAATAAACATTGCCAGCCCATCATGACTCATGAATCCAATAATATATCCTTGTTGGGGGCTGAGGAAGCTTTTGAGGTAGGCAGACAATCCATAACTAATAAGGGTACTCAGTAAAAGAAATCATGAACCTGGTTACTATCCAAGAGTATCCACCATCAAGCCAAATTATTACTCAGGACAGCAAAGCATTCAAAAGTGCGTTCATGTGAAATTGTAAGTAGATGATCACCTGTGCATAAAGCACTTGTATTCCTGACTCCTAATCAAGTCCTTTTCTCTTCCTTCAACTGCAACTGCATATATGCACACACATACAAAAAAAAAAAAAAAAAAGAAATAGAGAGGCTGAGGAGATGATCTAAAATAAAAAAATGAAAGAATTTTCCCTTACTGGATCGCTCTCATAGATAAGCCCAAAACATAGTAGATATAGACATTGTAGAGCACAATTTTCCTTAGCAAACATAGAAAAGAGGGCAATGTCACAACAGATTGCTCCTACTTTTTGTGAGCATAAAGATATCCAAATCATTACATGAAGGGCAGATTTATAAAGTCTTTTCAATAATATCTATAATTTGTAAGGTTTCCTGTTTTTTCCTCTTTCTAATTTGATCAGTAAAGGTATCGAAAATCCAAACAAATAGGAATGCTAGACCCTTTGATTTTTCATTTCTCATCGGTGTGAACCATGCTAAAGAAAAGCAACAAGTCTTGAAATCATGTTTCAGTTCATGAGGTTTATTTTGTTCATTTTTAGGTTCTGCCCAGATTAATTTTTCTATTTGATTTCCATTCTCATCGTAGCATAACTGAAAGAAAGTATGCAGGAAAGGTCTACAAGTGTCTTCTAGTGACTAAATGGTTGCCTAGGAACTGAAGGAAAAAGCCCAGAATTTCTATATTCATAATGTTCTCTTCGGTCGGTCTGTTTGTCAAAATCTTCAACAACCAAGCATGTTGTTGGTGAGCAAGGGCAACTCCCTGTTTGAGGTCGATTAGAAATTTTGTCAAGCTATCTAATGACAACCGCCAGTTTAATCTAGTTAACTGTTGGGTGAGATTTCCAACTTATATTTCCATTGTGTGTATAATACAAAAATTGTCAAGGAGTTGGAGATACTCACCTCTTTGTAATGAATAGTAAATTCAGATTTCTCCTTTTATGGGAGTAGAGATTTCAACACCCACCACAATCTCAAAACTAAATGTACAAATTACTGAATTACCCTAAATCTTTTCTCAAATTACCTATGCCTAGCTTCGAAAAAGAAAACCTCACATAAATTGCATCTACAAAACCTTAATAAATGACAAAATCTTTGACAAAGAAATACCAGAGTTATGGGTCCATCGTCCTTGAATTGATAAATAAAGAGTGGCCATATCCGGGGTTTGAACTGGGGACCTTTGGGTACTACCCGCAACTCTTTTCCAGTGTCCACCCTCCACATCCTACTCCTATAAGAATAAGAAATCAAACTTCAAAATAAAAAAGCAAAAGTAAAAACAAGAAGGGAATTATTTGAAAATGGATGTGTTTGATTGCATTCTTCGAGTGTGTTTCCTCTGTGGGTAATATTTAATATGTCGCTTTAAAGTGTGTTTCTTCTTTATGTCCCCAATTTAGGTACAAGCTATGTTTCCCTGCTGTCATACTCTTCTCCCTTATTTCGTGGTACTTTTTGAGTGCTAAAAAGATTTAGTTGTTTTACCCTTGTGTTACTATAAAGCTTCTTTTTTGTACAGTGAAAACGGTGAGGAAGATCCAGATTTTCACAATTGAATCATACCGCCAACTCTAAGGTGATAAAGAATTTTTGAATTAAACAATTATACAAGCAATTTGATTGGGCCTAATTTCTAACACTATGTTCATCTCAATTCCAACTATATAACATCTCTGGTCAAGATCATGATGAGCAAAGCCAAAATTGAACTATTAGACCTACCAAACTTAAATATTTATGGAAATTATAGATGATAGAAAAAGGCTACATATTTCCAAAGTTTTAATTAGCCATACAGAAGAAGCCTCCCCAGTTCGAACCCCGGATATGGGCCGCTCTTTATTTACAAATTCAAAGAAGAAGCCTCCCAATTAAATAACCAGATCCCGATTAACACACACAATTAACTGTCCTCCATCCACAATTTCAGGGCCGATCCAGTTACAATGTTGTGGCCTTGAATTGAATGATCCAAATCATAATTTTATTTGAAGGCTCCCAAACAAACAACTTAGGAAACAACGATTCCGAAATCAAATGACGGAGCATAAATAGTGCCTCTGTCCAGATATTGGAGTTAGACCAATGTGCGTGCGTCGTTATTGATTTTTTCTTTCTCATAATCTGATGTGCCATTTTGGGTCTCAATATTTGTCTTGCAACGACGTTATGTAGTCTTATATTCGTTCTTTGAGGTTGTATACACATTTGTTAAACATTGCCAAGGCAAAATGAAGATTTTGATAGCAAAATTTTACATTTCAGTATCATCAATCAGTAATGTTTGTACTTGCTGCTGCTGCTCATTCTCAATGACCAAACCTCAATTCTTGGATACATTATTAGCCTGAAACCTAACAGGATATTCAATGAATTCAAGAATCACCATCAAGATAAAGACCCTAACTGAAAACATGTCTATGTAATTCAGCATTGGCTTCACAGTTGAATTATCCTGTAAATGGCCTTTAATTTCCTTGTATCGCCCTCTCGGATTCAAGGTCTTGCAGGCCGAGGAAGGTCGTTATAATTTTATTTTTCCCCAAAAATAACTATCTTAAACACGGGCTGATTTTGGTATCTCGTAAAACCAATAGCGCTATTTGTTACTTTTCATTGAGAAACTTATCTCATTATTGGTTTATTTTCTTCACTTGGTAAATGAGTTTCTTCATATCATAAGCGTGAATCCTCCACCTTAACAACAGAACAAAGTAAGCCTTGAATGGAGAGGTATGGGCGGATCTACGGGGGGGCTCGCGGTGGCTGAAGCCCCCCCTCCCCACCCCAAATATCCGAAAGAAGGTATATATTTTTCATACAACTGGTGTTTTGTAATATATAAAATTAAAGTAGTGGATGTACACAATGACAAATTGGCGCAGCGGTAGTAAGGACACGGTAGAATTTAATTTTAGTCATATAAACCCCAGGTTCGAGTCTCAGATCACCCCCGTGGCCCTTGTATTTGTTTTTCTTTTTAAAAGCAGCAGGGAGCCCTCCTTTTTATTTTTTTTGTTAATCACGCGCGCTTTTTTTTTTTTTTTATAAAAAACCAGTAGAAGCGCCCTTTTTTTTAACACACACGAACAAACTTCCACCCAAAGCGAAAGTGAAAACCCCGATTGTGGTTGTGATTTATGACAAGTAAGTTTGTGGTTTGCGATTAAAAATTGTGGTTTGTGTTTGCGAGAAATAAATTTGTGAATTTATTGTTTATAGTTGTGGTTGTGATAAATGAATTTGTGATTTGAAATAGTGGTTTTATGAATTTGTTTTTTTTATAGGAGTATAAAATAAGGATAAAGATTAATTTAAGTTGAATTTTAATTAGATTGTTTTTAAGTTTAATTCTTTGAGAAGAGAATCGATTTATATTAGAATTTTTGAATCTGAGAGTTAATTTAGGGAAATTTCGATTAGAATTTGTGATTTTACTATTAAATTTGTCAATTTAAGTAGCAATTTGGGGTAAATTTGTGAATTTGATAATCAATTTGTGGATTGAGGGTAGGAAGTTTTAAGTTGAATTTTATATATTGATAGAGTGGTTTAAATAATTTGTTGAATTTGGAAAATAACATTAGTTATAATGGCTTAGTTGATTTATAGGGACAAAAATCCTATTCAATGAGAAACATCAATTCTGTCCTCCTTTGTAGTTTTCAGCCCCCCTCTGACTAAAATCCTGGATCCGCCACTTTACACATCTAAGTGCAGTGAGCTGAGATTTAAGAGCAACAGTAGCACACGAAGTGCCAAACGTCACGGCGCGGGCCAAACCTTGCTCAACCGAAGACCAAGACATAAGGCTTCCTGATCCGGAACCGAGTAGAGAAGGACATGTCATGTATACAGGAACTTTTGTGCACCAGTTTATAAAGCCAGATTAGACATGAATAATAATTCATAGCAAGGTGAGGGATCAACCCAACGGTAAGATCGAGCTAGACAAATGTTTATTGAAAACCTTAGTAAACATATGTTGATGGGTAATTCAATTTCTCTATTCTGGTTTCCGGTGGGACGCTAGGCTCGAAAGATAATTTTTTTGGCTAAGGTTAAAACTAATTTTTCGCCACTACACCGATCCTACGGGGTCATATACATTGGAATGAAATGTTGCTAAAATTTGGGATGCTAGGCTCGAAAGCTAAAATTTTCGCCACTACACCGATCCTACGTGGTCGATCCAAATGCAAATGAATTAGTGCTGCCAAAATTTTACCAGGACCATCTTCAGATTCATTTGAGTTAATCTAAATTGAATCGAATGGACACCAAACAAGCCAGGGCGTTCAATTCTAAAATGATGTGGACAAAAATCAACTTAAGACCACGTCAAGTGTCGAAAAGAACCAAGAAATTGGAACCAAACTCATGCAAACAGAGAGGAGCGATTTGAAATTGAAGTAGGGTCCATGCATCAACACAAAGTTGAACTAATACAAAGTCAAGAGTAGACTCAAACACAACTTGTCGCACCTCTTGATCACTCATCGATGATCTCGGCATGTCCGCAGCTCGAGTTATCAAGCCTATGCCATACCACTTACCACCGAAAGCCAACAACTTCCTCTAAAGAGCGGTCGAAGTGGCCTCGAACGTACACCCGACAAAATGGAGTATAAAAATAGGCCCGAAATCATGCTTTTACAAAGGGAGAACAATTGCTCAGAAAGTCAAGTTACAGGCTGTGATATGAACAGCTCGAGGCAGTGGCGGATCCACGAGGGCTCGGGGTGGCTGAAGCCCCCGTCCAATCCTAAGAAAAAATATATATCTTTTTTTATATATTGGGTTTTTATGTAATAAAATTTAGTAAAGTGACTAAATGTAACAAAAGGCTGTGTTGGCTCAGCCTTGAGAGGCGGAAGGTTAATCAATATTCATGAGACGCGCCAAGAGGCCAGCGGTTCGACCCCACATTTCCCCATTTCTTCAAATTAAAAGCCTTGTTGTATATACAAGACCTCCCGCCCGAAACCAGACAGACAGGAGAGGGTTCTGCCGCAAGCTCCACAGCCTCCAGTCCTCCACCTCTGGGCTCCGGCTGAGGTTGACCCTGACACCGGCCTTCATGGGTTTACTCGCCCGCCTGACTTGTGTATAAATATTGGGCAAAATGATCATGGATAGACCAATTTCTTGCAAAACTTGCAAAAATAGACCAATGGGGAAAAATTTGCAAAAATAGACCCTTTTTGTTTTTTGTTTTTTTGCACAAATGTGCCCGTAACCTCATCCATTGTAGCCGGTTTTGGGCGGGAAAAGAAAAAAAAAACATAAAACAAATTGGGTGAGTTGACAGGGCAATTAATGCCTCCCATCACCACACACTCTCTCTCCATCGGGACTCCATCTCTCCATTTCCAAAACTCCAAACCGTTCCAGGTGAGGAAGAAGAGACGATGTCGGCGACCACAAAAACCCGTTCGAATAAGAGACGGCCGGGAACTGTCGGAGAAGAGAAGAACGTCGGGGGCAAAGTGACAAGGTACGCCCCCTTTCTCTATTGTCCGTTTTCTTCGAATCTGGGGTTTGGAATGGGAGGTTGAAGGAACCTACTATGGTGGTAAGGGATTGAACGTCAAAGGTGGGTTCATGGATGGGTTGTGGAAGGGTGACAATGGTAGTTGCGATTGAAGGAAGAGAATGACGGTTTTGGGGAATGGATAGGGCAAACCGGCGGTTAGGGTTTAGGAAGGCCGAAGAGGATGGCTATGGTGGGAGTCGAAATTGGGAATGGGGAAGATTAGGGGTTTGATTGAAGAAGAAGGATGGAGGTTTTACATGTGTTTAATTTCGAAATCTGGTGTGGTAAAGAGAAAGGGGGTGACATGGGTGGGGAATCTGGGTGACAGGGGCTTAGAATCTGAAACTGGAATTGGGTGTCTGACATTGGTGTGGAATTCGATTGGTATTAGGTATGGTAAACGCATTTCCATTAGTTTGAAATTGAGATTTCGGGAGTTGATGTGGAATGTATGGCGTCATTGGTTTAAAAACTGTCTGACATTGGTGACATGGGTTTAGAAATTGAGTGACATGGGTTTAGAAACTGAGTGACATGGAATATAAAATTTCTGGAAAACTTATTGTTGCTCTTAAGCTGCAGGAGACAAATGGTTCGGACAAAAAATGCAAAGAGTGACAAACAGCGGGAGCCCCGTTACTGTGTCCCGGAAGAAAAGCACTTCCGGGCACGGGTAAATCAAGGGTCGAGGTTGGCGATGCTTGCCAACATCGACAACTACATCAACCCGTACGATTGGGATAAGCTGTTAGACAGCCAATTTTGCGGGATCATCCAGCTGGCGAACCGGTGCCAAGTTCGATAATTGAGATAAAAACCAGCAAGGAGTTTCACTCAAGGTGACATGAGGATTTCAACACATAGCAGGGGCAAAATGGAAAGCACGTGGATGCAAGGACCTTACACGTGCGTGGTAGACATGACACGTGGTTGTATTTCATATGAAGTTACCTTATTTTGACCGCCTGCATAGAAAAAAGAAAAAAAAAAGAATCTCCGAAAAGGAAGTTACATTTGCAACAACTTCCATTTATTGCAGTTGGGGTAAAACAAGGGAATCTTCCAAAAGATAAGGGAATAGTTAGTGGGTTTTTACCTACAACCACGTCAAGGGAGAGGCCACAACGGAGCAAGTTGGGAAGGGAGGTTGAGAAGTGGGAGGCCGCCGATTGCAACAAAGGCCATGCCGGAGCAAGTTCATCGTCAGATTTGAGATAAGTCGCACACCGTTTCCTTCAAATCTCTGTCCTTTCTTTGCTTTCTGAAACTTGGATCCCACTTGTCACTCTTCGTTGATTGCAAATCTAAAAATTGTCTCCTTATCCCAAAAATTGTTCGGAGGATGGATGGGTGCAGTTGACGAATTCGGAGGGTGGGTTTGGGGTATCCAACATAAAACGATGAAATTGGGTTGAGGGAGTTGTTGCATGTCGAATTGGGAGGGGAAATTAGGAGTCGGGGATGTACTGGTTTAAGATTGAAGATGAACGGGGGAGTGTGGGCATGAGATGCGATTGAAGAAGTTCGAGTTCTGTGACATGGGTTTTGTAGTTGGGTGACACGGGGTAGAAAACGTGACATGACGTTTTTAGTATGTTGACATGGAAACTTTAGAAGGGTGACATGGGGATAATGACGTTGTGGGTGTATCTGATTCCGTTTAGGTTGACATACTTGTATGAAAGAAAGATATGGTCCGGTCACAAAATTTAAAGAGGAAGGGAGTCCGGCCACCGAAAAAGGCGGAGCCACGGTTCGCAGTCCCAGAGGAGAAGCATTTCGAGGGACGTGTAAACCTAAGTTTGAGAGTGTCACTGCTCATGCACTTGGACGACTGGATCGACCCGGTCGATTGGGAGAAGTTACAGAGAAGCCAGCTTCGGGGGGTTGTTGAATTGGCAAACCGAGTACAATTCTCACCACAGCTCATGCATTACGTCTTGCAGCGGCAGCTCGCAACGGAGAAGAAGTGGGAGACGTGGTACGTACATGCTGCAAGGGATGCTTCGGCGCTTCTCGATCGAAGAGTTTGCGCTCGTGACTGGGTTGCGCTGTGGTCGAGTGCGGGGAGTATCCATGGAGGAAGACACGAAGACTGTGAAGGACTACTTCTCAATGGACAACATGACGGTGGGTCAATTAGAGTACGCATTTAAGACATCTCTCTTCAGGGAGGCCAGTGCGAGAAAGAGGTTCAAGATAGCTCTCCTCCTCATCGTCGAGGGAGTTTTGTTTGGACGGGAAAGCAGGAACGCGGTGCGGGGATGGATTGTCAGGTTGTTGGAGAACGTGGATCGGTTCTTGGCATTCCTCTGGGGCAGGGTGGTGTATGAAGCCACGCATGCCTCGTTGTTGGGTGTCATACCACGACGGATCGTTGATATGAAGTCAAATGTCGACCGGCATGGCGACCGCCATGCCTATGGACTCACCGGTTATCCACTGCATTCCATGTAACCTTCTCAACCGTAGTTATATTTTATTTGTTCAGAGGAATTTATGACGTGCAGTGTCATGTGTGGGTGTTGTAGATTTTTCTTTACGAAGCGGTACCGGACATTGGGGTGCAGTTTGCAAACAATGTGTCGAAGACGGCGTTGCCTCGCATGTTGAGGTGGGCCGCCGCCGATGACAATGTAAGCTATGAGACGATCCAAACCCGCATGGACCCGGAGGAGATGGAGAGCATAAAGGTTGAAAACAACCCCATACTAGTCCCAACCGACGGTGAGTTTGAGTTGATGTACGGGTACTTCTACACGCATGAGGAGCCTGACCTGCTGTACGATGACGTTGAGGCTGCGTTAGCGCCCCGTTATCATGGTGACGGCTCCAGCAAGGCCGCAACAAGTTTTGAAAAGCCTGATGGGAACAATGAACTCGTGGATGGCAAGGTGGTTATATTTAGTTGTGTGACACGTAAATGTCGATGACTGTTATCAATTTGCCGAACCACCCCTCCTTTATGTTATATGTGGTTCAGATGAAGGTCTTGGAATGTGTTGTGTTGGAGGTGAGAGATGTCCATGTCAAGGGAGGACGTGCGCATCAACACACGAGGGGTGTCCGTCAAACGGATGGGGGGGGGATCATGGAGAGGACGAGGACGACCACCACATGGTCGCAACACCAGATGGCACACCTAAACGGGAAGAGGTCGGAAACATGGATGGTATACCTAAAGCGGATGACCTGCCACTTGAAGGATCGCCGGAGGAGGTACATTTTTATGGAACTGGACATTGTATTTTCTCTAACATGTGACAAGTGTGTTGTTGTTAATTAACATGCAATTGTTAGTTCCGTGACACAGGAGTCGAAGGCAAGAAGACTAAGAGGGATCCGGGAGATCTTGGAGACACAAAGTTCCCCCATGCGAAGAAACCGCGGGGCCGAAAAGGGAAGGAAGTAGTCCAATCCGCGGATGCGATGGAGCTGGGACTTATATCCGTGTCCGACAACGATGCGTTCGGCCAGTGGATGGAAAGGTACTCCAAATCTGTCTTTGTATCGAAAATGTGCTAGGAACGATGTATGTCACATAACATTGTCGTTGTGGCCATGTAGCGGGGATGAGAAAAAGTGGAAGAGTGGATACGGCACGGAGATGACAAAACCGTTCTTCACATCCTTACAAACACCCACAATTTGGGTAAACAGTGAGGTACAAATGTTGGCTCAGCGTTGTCCTTTGTTTATTGAATGCGAAATGGCTTGTCCTGATGTTTGTCATTGACGCAACACATGGAGCAAGCATGCTATCTTCTACGCAAAGGCCTAACGGAGAGGGCAGGTGAAGCTGGCAGTCGAGTTGCGGTTGTGGACTCCTATTTCGGGTGGCTTCTGCAGACTGAGTGGGAAAAATATAGCAACAATG
The DNA here is from genome assembly GCA_963922045.1 of Persicaria maculosa. Classification (NCBI taxonomy): domain Eukaryota; kingdom Viridiplantae; phylum Streptophyta; class Magnoliopsida; order Caryophyllales; family Polygonaceae; genus Persicaria; species Persicaria maculosa. The sequence continues at coordinate 67,982,868 of OY998254.1, forward strand.
CGGACAACTACGAAGTGGATAAGAAGCTGCTTAGCTTCTTCAACGGTCGGTCCCCGGCGACTGTGGGCATGTCATCCGGGTCCCGGATTCGGGGTGTTGCTACTGTTCCCGGCCGTCGGCATCGGATGTTTGCCCGTCCCACCAGAAGCACTAGTACTGCCCTCTTTGGACTGAGCCGAGCGCCTTCTCACGGGCCTCTTGACTTGCATCCAAGCGTCATGCGTTTCAGACTCAATCTGAGCCATATTGCCGCACTTGTAGCTTTACCATATTTCCACACTTGTTTCGAATTGTATAACCCTTTTGTGATTCAGGTTTTCCAGAGGAAAGAATTAAGTCTAATCTCAAAGGGTTTTGCAAGTGTTTCAAAAGTCTTGAGATTATCATCGAAAAGTTGGCATACTCTATTCAACCCCCTTCTAGAGTATCTTTATTCTACTTTGGTATACATTATCGAACCTTCAATTGGTATCAGAGCTTTACTCACTGCTTTTGATCTAACAATCTTGTGAGTTTTTGATCATGTCTGGTGAAGCAAGCGGAGGATTTGCACAAGGAAGGTCTACCAGTAGACCACCACTTTTTGTAGGAAACAACTTCGTCCACTGGAGGTCCTTGATGAAAATGTTCATTATAGATCAAGATCTGGAACTTTGGAACATTATAGAGACTGGTCCGAAGGTTCCAGTGAAAGACGGACCAAATGGAACCAAAGTCGCGAAGACCGAGGCTAAATTCATCCAAGCGGATCTTGAACTCGTCTCCAAGAACTATAAGGCCATTAACTTACTATATTGTGGTGTTAGTACTGATGAGTTTAATCGTATTTCATCTTGTAGGTCAGCTAAAGAGATTTGGGACAAGCTGGTTGTCATCTACGAAGGAACCAGTCAAGTGAAGGACACCAAGATCAGCATCTTCCTTCGAAAGTACGAACTTTTCAAAATGAAGCCTGACGAGTCTATCAAGGCCATGTTCACACGGTTCACGGAGATCACGAACAACCTTGACTCTCTCGGAAAGACCTTTAAGAACGTTGAAAAAGTAAGGAAGATATTGAGGTGCGTCCCAAAAGACAAATGGGGCCCTAAAGTGACAGCCATAGAGGAAGTCCAAGATCTCACCACTCTACCCCTTGATGACTTGCTTGGAAAGCTGATCACACATGAGATGATTCTCAATGAAGACGATGGAGAACTCCCAGCAAGCACCAAGAACTTGGCACTCAAGTCTAAGAAAGATGTGCCTAAAGATGTGTTCGATTCTGAAGATGAGCATGATCCCTTTGCTCTCATTACAAGGGGTCTCTCTCGAATCCTCAAAATGAAGAAGTAATTCAACAACAAAGATGGATCAGAGTCTTCTAAATTTCGAGGTAAGTCTCAATACAACAAATATGACAAGAAGACTAAACCTATGTCTTGTTTTGAATGTGGTGAAACAAACCATCTAGTGAAAGACTACCCTCAAAAGATAAAGAGCCAGTTCAAGAAAGGTGATAGATGGAAAAAGAAAGCCATGGTGGCAGCTTGGAGTGATTCCGACTCAGGTGACTCAGATTCCGATGATGAAAAGGCCAACCTTTGTCTCATGGCCTCAGGAGATGAATCACATGATAAGCAACTTGAGGTAACTGTGAGAGAACTCATGGCAAGTCCAAAAGAGGTATTATCGGAATTCCTTTCTAATATGATTGCCAACGAAGAGAAACTTATTGCCCAAACCAACACTCTTATTAAGAAAACTGTGGACCAGGAAAGATCTATTGAGGAACCGTCTATGAGGGTCAAAAGTCTTGAAACTTCTTATTCAGGTCTTGACATTAAAGTCAAGACTCTTGACTCAGAGAAATCTGAACTCAATCAAGATCTCTCGTCTCTAAAAGTTGAACGTCATGACTTAGAGAACGAGAAGATCTCCCTGAATAAGAAGATTTAAGACCAACAGACATCCCTCATAAGTTTTACCAAGTCCAAGGGCACTCTTGATAGGATGTTGGGTGAGCAACAAAGTTCTCTAAACAGAAGTAGTATTGGTTATAACCCGAGGTTTTTAAAGAAGCAACACATTACCACTTTTGTAAAGGCAAAGAGAAGCAGAACCTCTCCTATATGTCACCATTGTTTAAGAAAGGGACATGTAAGAGAGACCTGCCCCTATAGAAGAAAGGATCCTCATATTATTCGCAATACATTTCCTGTTCGCTTGAGAAAAGAACGGATAACGCAAGTTTGGGTCCCCAAAGACACTATTTTACCAAATATGGTTTATCCCAATAAAGGATCTAAATTTGCTCACTGGTCTAGTCATAAAGGTTGGTTTTTGTTTTGCAGAAGATCACCAAGGTGAAAGAGCAAAAATGGATTATTGATAGTGGATGCTCTAGACATATGAGTGGGAAGAGGTCTCTCTTCCATGAACTAAAGAAGCAATCCACTCGAACAATCACTCTTCGTGACAAAGAAAAGTGTGACATCGTTGGTATCGGTAGTGTTGGGAGTGATCCTAACCACAATATTAAAAATGTGTATCTTGTTAATGGTTTGAAGTATAATTTGCTTAGTGTTTCTCAACTATGTGATAATGGTAATGATGTTGGATTTAACAAGAAAAGATGTCTAGTGCGTGGAGAAGATACATGTGAAATAGTTCTAACTGCCTATCGCTATAACAATATATATGATGTGAATGATGAGCAAGTGGCACAAGGAAGCTTAACCTGCCTAAAGGCTTTGACGGACGATCCAAAGCTTTGGCACAGGAGACTCGGTCATGTAAGCCCACATACACTACATAAGATTATGTCCAAAGGGATTGTAAGAGGACTACCTGAGATGGACTTCAAAGGTATTGAGATGTGCAAAGCATGCACACGAGGTAAACAAACACGTAGCTCTTTCAAACCCAAAAAGGTTGTAAGTACTTCTAGACCCCTTGAACTTTTACATATGGATTTATGTGGTCCTATGCGAGTCAAATCTCCCAATGGTAAAAAGTACATGCTTGTTGTCATATTTGATGAATGTAATGACGGTTCTTTAAGTGAAGGTGTTGCAGATTTAGATCTTAACAACCATACAGAGAATGAGGATGGTGATGATATTGCTACTAAGAACACAAAGAAGAAGAACATGCAGGATCAGATTCTTAACACTTAGGAATTGGCCCAAGGACTTGAAGCTCAGTCCAGAGCCCTTGGCGACCAATCCAAAAGTGTTGAGACTTCAAAAACTGTTGTAACTGAGCCTAACATATCAATGGAATCAGATGTACCACAAATCAATCATGTGGATGTGACGAACCAGGGAGCTGAGACTAGCAAGAGAAAGTTCAAATACTCCTCATCACACTCATTAAAGGATATCATCTCTGACCCAACATCTAGTGTTCAAACTCGTTCTAAACTTAAAGATCTCTGTGCTTTTCACGCTTTTGTTTCTCTTGTAGAACCAAATAAGGTAGATGAGGCCCTTCATGAGCCAGACTTGATCATTGCTATGCAAAGTGAGCTTAACGAATTTGAAAGGAACAAAGTCTGGACCTTGAAGGCGAGACCAACGCATCAATCAGTCATTGGCACACGTTGGGTATTTCGGAATAAGCTAGATGAGAATGGTAAGATCATGAGGAACAAAGCAAGGCTTGTTGCTCAAGGCTACAATCAAGAGGAAGGTATCGACTACGAGGAGACTTTTGCTTCCGTAGCCAGGCTTGAAGCCATTCACATTTTACTAGCATTTGCATCTTTTATGGGCATTAAATTATATCAAATGGATGTCAAGTGTACTTTTCTTAATGGTTTCTTAGAGGAAGAAGTCTATGTGGCTCAACCCCCAGGCTTTGAAAGTTCGGAATTTCCTAATCATGTTTACAAACTAGACAAAGCGTTATATGGTTTGAAACAAGCCCCGAGAGCTTGGTATGAGCGCTTGTCAAAATATCTTTTAGAAAAAAATTTTAAAAGGGGTTGATCGACAAGACTCTTTTTATCAAGACCAAATGAAATGACATTTTGGTTATTCAAATATATGTTGATGATATAGTGTTTGGGGCTACCAACACATCTTTGTGCAAGGAATTTTCTGACATTATGTGCAGTGAATTTGAGATGAGCTTGATGGGTGAACTCAACTTCTTTTTGAGATTACATGTTCATCAATCTAAGAAAGGGATCTTTGTCAACCAAAGCAAGTACACTAAGGATCTCTTGAAGAATTTCAAGATGGATCAATCCAAAGCAGCCAAGACACCCATGAGCTCAACCTTATCTCTAGATCAAGACAAGATCGGGAAGAGTGTCAATCAAAAGGAGTATCGAGGGATGATTGGATCTTTATTATATCTTACTGCTAGTAGACCTGACATCATGTTTAGTGTTTGCATGTGTGCTAGGTTTCAAGCTGACCCTAAAGAATCTCACCTCGTAGCTGTGATGAGGATCTTTCGATATCTCAATGGCACTAAGGAGCTTGGCTTGTGGTACCCGACGCAAAGAGATTTTACACTGATTGGGTATTCTGATGCAGACTTTGCAGGCTATAAGGTGGATAGGAAGAGCACGTCGGGATGTTGCCAATTCTTAGGAGCATCCTTGATTAGTTGGCACTCAAAGAAACAAAACTCAGTTGCTCTATCCACTGCCAAAGCCGAATACATAGCAGCTGGAGCATGTTGCTCCCAAATCCTTTGGATAGCTCAAAAAATGAGAGATCTTGGCATCAATCTCAAAGGCATTCCCATTAAGTGTGACAATACAAGTGCAATCTCCATTACAAAGAATCCTGTTCAGCATTCAAGGACCAAACATATTGATGTAAGGCATCATTTCATTAGAGACCATGTCGAAAAACGTGATGTGTCCATATCCTTTATTTGAACTGATTATCAATGGGCTGACATTTTTACTAAGCCTTTGGCAGAGGACAGGTTCACCTTCATTAGATGTGAGATCGGAATGCTTAACAGGGGTGCACTTTCGTAGGGAGAGCTTTCCCTTTACGAAAGATAAATTCTACTCAGTGTCAAGACCTTTGAGATTCATGTCAAAGTTTGTGAACTGAATGGTAGAGCACATATAACGGATCATATGTTTGGTTGATATCTTATTAGATATTGTATCAAATATAGTTTTAACGGATTTTAACTTTCTTTATTTGTTACCAATTTCATTTTCTTAAAATCTTATATCCGAGTATATTTTATTTATGGAAATTATTTTTTTCGGATATATTCCCTCTTGCATTTAAAATGTGAAAAGATGGTTTGAATTTTGAATTTTTGGGAAATCAGATCTTTTAATTTTGGGCAGTAGTGTCATGATTATCCCCATTGGAACCATAAACCCGTCCCATCGACTTATCCTCTTGCCCTTTTTAAACCACACTCTCTTACCCTAACTATTCACCACTTCTCTAGAACTACCTAAACCCTCCGCCTTTCAACCTTCTCCTTCAACCTTTCTCTGAAAGCTTTATCGAATCCCATTCATGACACCCAAATCCAAGAAGATCTCCACACCCAAACGCCTTGGCGCTACCCCCAAAGGACGCCAGACCCCTCTTGTGATCTCCCTTCAACCCGAACCTACTCCTCAAGCCATTGTCCCGAGCACCGTCCCTGAGAGCACCATTGCCGAAATCAAGCGGTCCCTGAAGCGCCCGACGAAGAAACCTCTCAGTGCAAAGCTAAAAGGGAAGAGAAAGATCATTGTTGAGGAAGAGGAGGAAGAGGTGGATCTTGATGAGATTCTAGATCGAGATGCTGCAAAGGAGGCCGAGGAAGAGGCCCAGAGAAAGAAAAAGGTCGAGGAAGAGGCTGAGAAAGCAAGAAAAGAGGCCGAGGAAGAGGCCCAAAGAGTTGCAGAGAAGGAGGTTCCCGCTGTAGAGGAACTAGAGGAAGAGGAAGAGGAGGACGAGGAGACTGCAGATGATGACGAGGAAGCCGAGGGAGATGATGCTGAAATGCCTGTTGAGGACTCGGGGTCTGAGGAAGAAGAGGAAGAGGAGCCAGAACATGTTCCCTCTCCTACTCCTCCTCCTCCTCCCCCGTCTCCGAAGAAGCACAAAGCCACTAAAGCAAAGAAGTCTCCATCTCCCAAGCGCTCAAGGAAAGCCACTCTCAGAAGCTTTGACGCGCCTGTCAAGACGACTGCTCCCACAAAAGCTCGAAGGAAGAACGTGTTGTTGCAGGAGGATGGTCAAGTATGAAATAAATATAAAATAAAGTTCAGACTGACTTCCCTGTCTCAGCAAATAAATGCAAGACTTCCTCCCGTTGTAGTAAGAGAAAGTCAGGATCGAATCCACAAGGAAGCACGTCAGCAGTTCTTAGGTAGCAATAGATTCTCACAGAAGAAGAAAAGACAGAAACAGAAAGACAGAAATAAAAGCAGAAAATACAAAGCAAAGCAGAAAATATCAAACGAAAGTAAAGAACAAGGCAGAGCAGAAATCAACTCGATCTCGACCACAGTCAACTCGAGATCGACAACAGCAAGTCGACAACAGAAATCATAAACCGAAACAGGCAACTCGACGTAGACAAGCCAACTCGATATCGAGTAGAGTCTACTCGAGATCGACTAGAAACTCCTCTGTATCGACTAGAAAACTCAAAAAACGTAAATTGCAATTTCGAACCCAAAACTCAGATTTCCGACGAAATAAATTCAATATATAAAAGACTTCCAAAGCTAGGGTATCAACACCACAACGATAACCATGCAAAGTAACACATAAAGGCATAAAAGATCATGTTTTCCATCAAAATAACTTTCGTTACTAACAAATAGGCATATAGAGGCTTTCGCATAAACCCTAATTGTCACCAGCCCTTTTCACATAATTAACCCAAGTTGCATTAAGATCACTTTCGCTTCAATAATACAAACAAGGATCACCTTCAACTCTCGCAAAAGAATCATGCTCATAGGGATAGAAGACGAATTGCATAATAAGATCTGACCTTTACCGCATCACCTCACATGGCCACCGTCGGGCTCACCCCAGCCCCAAAAGTGGGTGGACTACTCGCTCTTCATCATCAAGAAAGACATCAAATAACAAAAGAAACTAACTTGCATTGAATTTAAATAAAGAAAGCTTACAACCAAACAAGACAAATCCACTTTCGCCTTTCCACCTTGCTTGCTACAAACTCTCTCTCTCTCTCTATCCTACTTACTTGAATGGAATTGTGTCAGGAATTGAATGTTGTGTGTTGGAATCCCTGAAAAACCAGCCCCTAGGGCTTTATTTATAGCCTTCTATTCCTTGCTAATCAAGGAAAGAAATCTCTATCTATATCTAAACTTATATCTAAAAGCTTTAATGATAAATAAATTGCTTAAGGGAAATAAATCTAAAAGGAAAAGATAAATATAAACTAGGTAAGATGTCTTCATGTTGATAGATCTCCCTTCCATAGATAGAATTTGATAGATCTCGGCCAACTCGACTTCCTTAGGCTCCAAGTAACTCCAACTCGACTCGGACTCCTCACGGCGACGTGTTTCCAAAAACTGGGCTACTCGACATCGACAAGGGTACTCGATATCGAGTACCATGGTTCGTCGACTACGGCTTCTCGGGTGACTTTGCTCGACAGGCTCGGATATGGGCTCCTGGGCGTCGTCGATATCGACAAGACAACTCGAGATCGAGTTGGGTGTGCGGCCTTGTGTGGTCGAGTAGCTTCTCCTCGGCATGGACTCGGACTGGCGCTGGGTTGTCTCCTCGATCTCGACTAGGATCTCCTCGAGATCGAGTAGAGCTGCTCGGTGTTTTCGTCCTCGACTTGGCACAGCTTCGTCGACTCCGGGTGTGGTCTCTAAGGTGTAATCGATCTCGACTAGTGGTACTCGAGATCGAGTTGGCTTCCAGAGTCGGGTTGATCTGGCTCTCGGCACTGCTCTTAGTCGACAAGGCCTGTGCTCGGACATGTTCGTCGAGATCGAGTAAGGTTCACTCGAGATCGAGTAACCTGGGCTCTTAGCTTGATTCGACTGGTTCCGCTGTATCTTGACCTTGGACTTTTGATTTTTGAGCTTTTTTGACCTTCCTTTAGAATTGCTGTAAGATGCCTCGAATTCTGCGAAATTAAACAGAAACTGGTGTAGATTCCATAATTTGGCAAATAAACATAAACTACATAGATTATGTACTATCTTAGCCCAAATGAATGCAATGTATGCAGAAATCGATATAAACGTTATTGTAAAACATGGCAGATTCAGCTCACAACAAACACCCCATACTTAAGCTTGCTTGTCCTCAAGCAATACTTTTAATTGTCATTCAGGGGAAGAATTCAAAACTCTCAACATCTTAGATTCATTCTCATATATCCCTGCAGTCAATTGCCATCCTCGAAAAAGTACTAGTGTCACAGATCCATGTATGTGCAAATATACAAAGCAACATCTACTCACAAAAGGAGGGTTATGCAAAACATTCATTCGTGACAAAGCATTAATAATCAAGAGGACTTTTATTTAAGCTCAAATAAGGAGTATATTGGTAAAAGGCTTAAAGGTGGGCAATTTTTGGCAATGTGGTGCTTTTGATCCGGGGAAATGGAGTATTTCCAAACTTGAATTTCCACATTCCTTCTCCAGTTGATTCATCACCTTTCATATTGCTTTTCTCAATAATAATGTTTTTACCTCTCTAACCTCAGCACTGTCTTCTCGCGAGTCGCAAACATGGGTGTCATGAATGGCCCCGGATACTTAGTGCTTTGGACTCCTCACAATGTGTCCCATCTCTCCAAACTATTATCTCAGAGAGCAGGGTCAATCTACCTTTATCTCCTGAAGTGATTGGATTTTCTTTCACTCATTAAATTTTCCATATATTTCAAACAATTTCCCGCCAAACTTCAATAATCATAATAACAACACAAACACCATATAACATCTCCATATTGTAACATCATTCTCAACATAATCCCCGGATAGGGTAAAGAATGGTAATATTTAGATCATGTGGAGCAATATATGAAATAAGGCATATTATGGCTTTTGTGATGCATAAGCATAGGTAAGGCTAGGATATAACAATAAGCATTATATGGAAATATAAAGTCCTCCATCATCTTATCATGCAATATGTCAAAAGCAACTTCAAATTTTACCTCCTTCTATGGTTTTCAAGAAAATATGCACTTCATTGTGACTTCCCTTTACTAGGCAATTTCATGTTATATCTCTAATGAATCCAATTTTGCATCGTCGAGTTCAATATTAAACTTCCATGACATTAATCAAAAATTAATTTCAATGGGGGTCATTTTTCAAAACTTTGGAAAACATGCATATAAGCACATAAATCAATAATGAATTCCAAAATAGCCATGTAGCAATTTAAAGAAATAATGTAAAATATGATCAAATATGCACAAAGTAAGCCCTTCCCCCACCCCATACTTAAAATTTACAGTGTCCTCACTGTATAAAATAAAAACAAGAGTAAAGGAAGAAACTCACAGGATAACACGTCGAGGAGGGTAGATCAGTGCAGGTCGAGTAGACATCCTTGTCGATCTCGAGTACCCTACTCGATATCGAGTAGCTTTTCTGCGTCCAGTGGTTTCTGAAGTCGAGGAGCTCTGGTGGCTTGTCGATATCGAGTTGGCCTACTCGATATCGAGTAGTGTCTGGGCTGCTCCTCCTTGTCGTCGTCGACTTGGCCTTCGTCGATTCTGACTGTTTTTCAGGGACTCCTTCTTTCCACCTTTCGCGACCTTTATATGCCTTGCTGACCTAAACGTGTTAGATTGCACACAAAGACAAGACTATCCACATGAAGTATTCTAAAAGACATAAAACAAAAACCAAAAAAACAAAAACCAAAAAAAGTTCAAGAAAGTCCCAAAAAGTCTATGTACAAGCTCTAGATTTTATAGTCGCTAGGCCGACTTTCCATTTAGCTCAAGGTGGCATTTGCAGGGCCCATGTAGCTTGGGCCTCAAATAAGACTCAATTCTTGTCCATCAGCTGTAGTCCTCCAGAATGGATCTTCTTCACCACAAAAGGTCCCATCCGCTTCTTGTTGAATTTGTTGGGAAACCAATGATCCTTTGATTTAGAGACATAGAGCTTGTCTCCAATTTCATACTCCTTGGGCTCATCATTGGAAATCCTGCATAATCGCACATACCAAGGCAAACCTCTCCCATGTATAGATAAATCTTTAATGGAAATAGGAGAAGAGATATCCATACCTTGGCTTACCTTCGCAGAGACGGAATCGGAGACCACAGTGTTTGGTCGATCTCGACTAGGGCTAGTCGATCTCGACGAGTCTGCGGGTCCTGGTGGTGGCCTGCTCGAGGATGCAGAAGCTGGCAAAGGGGAGGGCTGGTCGACATCGAGTGGACTACTCGATCTCGAGTAGGGTTCTGCTCCTGGTGGCTTCAGCGTCGAGGAAGACGGAGCTGGACCAGCGGGGTCGTGGTCGACATCGACTAGTCTGGTCGAGATCGAGGAGTCTGGTCCATCTGGTGGTTTCAGTGTCGAGGAAGCAGGTGCCCGAGGATGCTGAAGCTGGTCGATATCGAGTAGCGTACTCGATCTCGAGTAGGTCCTAGCTTTTGTCTGGCTGCCCGACGACGCTGGTGCTGGTGGAGGTTTCTGTTTTTGGTCGAGATCGACTAGGGTCCTCGATGTCGAGGAGTCTTGGTCGATCTTGACCCCATACTTGGTTCCTGTCAAGGCATTCGAAAAATAGTTAGTCCATAACGACATACCTTGGTCTGTGTCGATTGGATTTTCCATGTTCTCCTTTAGGATTGCCATGATCTCCTCCACCTGGGCCTCCATGTCCCTTTTTTCCAGTTCCTCAGGGGTCATATTTCGTACTTTAGGTTCCCCGCAAGTGATGTAGCCAGCTGAGATAGATTTGACCTCCTCCATTGGACCTGTATGCCTTTCAGTTTTATTAAAGGAATACTCAATTACCTCATCGCTGATGTTGAAGGTGAGCACTCCTTTCCTTACGCTTATGTTGGCATCCACCGTCGCTAAGAAGGGTCTTCCTAAAATAATTGGACAAGCAGGATCCTCTTGCATATCAACAACTAAGAAATCAGCAGGGACAAAGAATTTACCTACTTGTACTGGCACGTTGTCCACCATGCCTGTTGGAATGACCACCGTGTTGTTGGCCATGTAAAGTCTAGCATCCACAGACTCTAGGGCACCTATCTTAATCTTGGATCAAATTGTTAAAGGCATTATACTTACACTAGCTCCAAGATCACATAAGGCATTAATTTTGTATGGACCAAATCCAATGGTTATAGAAAACTTACCTGGATCCGGCCTCTTCTCCAGTATGTCCAAATGGCTGCATTCCTCTGTAATCTCAGCCATTGATCGCTTTTTTCTCAGAATCTCCTTCAGGAACTTAACATAGGATGGCATTTCATTGAGAGCTTCTGTGAAGGGGATGGTGACGTTGAGCTTCTGAAGCATCTTGATGAAGCGCTGAAATTTCTTTTCTGCCGGGTCCTTTAGAGATTTTGTGGGGAAAGGCAGCTTCTTTTTCTGATTTGGAGCCAGAACAGATGTCGGAGGTGCTGTAGCTTTCTCGACGTCGACTTGGGGCTCCTCGATATCGACCAAGTTCCTCGATGTCGAGTTGCTGTGTTGTGCAGACGGAGGTTGATTCACTGTGTTGTCGATATCGAGTTGACCTTCCTCGATATCGAGTTGCCCTTGCTCGATATCGACTAAGGTCTGGTCGATATCGAGTTGTTGTTTAGCTCCGTCCTGCTGCTTTCCGACCTCTGGCTCTTGTAGTTGATGGCCGCTTCTGAGTTTTACAGCAGCTATTTGTCCAGTCTTTCCCTTAGTATTTGGTTCTAAAGATCCAGGGAGCGCACCTGACTGTCTGGGGATTCCTGCTGCGAGCTGACCAATCTGTGTATCAACGGATTTCCGCCAGATATCAATTTCCCCAAGCCTAGAGTTGACACCTTGCATCTGAGTGTAGACGGAGTTGAAGGACTGCTTAGTTTCTAAGTGATTCCTCCGTATTTCCTCCAGGACTGTCTGTATATCATCTCTTTTCTGGTCCCTTTCTGGATGTCCGAGAGCTCTGTAGGGCGGGGGGGTTCCTAGGGACACCTTGGTTCCATTGTGGTTGCTGAAACCTTTGGTCCCCCGTGTAGCGACTGGGACCCCCTGCGTAGGCTATCTCCTCGTCGTGCTCTACCAGCCTGACTTGCTCTGTGTGTGGGCACTCAGTAGTGGTGTGCCGATGCGATCCGCAATCAATGCAAGGCTGGTTGACAGAATGATACTTTACTTGCTTGAGGAGCTTCTTATTCTGATCTCTGTAGTACTGCTCCCTAACATCTGGATCCATCTCCTTAGGGGCCTCATATAGGGGCATGGAAGGTCCTGGCCTGGCGTAGGGGTTCTCTTCATAACTTGCAGTAGACCCATACTTGTTGTGGTAGTTGGTGAGGTTGTCTAGCACACCCCATGCGTCACTTGGCGGCATTGTCAGATACTCATAGCGAGTATAATGGTTGATTCTGTCCTTAGTAATTTGATCAAGAGAGTTGAAGAAGATCTCTTGAATGACGTAGGGTGGCTGTCCATGAGTAGGGCAAGATCGCAGAAGTTCTTTGTAGCGCTCCCATGCCTTTGCCAGCGGTTCCCCTTGCTTCTGTTTGAAGGCGGTGATTTTCTGGCGGAGATGTGCTGTTTTGGCAGGCGGGAAGAATTTATTCAGAAATTCTTGTTCTACTTGGGCCCAGGTTGTGAGTGATCTTGCTTTCAGCCCTTCAAGCCATTTCAGTGCAGGCCCAGCGAGAGACTAGCGAAAAGCTTTCATCTTGACATATTCCAGGGTTGTACCTTCAGCAAGAGTACGGCACATGTCAGAAAAATTGGTAATATGTTCAAGAGGACACTCATTAAATCTGCCATAGAAAGCATTATTTTTAAGCTCTATAAAAAATTGAGTGCGAATTTCAAAAGAGTTATCAGGGATTAGAATCGCCGATTCAGGCACGACGAGAGTGGAATGCATATAATCCTCTGCAGTGGTTGGGAACTGGGCAAGCTCAGCTTCTGCTTGCTCCCTTGCTGCTTTCTCAGTGGCGATAGCAGCATCTTTAGCGGCCAGTTCCCTTGTAAGCCTTACGATTAGTTGCTCCTGTGTTTCAGCGGCCGTCATGGCTCTTTGTAGTCTAGCTCTGATGTGTAGAAGGCGTTGCGGTTCGTCTAAGGCGTCGAACTCGGGTGTTTGACCAGAACGGCGCATACACCTGCGAAGTAACTCAAAAGAAATGTGAGATTTAACTACCTAAGGCGCGAATGATTGCTTCCCCGGCAACGGCACCAATTTGTTGTTGCAGGAGGATGGTCAAGTATGAAATAAATATAAAATAAAGTTCAGACTGACTTCCCTGTCTCAGCAAATAAATGCAAGACTTCCTCCCGTTGTAGTAAGAGAAAGTCAGGATCGAATCCACGAGGAAGCACGTCAGCAGTTCTTAGGTAGCAATAGATTCTCACAGAAGCAGAAAAGACAGAAACAGAAAGACAGAAATAAAAGCAGAAAATACAAAGCAAAGCAGAAAATAGCAAACGAAAGTAAAGAACAAGGCAGAGCAGAAATCAACTCGATCTCGACCACAGTCAACTCGAGATCGACAACAGCAAGTTGACAACAGAAAACATAAACTGAAACAGGCAACTCGACGTAGACAAGCCAACTCAATATCGAGTAGACTCTACTCGAGATCGACTAGAAACTCCTCTGTATCGACTAGAAAACTCAGAAAACGTAAATTGCAATTTTGAACCCAAAACTCAGATTTCCGACGAAATAAATTCAATATATAAAAGACTTCCAAAGCTAGGGTATCAGCACCACAACGATAACCATGTAAAGTAACATATAAAGGCATAAAAGATCATGCTTTCCATCAAAATAACTTTCGTTACTAACAAATAGGCATATAGAGGCTTTCGCATAAACCCTAATTGTTACCAGCCCTTTTCACATAATTAACCCAAGTTGCATTAAGATCACTTTCGCTTCAATAATACAAACAAGGATCACCTTCAACTCTCGCAAAAGAATCATGCTCATAGGGATAGAAGACGAATTGCATAATAAGATCTGACCTTTACCGCATCACCTCACATGGCCACCGTCGGGCTCACCCCAGCCCCAAAAGTGGGTGGACTACTCGCTCTTCATCATCAAGAAAGGCATCAAATAACAAAAGAAACTAACTTGCATTGAATTTAAATAAAGAAAGCTTACAACCAAACAAGACAAATCCGCTTTTGCCTTTCCACCTTGCTTGCTACAAACTCTCTCTCTCTCTATCCTACTTACTTGAATGGAATTGTGTCTGGAATTGAATGTTGTGTGTTGGAATCCCTGAAAAACCAGCCCCTAGGGCTTTATTTATAGCCTTCTATTCCTTGCTAATCAAGGAAAGAAATCTCTATCTATATCTAAACTTATATCTAAAAGCTTTAATGATAAATAAATTGCTTAAGGGAAATAAATCTAAAAGGAAAAGATAAATATAAACTAGGTAAGATGTCTTCATGTTGATAGATCTCCCTTCCATAGATAGAATTTGATAGATCTCGGCCAACTCGACTTCCTTAGGCTCCAAGTAACTCCAACTCGACTCGGACTCCTCACGGCGACGTGTTTCCAAAAACTGGGCTACTCGACATCGACAAGGGTACTCGATATCGAGTACCATGGTTCGTCGACTACGGCTTCTCGGGTGACTTTGCTCGACAGGCTCGGATATGGGCTCATGGGCGTCGTCGATATCGACAAGACAACTCGAGATCGAGTTGGGTGTGCGGCCTTGTGTGGTCGAGTAGCTTCTCCTCGGCATGGACTCGGACTGGCGCTGGGTTGTCTCCTCGATCTCGACTAGGATCTCCTCGAGATCGAGTAGAGCTGCTCGGTGTTTTCGTCCTCGACTTGGCACAGCTTCATCGACTCCGGGTGTGGTCTCTAAGGTGTAGTCGATCTCGACTAGTGGTACTCGAGATCGAGTTGGCTTCCAGAGTCGGGTTGATCTGGCTCTCGGCACTGCTCTTAGTCGACAAGGCCTGTGCTCGGACATGTTCGTCGAGATCGAGTAAGGTTCACTCGAGATCGAGTAACCTGGGCTCTTAGCTTGATTCGAATGGTTCCGCTGCTTCTTGACCTTGGACTTTTGATTTCTAAGCTTTTCTGACCTTCCTTTAGAATTGTTGTAAGATGCCTCGAATTCTGCAAAATTAAACAGAAACTGGTGTAGATTCCATAATTTGGCAAATAAACATAAACTACATAGATTATGTACTATCTTAGCCCAAATGAATGCAATGTATGCAGAAATCGATATAAACGTTATTGTAAAACATGGCAGATTCAGCTCACAACAGAACGCCGATCCACTTGCACTTCTCCAGGTAAACCAATCCTTACCCTCCTCCTGGCTTGAGAATGCCGAGGTAGCTGAAAAGTGGGTAGACGAGTTTAGAACTCGTAAGATTTGTTGTTCTAATTTTATTGATCTTGATTTTTTAGAGGCTTTGAAACTATCCTGCATCTCCCTTCTCAAACAAACCCCTGCCTGGACCCTGCTGAACCTTGAATCTGTATACTACCCCCAACTCACCCGTCTATTTTACATAAACCTCAAAGCCAAACACACTGCTGATGGTTGGTCTTTGGGGTCAGTCGTCAAAGGAGTGAGAATCACCTTCAACTCCCTTGACTTCGCTGATCTCCTTGGCCTTCCTAAACCTTGTCCACCCTCTCCTGAAACCCCCATAAAAGATCAGTGTGTTGCTCTTACCCGATCCAAATACTTGCTCCCCGAAGCATCAAACAACACCACCAAACAGCTTACCCACTCGTCCCTCACACTAGAGGCAAAAATCATCTTCAACATCATTGTGAGATGCCTCTTACCCCGAATCAACTCTGCCTCCCTCCTCACTGACAACGCTATGGTCCTTCTATACCGAATTTTGAATGGCCATGATCCATGGCCAATACCATTCTAGGATCCATGGCTCACACCCGCAAAGCCAGAAAAGGAACTCCCCTCCCCTTTGCAAACCTTTTGACCCATGTCTTCAAAGCTTCTAAAATTGATTTTGAAAATGAAGAACAACAACATCGTATGGGTAAATTCGACTCCAAGAGCTTTGAGAAGATTGGCATCCCTCAGTCCCCCTAAGGGACTTGGAGTCTCGCCTCTCCATCAAAAACTCTTCCCACTGCCTCTGCCATCGATGAACGCATGGAAAATCTGGAGTTGGGTTTGGAGGAAGTTCGCCTGGACGTCAAGGAGCTGCACCGAGAGTTGATGCTAGAGATGGGCGGGGTGGCAAAGTTGCTGAATGAGCTAAAGTTGATGTTCACAGATGGTGCTCAAGATGATGAATCCTAAACCCCTACCCTACCCTAGCCCATGATCTAAAACACTGCTGATTTGGTTGTTTTTTTTAAAAAAAAAAAAACTTTTGGTTACTGTTTTTACCCTCCTCCCTTTGTTGAAAGACAAAAAGGGGGAGATGGTTTGATGGTTTAGACTTTGAAACTGCTGTGAGCCAAGGGTCTTGGAAGACCTTGTTTTGATTTACTTTGTTGGATGTTTCTCTTTGGTTTTAAAACTTATGATCCAACATTTGTCTAACCTATGCAGGTACTTAGTCCGATTTTTTCTTGTAAAATATCTGCTTGACTAAGCTACAGGGATGCACAAGTTTTGTCTTTCATCAAGGGGGAGATTGATAACTACACTCTCTTGATGAAAATTGGAAATGGTTTCAAAGGCTTTGACACATAGCTTGTGTCAAAGGTCTTGAAGCTATAACTGTGTTGATGAAACACAAAACCTGTATTATATGCATATTATTTCCGGATGTTATTATATTTAATTATTATATATTTCCGAATATTATTATATACACTATGTACTAACAATGCAGCAAGTATTTCGAATGTAATCTCCTTCCTTGAGCTACAAGACATGAAGATCAAATCTGGTGGATCATGGCTTCGGAGTTTCCCAGAATAGAAGATTGTGAAGATTGTCGTGATCTATTCTAGCCGTTGAGAGAATATCCTTCTTTGAAAGAGGTGCCGATTTGATATAATATAAAAAAGAGAAGAAGAAGAGAAGACAATACAGTTGTTGAACACAAGCATTCATTCGCACTCAAGTCTTCAAGTCAATCTTTCTTCTTTGTGTGCTCTCTTCTAGTTGTTAAGTGATGTCACTAAAGTAGCCATGTTTTTATGCATATTTTAGTTCCATATTCTTTACATTTTGCATATTTCGGGTTGGGAATATGTCGAATTTATGTAGCATATGCTTATTTGTCAGAAATGGAGATCTACATAAGTTTCTGTTTAATATTACAGAATATGGAGTCATTTCGGGAGAAAACCAAGAAGCAAAGGCGGAGGCCCAAGTCTACTCGATATCGACTAAGCCTAGTCGATCTCGACAAATCATGCCTAGACACCACCCTGATCGAAGAACCCATGTCGAGAAGCTGAAGACGAGCCAACCCGACTCCACACTCTACTCGAGATCGAGTTACCCGGAGCCAAGGAGAAATTACCCGGAGTCGAGGAGAGACTACCCGACCTAGTACCCGGACACCAACTTGAGATCGAAGACCACTCCTCGAGATCGACAAAGCCGGGGAGCCAGGACCGCGCACATTGAGAAGATCTACCCGACGCCGCCGAGAAGACCTAGTCGACAGGGCCACACTACTCGAGATCGAGGAGACTTCCTCGAGATCGACGAACCCTGTGAGCCATGTCCGAGCCGCATCGAGCAAGGGTTACCCGAGACGCCTAGCCACTGAAGTCGACATCACACTCTACTCGAGATCGAGTAGAGTTACTCGAGATTGACGAAGCTTCCAGAAGCCGCGTTATGCGCTGAGCAGCTCTACTCGGATTAGGTTTCCTTAGGGCCGATGATTGCCGATTCTATCCGATTCTATCAAGTTACATCATGAGAAGAAGATTTATCCACTTGAAGACTTTTAGATATAATTATGTTATTCTATTTATTTATCTTTAATGTTTTAGATATAGATTTAGATATAGATAGAGATTTCTATCTTTGAATAGCAAGGTTTAGAAGGCTATAAATAAAGCCCATGGGGCTGATTTCTATTCATTCCGTTCAGAAGTAGAGAAGTAGTTCACAGAGAAGTTTTAGGAGTTCGAAGGTTTTAGGGTTTTGGCTTTCAACGAGAGTTGGAGTGCCGGGATTGTAAAAGCTTTGAATTTAGTTTAATGCAAGTTTCTTTTCATCAATCAATGTCTGAGGTTGCGATGAAGCGCGAGTAGTCCACCCACTTCTAGGGTTGGGGCAAGCCCGACGATAGCTCTGCGTGTCTGAGGTAAAGATTCGATTTTATCATGTTTTAAGCATCTGCTACTTGTTATGTGTTTATTACCCATCTAATGGAGGTTCATGCTAACAACTTGGATTATAAACATAAAATCGGTAGAGACAATTAGGGTTTCTTGAAAGAGTTGTCTAATTGTTGGAAAAGGCGAAAGCTTAGTCCTTTGGTGCGATTCACATGATTATCTGTTTTATCGTTGCCTTATGCATGTTTGGTTATCGTTGATGCAAACCCCAATCTTGGAAGCCTTTTACATACAGTTTATTTCGAAGTTCCAAAGACTTTGTTTTTACTTTATTTCATTTTAGTTTTCTGCCTTACTCGATATCGAATAGCACTCCTCGATATCGAGTTACTGATCTTCGACCCAAGGTCGCTGTAGCTTATGTGTGCAGGTGCTCGACAAGACAAGCCGACGTTGACGAGGACTTTACTCGACATCGAGTAACCCTTTGTCGAGATCGAGTAGCCTTTGCCGAGAACCGCTGCGTTGTGTTCGACTGTCCGATCTTCTGTCGAGTTGTTGTACTCGAGATCTAGGACCCTGTTGTCGACTTTCGTGAGATTTCTCCGCTGCCTAGGATCCGCTGACACGCTTCCTCGTGGATCGATCCTGACTTCCCGCTGCTACATCGGAAGGAAGTCTTGTAATTATTTGCAAGGGACGAAATCTGGTTTGCTGTGATTTATTTATATTTAATATTTGCATTCTCGATTTTCTCCTACAACATTAAGAGTCTTATCTTTTGTTTCAAAGCATTTGAGAGTTACACAGTAAGCTTATAGGATATATTTCGAGAGAGTGTTATACTCGAGAGTTTGTAACTCAGGAAGTGGACACTAGGCGATTGATTCACAAAGTGTAAGAGGATTGTACTAGATAGCTGAGAGAGGTGGGGCTCTTCTAGATTGGTCTAGGACTCCAAGGGAACGTGAGTTGACTAGATTGCAATTGTATAGGAGAGAGGCTTCTCGGTGAGCTATTAGGATCCTAAGTCTTGTGAATCAATAAAGCCGGTTGAATCCTAGGGTTGTGGAAGAACCCTAGGCGGGGACTAAGCCTTTAACACTACAAAAAATAATTAAATTTGTCACCCTTGTTAGCTTCGGCAGATGTGTGGCGTAGCCATTGGTACCCTTTTGCTACGGCAGGCGTTGCAAATGGAAAAAAAATCAAAACAGTAGCTTCGGGGTGATTTTGCCGTAGCTAAACATAACAAAAAAAAAACAGAATTTGCTACGGAAGGTAGCTTCGGCAAGGGTTGCCGTGGCTATTGGGTTGATTTTGCCACCCCTGCTAGCAACGACATGGATTTGCCGTAGCTATTGGCTCAGTTTTTACTACGGCTCTTGTGTCATCACTAATATTTGCCATGGTAGAGCTACGCCGTCGCAAAGAAAACACATTAAAAAAAGGGAAATAAAAGAACGGAGTCGACCATATGAACCCATTGAAACCCACCGCTGGTACTTCATGTCAAAACGCTCTCTTCCTCCTAGAAACCCTAACCAGATTTGCCGCCGCCTCGTCCTTCTCTTCCCCGCCGTTGAGCCCAAGCCCGCCGCTCCCGCCTCCAAATCTGACCCCTTTGGCCCCGCAGCAGCTACGACCCGCCAACATCTCCTCCCTCTCCTCCACCCACAACCACAAGCACGTCTCATCCTCCCTCTTCGCCATCTCTGTCGCCCTCTCCTTCCATGCCCTTCTCTTTGTCGCCCCCTCCCTCTCTCTCGTCTATCGCGGTCGCAGCCGCCTCCGCCCCCTTTCCTCTGCCGTTGTTGTGCCCCAGCCTACCGCCCCCGCCGATGTGTGGAGTTCCTTTGAGGCGTCCGGTTCGTTGGCCTTCTTCAGCGTTCCTTTGAGGTGTCCCGTCGTTCTCTTTCTCCTCTCCGACCCCCTCCATGGTCCTCTTGCATCCTGTGTAACCAGATCTGCGACCTCCGATCCACCACTGGTAAGCATCCTCCTCTCTTTCCTCTTCTCCGAATAACGGATCTGCGAAAAGACTAACCTTTTTGTGCTTCTCCCTACCGAATACCGATGACAAAAATCTGTTTCTACCTTTGAAGAGAACACAGAACTAAACCAAGCAAGCTCGAGATCATGCTTCTTGTTTCTAATTCACGACCTCCGGCTTGTGGCGCCTCTTCCTACTCCGGCATCTCCTGCAATCTCCTGCAACAGTGGGCTCTGGTCTCGTCCCTCAATTCGCCACCTCCGCCTCTGGTCCTGCAAATCTTCAGTTAGGGTTTTAATTGGGTAAGTACATCTCGAATTCAATGTGTAGTTAGGGTTATGCAACTGCTTATTATCTTCTTTGTTGTCTGTATTGTCGGTTCCACCATTGCTTCAAGGCCTGTCATACATGAATGTTACAGAAACAATCAATTCAGGCGAGCATTTCAGATAACGAGCTACATACTCTACCTCCCTTAAACCGTCAATCCCAATAGGGCTAGTATGTAGTACTGATTGTGATTGTTACTTTTCAGGAAGGAACTTTCCGAGGGCAGTGTCATCCAAAGGCAACTTCTTTGCTCAGGTCTGGATCCTGTGCTAAATAAGGTTAGGATTTGTTCTTACATTTTTTAATGCGGTTACTTCATTTTTAGAAATGTTAGGATTTGTTACTTTTCATGCTGTCATGGATGTTGCTGCATTATATTATGAGATGAGTTTATGATAATTTGCCTTGGATTTTGGTTTCATGCTATCTTGGGTTTTGGTTCTTGTTTATAGTTTGCTTTGCCTATGTTATGAGATGCGCTTATTTTATTTTGATGATTGACACTATAATCATGCAAGTGGTAGAGTAGTACCCTAATATATTCATGTACTTTTTTCTTTCCATATTCATAGGTTTAAGTTGTTAGGAAGCTGATCTAGAAAATCTCAATGGGTCTGATCTTCAAGACTTATCTCCACCAAGGCGAGAGCGTCAAGGTTCTCCTTTCATGAGCAAATCACGTGGTTCTGTGCCCATTGATCTTTCTCCCCCAAGGAAAATTAAAGAGCGTGGTAAAACTGGTTTGATTACTGGCCAAGATATCAAGGAAGAGATTTTGAGAAAAAAAACACGAAGAACTGTCAAAGTAATTGCATATCATCAGTCTTATTTTTTCAACTTTTTCTCTAATGTTGTCCTTATGTTAGTTATTCTTAGATACTATAAACCAGTACTTGGATTTTCCTGTTGGTAACACTTCCTACATTTTTTTGGTTTTGTTTATGTCCTGTGACTCCTGTATAAACCTCATTCTTTGTGCTACAGTATAACTGAATATCATTTGCATTGTTGACAATTTGTGTTGATATTGAATTGCAGGTTCAAATTGATGGATCCTTCTTTAAGCGGACAAGATGCTGCAACAATATACTGTGACAAAAAAAGGGTTAGTGATAATTTAAAATGTAATAATATAGATTTCCTTCATTTCTCTACTGCATAGAAGTAGCCATATTGAGAATGTTGTGCTCTTACAATTTCCATTTGTTATATACTTTCAACTCAGTCTTTTTTTTATCCCTATATTGTACTCTTTCTTTGTATTCGGTTCTTTTTCAAATAGTCTGCACCAAGGTTTAGTTTAACTGTGTTCATTTATTTGGGGAAATAGGAAAACTTGTTTTTTTTTTCTTTTTCTTTTATAAAAAAGTCCACTCATAATGCAGAAGAAGGAAGCCTCCCTATTTGATTAATACTTCAGAACTGAATTCCTGGGATTTTATGAATTCCCAGGTTGTATAGTAAATCCCCATGTATGGTTATTAAAAAAAAATGTTGCATGTGGATGTGCTATTTGCACTTGGGATTTCCATGTTACTCTTGGTGCAAATTTTCAAAGTCCTGTATGATTTTATAAAGATTCTTCTGAATTGATGCCTCAAATATCATTGCTTGAAGTCCCGCAAAATACAGAGTTGTGAGAATTACTAAAACTTGTCTGGTTTTGGGATTAATTGAAATTGCTCCTGTACACCGTTAATCAAACGATACCTAATGTTCAATTCTTTATTTTTTCAGGAGTCCGCATATCAGCTGATGAGTTTATAAAATCACAAAAGAAGGAAGAAAAACCTAAGGTAGTTAGGTATTGTTCTTTTGCATAACTGATTTTGTTCTTGTCCGTTGTTTTATTGATGCTTTGTATCAGATTTGTGTAAATTTACACGTCAGGGAGTTAAACTTGTTGTTCTTATTATCTTTACCGGCTTAACTTTTGCAAGCATTGTCTGTCATAATGGTTATTGGTTATATACTTTGTGGAATTGGGAAGATAATTTGGATTCGTATGAAATTAGGCTTAGGAGCAAGGCTTAGTATTGAATCTCAGGATATTTGATTTGGAGTTAGTTCTAATTATTGGGACTGAATTGCTTCTAAAAAAAGAATACCTTAAAATTTTATTTAATACTAATGATTACAATTTATACCTAGAAATTAGGACAAATACCTTAAAAATTGCTTCTAAAAACAATGAAATGAATAAACTACCTTACGTAAAATGAATGGCAAAACCTTAGTCTATTTATTAATTTTCAAAAAAAAAATTTAAAAGTTCCTACCTTTGCACGGTTGTATATTCATGTTCGACTTCGTATTTTAGGTTGGAAACATAATCTTGCTATGACTTCTCGTATATATATGATTACAGGCTGAAATTTTTAATTTGATCGAACTTTAAAATCATCTTTGTAACATAGGCATTTGTTAGCCTTTATATGCATTTGTTCTACTTGCCTTCATATTCAGTTGACTATTACATCTCTGTAACACAGGTATTTGAATCACCTCATACACACAGCAACTCTTTTTCATATTTGAGGCAATATGGAGTGGAATCTGTTGGTCGAGCAACTTTTTTTTGGTTAAAATATAGTTTTGGACATTTATATGTAAATTTTATAATTATGTATATTTATTGTATATTAATTATGTAGGTTTTGACCTTTTATTATATATATAAATATGTAAATTTTGTATAATTTATGAAATTTTATTTTTTTTTAATAAAAATATTGGACTTTTTATCCCGGGTCTAAAAAATCCGGGCTAAAAAGCAGGATTTTTTTTTATTTTTCACCCATATTTTAGCTACGGCACCGTGCCGTAGCAAATTTGTCATGTCTTTCATCAGGAGTCGCTTGCCGTAGCAAAGCCGTAGCAAATATCTTTGCTACGGCTGCTTGCCGACGCTACCAACTTTTGCGACCCCATGGTTTGCCACCCCCCCCCCCATTTCCCGTAGCAATGCCGAAGCTAATGGCCTTTTGCCACGCCTGGACAGCCTTTTGCTACGGTTTTTTGCCGAAGCTAAATTAATTATTTTTTGTAGTGTAAGGAGTTGAACCTCGTTAACAATTCCTTGCGTCCTTTACTTATTGCTTTACCATATTTCCGCACTTGTTTTGAATTGTATAACTCTTTTGTGATTCAGGTTTTCCAGAGGAAAGAATTAAGTCTAATCTCAAAGGGTTTTGCAAGTGTTTTAAAAGTCTTGAGATTATCAGCGAAAAGTTGACATACTCTATTCAACCCCCCTTCTAGAGTATCTTTATTCTACTTTGTTATACATTATCGAACCTTATTTTGGGTCGATATTTTGAGTATCTTGTGGATGGCTTAGGTTAGACTCCGGGGCAACTTTGGTGGTCGTGGTGTGGGCGTTTTGGTTCTGGGTGGTGTTTGGACTGTGGGCGTTGGTCTGTTGCTTGTTGGGCTTCGATTGGGAGGTACTGGTAGGCGTGGCCACGGGTCGGACCCGCCGGGTCAAGGGTCAGGGTTGGCCGACCCGAACCCTAACCCGTAAATCTCACGGGTTGACGGGTTCGGGTCGACCCGTTGACCCGGCGGGTTACATTATTTTAAAAAAAAATCTTTTTTTTAAAAAAAATGACTATTAAAATAAATAAATAAATAATATGTAAAGATTTTATCTTCACAACACATTTTATCACTTTGATATGAAGTGTTAAAAATGTAGGAAGATTATATCTCCATATTAATTATTTCATCCACAATAATTTCATTGTGTGATGTAAGAGAAAAAAATATGAGAATATATTTCTCAAACTTCATTTCCAACTTAATTTCCAATGTAGGAAATGTAGGAAACAAGTGAAGTGGAAGAAATGTGGTAGTGGGATACATATATATAGCCTCATGCCTTCTCATTCTAACTCCATATTTTCGATGTAGGACAAAGCCTTTGTCCCACATTGGAAATGAGGGGAAGGAAGGAAGACTTCCAAGTCTATAAAATGAGAAGGATATGGTTTATTTGTCTCACATTGCACATTGCATATTAGTTTATGTATTATTGTGAGTTATTTTAAGAATAATTTACATAATTTACATAATATTACAAATTTATTTTATTAAAAATAAATTTTTCAAAAAAAAAATATTTTGAAAAAGCGGGTTGACCCGCCGGGTCACGGGTCACGGATTCCCCGACCCTAACCCTAACCCGCTACCCGTCCCCACCGACGGGTCATTGACCCGTACGACCCGGCGGGTCACGGGTTCACCCGTAACCCGTGGCCACGCCTAGGTACTGGTAGTTGTTTTTGCCCCTGATGAATTGGCCGTTGCTTTTTGGGATAACGATAAATCTTTTTTCTCTTTCAAAATCCTATCTTGCTTCTTAAGCGTATCCTTGGGAACCGATTTTGTAGCATCGGGTTGGTTGCTAGAGCCGGGCCCAGTCGAGATCGGATCTTCACCCTGGATTGTTGTGATTTCCTCCGAATTCAAAATTTTGAAGCGGTAGGAGCGCGCGAAATTGTTGTTGGAGGAATCCCATGAGGAGATCTTGTTGTCGGGCCCCGGGTTTGGGATTTTGCTACTGTTCCCGGCCGTTGGCATCACATGTTTGCCCATCCCACCAGAAGCACTAGTACTGCCCTCTTTGAACTGAGTCGAGCGCCTTCTCACGGGCCTCTTGACTTGCATCCAAGCGCCATACATTTCAGACTCAATCTGAGCCCCAATTCTCTGTTCTGTTTCCGTGGGAGGAGGCTTTGTGCCGCCAGAGGGCTCCTGGTCAGTATTGCCACACACCTCCATGATATGGCCTACTTTCCCGCATTTCCCGAATCTCCCCCTATCAGTTGTTGTTGTACTATTATCTATGTGCATGACTCGTCCTATCTTGCTTCCAATTTTGTTTAGAAAACGAGGATCAAAGTACTCAATATGGAAGCATGGGATGCGGACCCAAACCGTGAGGGCTGTGATCTTCTCTTCATCCACATTGAACCTCGGAACCCACTTACGGATTGCTAGGTAGTTGTCTCCGATCACCCAGGGACCCCCCACCCCCCACCCCCATTACTACATGGTTGCAATCTGCCTGGTTGGAAAAGCGTGCTATGTAGTAGTCGTTTCCGATGTCGACTAGGGGGAACGGAGCACTCATGCCCCATTTATGAGATAATTGCCAGTGCAATTGCATATATCCCGGGCCTTTTTCAAACAGCTTGATGATCAATGTGTTCATCCAGGGTTTCCTTAGGGCAATTTTTTCCGCCTTGTTGAGAACAATTGTGGGACAGTTAGGGACGTCGTCATCCTCGGCAGGAGATCGTCATCAGTGTCATACCCACCCTCTCCCACAGCGGTCCGGGCGTTCGGGTCAACAATGCCGGCTTGAACAACAGATCCTTCTTCCCCCACACGTGCTCCCTTGTAGTTCGGAACCTGTGGCTCCTTGTTCTTGTTGTTCGCTGTGTTCCCAAGAGATGGGAAATTCTCATTGGCACTCATAGTTGGCTGGATCGGTTGGGCTCCAAACACAGATTGTGGAACCCCTACTTGCTCTGCATTAGCCTGGATTGATTCGTCAGGTGCCGACAGCGGATCCGGGGGGTCTGCTGGTGTTGCTAGGGAGTGTCGATCAGAGCTCCGGGAACGCTCTTTACCGCTAATGCTCTCGTCGGATTTTTCTCAAGCTACTATTAGGCCATCGTTACACTACTAAAAAAAACAGGAAATAGCTACGGATTTTTAGCCACGAATGTCAACCGACGCTGTTTTGGTTGCCAATAGCAATGACACTGGCCACGACTGTTATTGACCGTGGCTATTTTCGTGGCTGGTGTTCACCCAAGAATGCCACATCATCAAATTCGTTGCTATTAGCAACGAACACAATGTCCGTGGCTGATTTCGTGGCTGAAAAAGTGGATGATAATGGTAATTAGCCACGAAATTAGATACGAATGCTTATTTCGTGGCTGTATTCGATGCTGATTTAGCAACAACATCAACCACGTGGCTAAATCTGTGGCTATTCAGCATTAGAAATCCGACGATGGAATGGACACGAGGTGAGTGGGCTTCGATCGGTTATTGTATGCGGGTCAGACATGGGGTGAGTGGGCTTTAATCGTAGCTGAATCCGTGGCCAACAAAGAAGAACAAATGTTATGGGCTCGGCATGGATCAATAGCCCATTAGAAATGATCGGCTCAATTACTTTATTAGCCCGTAGAATGAAATGTGTATTTAGCAACGACTCGGTCCGTGGCTAAATCCGTTGCTATTACGGTTGAGCTCAAATGTGCTTTAATTTATTATGGGCCCAAATATGACTATACTTTCCCCAATTAGCCCATTGACGGGCCCAAATATGACTATGAATTTTTTTATATATAAATTATAAGTGTTGAAAAAAACATATATTAACTAATTAATAAATTCTTATGAGAATATTATAATGGTATGTTTTGAGGAAAACTCATATAATTGACTAATAAATGTTTAATAAAACCTTATATTAAGTAATAAATTCTTATTAGAATAATATAAGATCATGTTTTGAGAAAAACTGATATAAGTGAAAAATAAAAGTTTAATAAAACCTTATATTAACTAATAAATTTTTATTATAATACTATAAATGTCTGTTTTGAGTAAAACTCATATAAGTAACTAATAAGTGTTGGATAAAACCTTATACTAAGTAATAAAAGCTTATTAGAATACCATAAGGTTATGTTTTGAGGAAAACTCACATAAGTAACTAATAAAACCTTATACTAAATAATAAATTCTTATTATAATACTCTAAGAGTATCTTTTGAGTAAAACTCATTTAAGTAGCTAATTAAACCTTATACTAAGTAATCAATTCTTATTATAATACTATAAGATTATGTTTTGAGGAAAACTCATATATGTAACTAATAAAACCTTATACTAAGTAATGAATTCTTATTATAATACTATAAGGTTATGTTTTCAGGAAAACTCATATAATTAACTAATAAAACCTTATACTAAATAATAAATTCTCATTATAATACTATAAGGTTATGTTCTGAGGAAAACTCACATAAGTAACTAATAAAACCTTATACTAAGTAATAAATTCTTATTATAATACTCTAAGAATATGTTTTGAGTAAAACTCATATAAGTAGCTAATAAAATCTTATATTAAATAATAAAATCTTATTATAATACTATAAGGTTATGTTTTGAGGAAAACTCACATAAGTAACTAACAAAACCTTATACTGAGTAATAAATTCTTATTATATTACTATAAGGTTATATTTTGAGAAAAACTCATATAATTTACTAATAAAACCTTATACTAAGTAAGAAATTCTTATTATAATACTATAAGGTTATGTTTTGAGGAAAACTCACATAAATAACTAATAAAACCTTATACGAAGTAATAAATTCTTATTATAATACTCTAAGAATATGTTTTGAGTAAAACTCATATAAGTAGCTAATAAAACCTTATACTAAGTAATAAATTCTTATTATAATACTATAGGGTTATGTTTTGAGGAAAACTCATATAAGTAACTAATAAAACCTTATACTAAGTAATAAATTCTTATTATATTACTATAAGGTTATGTTTTGAGAAAAACTCATATAATTTACTAATAAAACCTTATACTAAGTAAGAAATTCTTATTATAATACTATAAGGTTGTGTTTTGAGGAAAACTCACATAAGTAACTAATAAAACCTTATACTAAGTAATAAATTCTAATTATAATACTCTAAGAATATGTTTTGTGTAAAACTCATATAAGTAGCTAATAAAATCTTATATTAAGTAATAAAATCTTATTATAATACTATAAGGTTATGCTTGGAGGAAAACTCACATAAGTAACTTATAAAACCTTATACTAAGTAACAAATTCTTATTATAATACTCTAAGAGTATCTTTTGAGTAAAACTCATTTAAGTAGCTAATAAAACCTTATACTAAGTAATCAATTCTTATTATAATACTATAAGGTTATGTTTTGAGGAAAACTGATATCAGTAACTAATAAAATCTTATACTAAGTAATGAATTCTTATTATAATACTATAAGGTTATTTTTTTTGGAAAACTCATATAATTAACTAATAAAACCTTATACTAAGTAATAAATTCTTATTATAATATTATAAGGTTATGTTTTGAGGAAAACTCACATAAGTAACTAATAAAACCTTATACTAAGTAATTAACAAATTCTTATTATAATACTCTAAGAGTATGTTTTGAGTAAAACTCATATAAGTAGCTAATAAAACCTTATACTAAGTAATAAATTCTTATTATAATATTATAAGATTATGTTTTGAGGGAAACTCGTATAAGTAACTAATAAAAACTTATACTAAGTAATAAATTCTTATTATAATACTATAAGGGTATGCTTTGAGGAAAAGTCATACAAGTAACTAATAATTGTTGATAACTTCTTATAATAACTAATAAATTAACTAGTAAATTCTTATTAGAATACTATAAGAGTATGTTTTGATGAGAACTTATATAAGTGACAAATAAATGTTGAATAAAACCTTATATTAACTAGTAAATTCTTATTAGAATACTATAAGAGTGTGTTTTGAGGATAACTCGTATAAGTGGCTAATAAATATTGAATAAAACATTATATTAACTAGTAAATTCTTATTAGAATACTATAAGAGTGTGTTTTGTGGAAAACTCATATAATGATATAAGTGACAAATAAATGTTGAAGAAAACCTTATATTAAGTAATAAATTCTTAATAGAATACTATAAGAGTATGTTTTGAGAAAAACTCATATAATAACAAATAAAACCTTATTTTAACTAATAAATTCTCATTAGAATACTCTAAGAGTATGTTTTGAATAAAACTCATGACGTTGAATTTCATTTTTGGGTTGTCTATGTCAATTTTTTTTACTTTATTAAATTTATTTTAAATAAATCCAATCCTCAAATTGTATTTATTATCTCCAATAATTTCATTGTTTACATTATGTCTACAACAGGTGTATCATACTAGTCAATAATATTTTTTTTGAAATAAAATATAAAAAATGTTAATAATAATAATGGTAGATTAGTAAATGTGCATTAAAATTATAAAACAATCACCTTTATATATGTTTATAATAATAAATACATAGATAGATTGCGGAATTTTTTTTTCCACCCAAAATATAACATTTATCTGTCTTGTAATAAATATCATTCCTTCTATGCTTTCTTGGCGGCAATTTTCCTGCTAAAATTTTTGTCAAAATTTGTATGTCCCTCGAAAAGCCCAAAGCCCAAGTTAACCCTAAATTTATCAGTCTTGTGAACATCCATTTCATTTCTCGCCCTCCACTCAATCCCGTTGTCTCACCCTGCTCAATTTCTCGCCCTCCGCTTCCTCTTGCTAGCGCCGAACCCGAAGCCTCCCCAAAGCCACCAGCCCGCAGGAGCCACCACTGGCCGCCGCCCTTCCCCGTCCCCAAATCCACCAGATCTGGTCACTTCTAGACCGGACTCGTCCCTTCTTTGATCCGGCCACTTCGCTCCAACTTTTGTTCACGCCTTTTCGGTGAGGCCAAGGACCGCCGGTGACCTCCATTGCCCCATCTCGCCTCTGAAGCTCCTCCTTTCATCAGATCCGCCCTTAAAGCTCCACAAAATCGATGCTTAAGGGCAGTTTTATCAGTGTTGGAATGTGCAGCGATACTTGTGGCTTTAATATTAAAAAATGACAACGGTGATATATGGAATGCTTGGGAGCTACTTTGAAAGCATCGATGCTTCGGGTAAAATGTGGGACACACCGTACACGTGTTGGGCAGCCGCAAGGGAACCCTCTGACGCGTCTGAAAGCTTAGCAGAGGAGGAGACACGCCTCGACCAGTGATTGGGCAGCAGCAACAGAGCG
This sequence comes from Persicaria maculosa, assembly GCA_963922045.1. Taxonomy (NCBI): domain Eukaryota; kingdom Viridiplantae; phylum Streptophyta; class Magnoliopsida; order Caryophyllales; family Polygonaceae; genus Persicaria; species Persicaria maculosa. The sequence continues at coordinate 68,013,486 of OY998254.1, forward strand.
GCAGTCCGCGACAGCTGGGCAAGATGATGGACGGTCTGGATTTGTTGTTGGGGGATTATTTTACACAATAATAAAAGCAGTATTTGGGGGGGAAATGTAAAAAAATAAAAATTAAAAATTACCACAATACTAGATTTGTTTTTATCTACATGTAGACATCAAATTTGAATATGTTTGACTATATTTTCTTTAAAAAAATTCTCTTTGATTATAAATATGCAAAATATAATCCGAAAAATTGAATTATAAATATGGAATAATTTGAAATAATAAATAATGTAAGAAATGAAATACATAATTATTAAAATATATAGTTCGCACTATGTCATTTATAAATAATATTAATTTAATATTAATATTTTAATAATAATAAATGAATATAATAATATAATCGAGAATGAAAATAATTGTTGGAGAGGGGTATATTTGTAAATTGAGTGGGTATGAAAAGATGAGTTTTGGGATGCTAGAGATGCTATTGTTAAAGTGGGAAAAATGAGAATGTGATGCTAGTATGATGTGGCGGAGAGAGAAGAATAAAATATTAGTATTTCTAGTATCTCTAGTATCCCTTGATAAACATGGCCTAAACTTTCCCTCTCTCCAACTCGCGATTTGAAAAAGTTCCTCTAGGCGCCGCCCTAGGCGATGGCCGGAGGTTCCTTCACTACCGTTCGCCTCCCTGGCCCCCAAGCTCCCAGATCCAGCCTCCACCTCCCCAGATCCGATGGGTTAATGCTCAGAACACGATTTTCGCTTGTATAGGCTCGTGGTCCCGATGTTAGCCCTTTGTTCTCTCCTTTGCCCGAGTTGACACTGCGCCACAGGAAACCGAGCACAGCCCAAGCCATATCCCCGGGTTGTAGGTTGGCCTTTCCGATGCTCGATCTCACACTCTTCCTAAGTCATTGTGTCTTTGATGTTAGTAAGTTCATTGTGTCTTTGATGTTTTAACTCAGCCTTCACTTCTGTTTTTTATTCCTAAATTAACTCAGCCTTCACTTCTGTTTTTTTTTTTATTAATAAATTCCTTGTGTCTTTGATGTTTTTTGAAGCTTCACAATGTTCTCCGTTGCGGTACAGAGTGGGATTGTTTAGATTGGCCGGGTAAACCCCGAATGATCGACAAAAGACCAATTGGGATTGAACTGTGTGGGGAATTTCAGGTTTGGAAAACAAAGAAGATAGAGAGAGACGGTACTACTCTTCCTTGTGTCTTTGATGATTGTTGGTATTTTTGATGATGTTTCTCTGTTTGTTTTAAACAAAAAAAAATGTATTTAAAATTGAAGAAGACAAACGAAAATAATGAAGATGGAGAATATTGTTAATGGTGCTCTAATGAGTAAATGGGGCAACTGTACAGTTGGTTTGCACCATTTCATTCTCTTAATTACAAGTCTAAAATTATTATTATTATTATTATTATTATATACAAATTAGGTAGTTGCAGTGCAAATGACTGTTTTGATGTATGAAATATTATTAGGGGAGTTTAGGATTATTTATATACAAATTACTTATGCAATTTCTTTTCTATAAAGTACCAAGCTTTTTTATTAATGTGTGTGTGATGCATCTTCATAACTTTTTCTAATTTTACAAGTGATAACTCTTTATAATCTTACAAATGGTTTTTTGATGTCTGCACAGGTTGGTTCAAGGATGATATGTAAATGAAGTGTTAACAAGAAATTGGATGTTTAATTTCTTCTTTTTGTAGTTTGTTTCTTTTGTATCTATAATATGTTCTTTATTTTTGTACTTTATTATTATGTATGTTTGGATTTGATATTGCTTTGGATGTATCTATAAAAGTTTTGTATATTTTTCAAGTATACAAAACATTACCAATGAAATGAGGAACAACAATATCAATGACACGAATATTGGCGTTACCAACGAACCTAGCAACAACCCTACAAACAACATTACCAATGAAACGAGTAACAACTTTAGCAACGACCATAGCAACAGATCAGCAACGAACTCGGCCAGGCTCATCACCTGTTTGCAGACACAAACTTAGCAACGAACGTAGCAACGACTTCAATTTTGACGCTGTTTTCAAACTGGGTTCGTAGCCACAACCACGACATATGTCATCTACTATTAGCCACAGACGTAGCCACGGCCACAAAATTTTCGTTGCTAAAATCCGTGGCTGACGGTCCGTTGCTATTAGCTGCGAGGCATATAGCAAGGGATGGCCCGCCCGTGGCTGATTCCGTGGCTAAACCGGTTAGCAACGGACATTCGTGGCTAAATCCATTGCTATTTTCCGTAGCTATTTTCTGCGTTTTTAGTAGTGTTAATAAATATATAATAACCTGTATTTTTTGTGGATGGTAGAGTAGAATTAACATTACAATTAAACGATTAAAATATCATATTAAGATTCTTCTGTTATGTTTTAAAATAGAATCAAATTTATATTATATAAATTCAAAAATATTGGAGCATAACAAACCAATGCTAGATTGCGAAAATTTTATTTTTTTTAAAGTACGATGCTTGATTGATTTTTTTTATATAAAATTTCCAGTCAAATATTCCACTATAAATATGGGGAAATATATTTTTTTCCAACCTTAAGTTTATTTATTTATCAAAGTGTACCTATAATATTATAGATAATATGTCAATATTGATAATTTAAAGTTTAAACTATGCCCTTGTTTTGTAGTTTAGAAAAAACAACAACTTAAACAGACTAATAACTTTCTACCAATTTTGAACATTGCTAATGGATTAACATTTAGCATGGATATTTTCATGGATTATTAAATGAAAGTAATTAAATGTTATTCATAATACTGTATTGGAAATGAATGAAAAATATTTTACTAATATAGTTACCAAAATTTGAAATTTTGTTAATGTTACAAATTTTTGTTAATTTGACTAAAAAGAAGTGATGACTTCTTAATTATTATTTTTTAGAAAAATTATCTAGCTTACACATGGCGAATATTGATTAGAGGTGTAGAATTCTACACATACACACTAATTGGTCCGGATCCTCTACTCCCCTCCGATACTTCTTACGGTGCAACACAAAATTATTTCAGGTATAAATAAATATTGAAAAAAAAATTAAAAATATCTTTAGATTCTATACTCTTATATTGATACGTTTATAAAATTTTATCAAGAAAATTCATGTTTTAAAAATATGGATAATTAAAATATCGATCCTTTTAGAAATATTTTTTTTTAAAATGTGATTTTTCATAATAAAATTTTATAAACATATTAATATAAGAGAATAAAATCTAAAAACATATATATTTTTTAATTATTTTCAATGTTTATTTATATGCGATATAACTTTGTGGTGCACCGAAGGAAGTATTGGAGGCGGTTTGCACACTATTTGTCCCCATCTAATACTCTGTCTATAAATATCTCAAACACCAGCTTACAACTCACTCATCCCCTCTCATCTCATATCAACTCTAAATAGAGTTTGTTAGCCTTCCATCATCCCGTCCAAAACCCAACCCAAGAAAAATGAAGCCCTCTACTCTCCTCGCCCTCGCCACCTTTTGTGGCATCCTTCTGGCTGTGTCGGCGGCTGGCAATCCCTTCAAATTCTTCGTTCAAACATTAGAGGATGTTTTCATACCTCACAAGCCCTCAATCTTTAATCAGATTCCTCGTGACCCGATGCTGATCGCCCGTGTGAAGAGATCCTTTAATGAGATCCCCCATTATTCGGATGCCCCTCTCCAATTCGCCCGCGGTGCCGGCCAACGCGGCCGTGCACCCGTCCAACGCGGCCGTGAACCCGTCCCAGTCACCAAAGAAGCCCGCGGGAAGGACGAATTACACTACCATTACATTGAAAGTTTCGTTTCCGGTTTGCTTTGCCAAAAGTCACTAGGCCATGGTGCAACTCAGGCAACGGGCCCTAAGTCGTTGCCTGAATGCCCCTCACGTCACCTAAGCATTCAGGCAACGAACATGTCGTCGCCTGAATGGTGGTTGCTACAACGCCGTGCCTCTATTATTCAGGCGACGAACAACCGTTTGTTCGTTGCTTGAATCCGTTCAAGCAACGAACAACCGTTTGTTCGTTGCTTGAATCCGTTCAAACAACGAACAAACCGTTCGTTGCCTGAATATGGTCAACGACCTTGCAATCGGAGCTTAGCCATTCAGGTGACAAACTTTTGCCATTCAAGTGACGACAAAAGTTCGTCGCCTGATTTTATATGGATAATTGGATATTGCCATAATATCCGAATTTTCAAGCGACGAATATAACATATTCGTTGCATGAGTGTTGTTGCAATGGAAATACACCCGTCGGTTAACTGGTTTGATCGTCACCATGTTATTCAAGCGACCCGTATCACTATCAATGTTCGTCACCTGAATCAATTTTTGAATTTTTTTTTTAAATTAAAGAAATTGTTATATGCTATGTTCGTTGCTTGAGTAAATTTCATATTAAAAAATATATTTACAATATTATTAGTACCCCTATTTTTACCCTACCAAATGCACAAAACTTGCTCACATTCACATTCAAGCACAAACACACCTGCTCACATTCACATTCAAGCACAAACACACCTGCTCACATTCACATTCGACAAATTCTGCATCTATTACATGCACATTGCAAAGCACAAAACTGCAAATACACCCCAGCCAGTAGGTAATAGGTCAATTCCCTAGCTTCCAATCGCCTCAAGGTTTGAAAAAATAATGAAAACACAAGCCTCCACTCCCTTCGGGGCGACAACTCTATAAGCTTATAATGAAAGAGCTGCTGACCTTTTACACCTCAACTAACGGCACGATATTCATCAGCACCAAGGAAGAATGCTTTTGGACGTGCAAAAGCAAAGCATGCTATGGCCAGGGCTGTGCTCTAGTGGGTACAAAGTTGCCCCTTTGATGTACTTTTGGTGCTCATCTCTTCTCCTCCAAAGATGAGCCAAGAGGATAAGAACCAGCTCAACTCTCCTACCATTCGAGGAAGCATTGTAATTATAAAGCTAGAGCCAAAATGAGAGGGCTAACACCACAAGTAGCTGTCTTTAACAATGAAAGGATGACAATAATTTTGGCATACTTACACTTAAACTTACACATGTAACATGAAATATTAGAAGAAAATTGTTCGAGTGTTTTGGTGTGGCACATTACAAGGTACAAATAAATAGACAATCACACTCATATATATCCCATTCTGCAGAACATAATTGGCAAGCTATATTATCTATAAAAAAAAGGCCATGTGACATCTATATAAGCTAAATCTTATCCAAAAAAAGTTGAGCCTACCAATATATTTGAAGACATGAAACAGAAGAAAAAGAACACACTAACAGAGAGAGGAGAGAAAACAGAAGAGAGAAGAATGTGATAATTATCAGAACATAGAGAAATTGTTCATGTAATATTTTTAATTTAAGTGAAATGATCATAACTTGAACAAATTTTCAGAACTTAGAGGTATTACAAGTAATATTTTTAATATAACTAGTCCAAGTCACCAATTACACTTAAATTTTGATAGATATTTAAAATTTTATAGTTATCTACAGAAATCAGATAAGTGAAAAAAAAAGACGGAAGCAAACACATTTATCTAACTAATCTATGTACTCATGCAAATATAAGTATTCATCAGAACTAACCTTATATATTTATTGAAACTAGTGCTTCGCACGCGGCATGTGATCCCTCTATGTGCCACGGCTTGGACAGATACGAGACCGCCTCCTCACCCGCTTTGCAATTCTGCGATCACAACTGAGCGAGCTGATGAGTTTTGAACCTCTGCTTCCAGCTTGTTGTCTTCATCTAGTTTAATCATTCATCTCATCTAAAGGAGCAAAACTCAGAGTTGTTCGGCCTTCAATGTGGCTTAGCAAGACAGATACCTAGAAGGAACAGCAACGCAGGTTCAATGAAGAAGAAAAACACCACAACGATATGGCGTTACCACGTCATTTTTAATTTAAGTTAAAAACAAGCTAGAAATACATTTTTTAATGAAGGTAAAAACTCATTCATTCAATCAAAACATATAAACACTACAAAATCAGTTCTATTTGCTTTGCAGTTGATTGCTACCATATTCTTCCACAATTTGGTTTTGACTATCTGCTTGTAGTTGGCGAATGTTGACCCCTTTATGAAAGTAAACCCCAAAGCAAATAGAACTGACAATCAAGAGGGAATGACAGTCAAGCTGGCATATCAATTTGCATATGATAACTAACATTTATGGAAATAGTGGTAGTATATTGTGGCTTTGGGATGAGAAGGGGTATTATGTGAGGGAACCATGGATGAGTATCTTTACTCATATATTGGAATCATTGAATATGGTGGGATCTCCATAAGCATTTAAGGTTGGACCATTATTCAAGTAAAATTTGTGGCATGACGAATTGGTTACACGAGTACAAAATCACACTTAATTTTAGAAATCAGAATTGTTACTTTGGCATTAGATTTGGCATGCTTATGTTACTCTGAAAATAAGAATGAATACAGAAGCGGGAGAAAAAAAATGTTACTGATATGCTAGGTGCATACCATTGCTCATCATTATAAAATAAACAAATAGGCGATGCTAAGTATATGTATGTTATCCCATGTGATCTGCTCATCTCAGTTTCATACACAGTTACATGTCATAAATAATGTCTGACAGAGCTTTACACCACTATACTTGCAGCTTTTCAACTTAAATGATTTTATATGCAAAAATACATCAATTTGCACCCTCAAGTTAAAAACCAAGAAAGATTCAATGCATCTTGCAAAATGTCGCAGATTGAATAAAGTTTAAGCATTGAAGGGTTATGCAAATAGAGACATCACTTTACATAATAAGATTGTCTATAGTTCTGACGATAACAGAACTGTGTATATGCATTATCCAGATGTGCAAATTTTCTAAAAGAGTTTACCCACTTTTTGGTGCAATCAGTGTGGCTTGATAGGTCAACTGAATAAATTCGCCAAGCAAAATGCCCAGATGCAGCTGCTAAAGATGCATAATATGGCCATCCTGTTGCACTCAGAAATCATACAGATATACAACAAAAAAGGAACCTTGTCATCTTATATGTTAGCAAATCGCAGGTCAAAGGTCTTTATCATCAAAAGGAGTTAACGTGAAATTTATCATCCTGTTGAACTGTTAATGAAGGTTACAGATTTGGTCAAGAGGAAGAAACTTATAATATCGTATTAGTAACATACAACAATTTATAAGAGCTAACAAAAGATTTAATTTGTTGTCAAAAACCATCTACCTTTATTTAAGACTGAATTCATCAAACGACCAAATGAATCAAATTCATGCAAACAGTATCCTGAAATTGAGTTCTATATCATGTCAGGGCACTCTGATTTCACATCAAAATGGGTAATATATATTAAAATTTTCTTCCTTTATATAGATAATATAATGAAAGGAGAGTTTCTTCATCATATTTCTCTGCCTAAAATCTTAACAAAATAAGATTCCTTATACTCAGACATTAAGAATGGAAATTAACCAAATCAGCAATGGGCGTTTAGAAACACCAAGAAGCTTGATCAAAGCTCGTCTAAACGCCGACAGGAATTGGACCGTACGCACAACTCGGACAAATTCCAAAGATCGATATATGATCCAAAGATCGCAAAATTACAATGCCTTGTATATTAAAAAAAAATCAGCTTTCAGTATCAAGTGCCAATTTAATAGATATGAATCAGAGTCTTTTCCGCCGTCGACAAAATTTGCTTAGACAAACTACCTACACTTAGCAATGCTACTTTATTACAGTATATCTTAAGATCGAAAAAGAGCCAGAAGCAATTGATTAATCTAAAGCAGTGGAGACTTATATAGCGGGTATAAAAGGTACTACAGAAATTATCCTCTCCTTCAATTGCCCAAAATCATAAATTCCTAAATTATAAATTATAAAAAAATTAAAAATCAGCCCAAATCAATTTTTCTTGGAACCCAAATCATCAAAATCAGATCAAATTAGACAACGAAGAAGATTATTAGAATGAGCGTTACCTTCTCAAGTCTTCAAGTTGTTGAACATCAGCGCTGAAGTGTCAATAATATTAAAAACATAACATATCAAAGGTAGAAGAAATTAGGCTTTTGTAGCAGAGAAATGAAAATAGCGAAAATTAAAATTGAAGCACGAAATGGAGGAGGACGAGAGAGACAGATGGATGGCGAGTGGATGAATTGGGACTCGCAGACGGACTGCTGAGCAGGAGGCGGACGGCTTCAGCGACTTCGAGAGGAGAGGCGGCTACAGCGGCAGCTTCAGACGGACGGACGCCCGAGAAGGAGAGGCGGCTTCAGCGACTTCGATAGGAGAGGCGGCTACAGCGGCTTCAGACGGACGCCCGAGGAGGAGGAGCAGCGGCCGGCCAGACTGGAGGCTGCTCGGAGGAGAGCATCGAAGAGGGTGCTCCGGATCTGGGTTCGAGAGAGGGAGTTGAGGGAGGGAGATCTGGGTTTGAGAGGAAAGAGAGAGACATGAAGAGAGGCGATGGAATCTAGGGTTAGAGGAATGCCCCCGACAAAATTAACAAGCGGGAATAATACCGCTCAATTTTCGCAATGCACCCCAAACAAAATTAACGAGCGGGAGTTATACCGCCTAAACAATTTTTTTTCACTTGCACCAAATTACAATTTACTAGTATTAACATCACAAATCAATTGACCAAAAAACATCACAAATTAATAATTTATTTATACATTTTAAAAACAATCAATTAACTAATATTCACATTACAGATCAATACTGACAAATTTAAAAATATATAAATAACATCGTTTCATGATTGTCTGATTTTTTAAAAAAAATTATACCACTTATATATTTAAATATAAAATTTTGTTATTTTGTTAAACTGATTATCTATAAAATTAGAACCAATATATTCTATAAAATTAGAACCAATATATCTTGTTCTGAATCTTAATCTCGATTCCCGATCTCAATCTTAATATCAAATCTCGATCTCAACATTTATCTCAATCTCAATCTCAATCTTAATTGATCTTAATCTTGATCTTCATCATCTCGATCTTAATCTTGATCTCAATCTTAATCTTGATCAGCTCGATCTCAAATCTCAATCTCAATCTTAATTAGAAATCTTGATCTCAGCCTTAATCTCAATCTTGTTCTTAATATGAAATCTCAATTTCAAATCTCAAATCGTGATCTCAATCACAATCTCAAATATCGATCTCAACCTTTAACTCAATCACAAACCTCGATCTGGATTTTAATCTTCGTCTCAATCTCAAACCTCGATCTTAACTTGATATTGATATCAATCTCAGTCTCAATCACAAATCTCAAATCGATCTCAATATCAAATTTTTATCTTAATCTAAAATCTCATAGATCAAATATCCATATTGGTCTCAATTTCAAATCCCGATCTTCGTCTTCATATAAATCTCAATCTCAAATATCAAATTTCAATCTGAAACATCGATCTTAATCTTAATCTTGATTTCAATCTTAAATCTCAATCTTAGTCTTTATCTCAATCTCAAACATCGATCTTGATCTTAATATCAATATCAATCTCAATATCAACTTCAAATCTCGATCTTGATCTTAATCTCAAACACCGATCTTAACTTAATCTTGATGTCAATCTTAATCTCAAATCTTCGTCTCAAATTAACCTCAATCTCAATCGCAAATTTTGAAAAGAGCATCATTACCATAAGGTGATTAATGTTAAATTCCAACCAATAGGTAAAATGAGTGGTCAAAATAATTCATAAACTATGAATTGTTATTTCAACATTCATAATACATCAATGATAAAATTATAAGCTTGTGATTTTATTAAAAGATAAGGAAAAAATGAGATCAACAACAACAACAACAATAATAATAAAACAGAGACATAATTTACAATGTGTCAGACCCTGGCTAAATTCGCTTATGTATCGTTCCCTAATGCAATTTGACTCGAATTTTTTTGACACGTCAATTAATGTTGATCCAATGTATTTAAGTCATGTCAGACAATGACCCTATTTATTTGAGTTATTTAACTTATCAATATGAGTGGTTACAATTACTTTTTATATCATAAGTGTTTATAAAACCTATCATTTCACCTTTAGTTATTTTATAAATATTTTACCTAAAAAATCCACATAATCTTAAAAGGTTAGATTAATCTACACAATCTTTTATGAGTTAGTATAATATAATATATTGAATCAAATCATATCTTTTATATTATTGTTATTCAATAAAAAAACGCAACTTATTGTATATAAACAATTTATTTATTGAGATTCTATCACAATATACCACCATTTACATAATTTCATTGATTACAATATCTTAATGAAAAACAACCATACGACTTTGCGATTTTGATAAAATAGGGAGAAATACTTTATATATATATATATATATATATATATATATATATATATATATATATATATATATATAAAGTAAATCTGAGTACTTTATATGTAAATAAAAATTATTTGGCGAAACTAATTAAAATAACCCAAACTTTAAGGGGGTGTTAAAAACATATCTCAATATTTCAAATGTAAAATAAATATCCCGACCTATATAAGTGATGGTAATATAATATCCCAATGATTTCTCTCCAATAAAATTCTTATTTATTTATTGTATTATTCATGTATTTTCAATTCAAATAAAACATATAAAATTAAATTAGATGAGTTTAAAAGTTTATTTAATAAAATTTTTTAGTTTTACATTTAATTTGTACCTAACTTTTTATATCTTTTTTTAAATCAATAATATCTATAAAAAGACAAATAAAAAAAATGTAAAGCAAAATAACATATTTTGGGTCATTTTGTGCTATTCCCTCTATTTTTAATTAGTAAATGATTAACTAGTGATTTAACTTATCAAAACTGAAGAATATTTTGTCAATTATAAACTTTATGTTACTACGAAATTGAAATAAAAAATTAATTATTTAGATTATTCAATGGTGTACATTTATATATAAGAAGTAAATTATTATTATTATTAAAATATATATAAAAGAATGTAATTTTTTTATTAAATCCAAAATAAAAAAATTAAGATAAACTTAAAAACCAATCTAATTTAACCTAATAAAGTTGAATGATATTTTACACAATCAAGATATTGAAAATTATATTTTAAATATTTAGTTGTTTTATTGTATTTGTTTTGATTAAATTTAATTATAATCTATAAATACGTGTTAAATCAAATAATTTAAATTAAATACGTATTAAATTGAATGTTTAGGGGCAAAACTAATCATTTTTGCGGGGGGAGACAATTTTGGGATATTATATTATCAACACTTATAAAGGTCGGGATATTTATCTTACATTTGAAAGGTGATGATATATTTTTAACACCCTCTTAAATGTTGGGTTATTTTAATTAGTTTCCCCAAATTATTTTCAAAATTAATTTATTAATTTAATTTATTAAATCAATAAAAATTACTATATAAATACAATTTTTTTTAAAACCGCGTACGACGCGGTTATAAGAATAGTAATAGTAATAATAAAGGCAATCTTGGCGTTATTTTTCAACATTTGTTCAAGTGACCACTTCAAACATGTTCGTTGCCTGAGTGCATTCAAGCGACGAACATTGAGAATTCGTCGTGCACGACAAACCACACTTCGTGCTGCAATTTTTTGTTATGAGTGCAACAAGTTATACTCTATATTAATGCCATGGTGCAAGTTAGGCGACAAGTTATACTGTATATTAAATCTGGTTATACTCTGTTGTCGTGCACGACAAACCACACTTCGTGCTGCAATTTTTTTGGTCACTGCTTAGAGTTTATGGCTATTCAGTCTGAACAGCCGGCCATGAAATTAGGTACTGCTGCAATCAAAGTTTTTGTGGACTACTGCGAATCATCTCTAAACCCTCCAACTAGTTGTTCACCTAAACTCACTGGTTAATTAAGAAAACGAAGCAGAAGAAGCAGAATAAGAAAAGTAGGGTCTAATGTACTCAATATCGTTTGCCTTTATTTTTCCAATCATATGTTTTTATACGTGCTTTCATTTCTATTAATTAATTAGCTACTTTGTTTAAGCATATATGATGTAAATTGTGTAACTTAACAGGCCGGGGGAATTGAAACCTTCTCCGCAAAAGCTGTTGGGGTTTGTACACAACTTTTATAGTAATAAAATGGACCCTACTTTTACAATGGCTGTGATGTGATTTCTTTTTCTTATATTGGACAATTGAGTTTCATAAGATGTTGATTAAGTTGCACTATTAAGATGTTGATAAGGAGCTTGTAAGCTGCGCCATATGGAACGCCATCCTTTACAATCAGCCATATACTAGAAATTATTATTTTCCCATTTATTTATTTGTGTTGCTTGATTGTAGATAAGTCAAAGTGCATTATCTTGGGTTGAAAAGTAAACATGTAGATTGATCGAGGTAGACCAATATATAATATATCTCAGTTTATCTTGTGATATATAAAGCATGGTTTGAAGGCTACTTCTTTACTTTGATTGAAGTAGTCGAGAGTATTTCCGATAAATTCAGTACCAACTAACACAATTAATAGGGGAAGGAATATTGAAGAGGATTAAGTTTCCATGGAAGGAAATCAAGAACACAAGGAAGAACACAGAAGCAATCAGAGATAAAGCAAAAGTTTGTTGTAAACTGAACCAAACTGAATTATAAAGCACGAAGATTGAGTTCAGTTTTATGCTGAAAATGAGCTACTAAAAGACTTCGTATTAGAGCTAATTTCGGCTTATTTATAAATTGATAACTCCCTCCCTTGATGAAAATCGGAATAAGTTTCAAAGGCCTTGACAGTCTGTCTGTGTCAAAGGTCTTGGAGCAACAGTGTTGATGAAATACAAAACCTGTTCTATATGATATTATGTTCGAAATATTATATGCTTCCATTATATTATTATATATAACTAACCTTTCAGGAAGTATTTTCGAATAATTTCCTTCCTTATATATGATGCAATTTGAGAAGATTCAAATCGGAAAGATTATGGCATTCGATGTTTCCAAAGATAGAAAATCCAGCTCAAGTCATGATCTAGACTAGCCGTTGGAGAAGATCCTTAGGCGCCGATTTGACTCAATATAAAGAAAAGGAAGATGAAGACAGAAGACATACATTGAACACGATCTTTTCATACACTCCAAGCCTTCAAGAGAAATCTGTCTTCGTGTGCTCTCTGCTCGTCCTAAGAGTCTGTTAATCTGTTATTTCATTTCAAAGCATCTGAGAGTTACAAAGTGAGCTTATAGGATATATTCAGTTATAGTGTTATACTCGAGAGTTTGTAACTCGGGAAGTGAACACTAGGCGATTGATTCACTAAGTGTAAGAGGATTGTACTAGATAGCATAGAGAGGTGGGGCTCTTCTAGATTGGTCTAGGACTCCAAGGGAACGTAAGTTGACTAGATTGCAATTGTATAGGAGAGAGGCTTCTCGGGGAGCTACTAGGATCCTAAGTCTTGTGAATCAATAAAAGCCGGTTGAATCCTAGGGTTGTGGAAGAACCCTAGGCGTGTAACACCCCTTCTTAATACACTGAAGAGATGTTGCAGCGCCAGCAATTACGCAGACTTTAATGTCTTTGTAACCGCCTTAGGCTTATAGGGACATGCAACCATGCCTCCATAAACAAGATGATAAAATACAAATATTAAATAAGCGGAAGACTTAAATATAAAGTAATATTCTGAAATAAAATAAGTTCCTCAAAACAAAGGGTCCAAATACAATAACCGAAATAATGAAATAGTAGCAGCGGAATGAATAAAATAAATCCCATAAATTCTAAAAGTTTGTACCTTAATTCAAAACACAATAAAACTGAAAACAATGAAATCCTTTATTCTTCAACGCCTCAAGACCGTTTACTTAAACCTGTGGATCGACGGCTGAGGTGTAGTATGCAGACCAGGGACCCCAACCGTCCAAAGGAGAAAAATAGGACGGTTAGTCTTTTTAGGACTAGCAAGTAACAGAAAGTAAAAATGTTCAAGACTCCGTCTACCACCCATTGACCATAAAGGGTATTGGTGATTGTAGACTAAAATACGAATTAGGAGTAAATATTTATGTGGAACCTGACTCGTTTGATTAATATAAAATAAAATAACAGGATGATCCAAAAGGATCGAGTGTTTGAATGGGATGCGGATCCGGAGATCCTAGGGAATCATATTCCGAGTACGGAAAGAATATGATATAACGTCACTGAAAGTGGGTCACCTATTAGTAAGTAATGTACAACAATAATAGTAATAACACGATATACACAACATTATTGTTTACTTAGGACGAGTGATACCGGCCTCGGCCGCATATACTGGGCGGATGACCTACTACCCTTAGGTAGATGTACCCATTCGAGAGATTTGCAATTTCGAAGGGGCATCTCATGAGACGTCTATAGAGCAAGGTATAACTGAACCTTGACCTGACTTTACCCTTTTTTTCCATTATTTAAGACACACATCATAATAACAATAATAACAACAACAATTATAATAATACAAACGGTATAAATATCAATCCATGATTACATCCTAGGTGACCTTGAATAGGTAAATAAAGAGCGGCCATTCCGGGGTTCGAACCGGGGACTATGGGTATTACCCACAAGTCCTTTCCGGTGAGTCATTCCGGAATGGTTCCTAGGTGACCACAAAAGTCATAATGTACACTTTAGATCTATAAAGTGCACGAAATAATATAACTGACAACCATGGATATTCAAAACCAATAATATACGATACTTAATTAGCATGAAGGAACAAAATGGACAAATCATGCTTTTTAGGAAGTTCGGGCATCTAATATAATTTTCTCAAACCATAGGGTCAAATTATAATTACCCGAGTTGACATGCTATGTGAGATTAAGGAATTGATAAATAGCAACAAACTGAACTAACTTGCATATTTATCACAAACTCATAGCATGGAACTTATAAAGGACACTAAAAGCAATAATTGCGTAAAAGGCACGAAATTTGCAGAAATGCACTGATTGAACCAAACTACTTGCCTTACTCCGACGAAATGCTTATTCGTGGTTGAGCAAAATAATTTGATAACAGACCTGAGATTTTACAGAATTAAATAGGGTATTAGTAACTTTTCAGAAATTACGGAAACGGCACCGTAACTTTTAAAAAGTACAAAACTTACCCTTGCTTTTCCAAAAGCCAACTCGATTCTGTACTCACAAAATCTCAGGGGCTAAACAGGCTGTAAACTGTTCCAAAAAAGTAGGTAGGTTAGGTTAAACATCGCATACTTATTCGAAACTCGACAAATTGCGATGAATAGAGCGGATCTTGCCCAAACGGGACTCGAAAACGTCCAAGTTTCGAGCTTATGAACCCTTGAATATGGTATGAATCTGAAAGGAATAATTTTGGTCAGATAACAGCCCTTGGATTGAAGGAAAGAAAGAAAAACGAACATAAATCACGTTTTTCTGAACTACAGAAACACTGCTCACCAGTCAAGTTCGAGGCTGTGTTGCGATTTCCTCGAAGAAGGTATGAAGAAACGGACAGATGGGTTCAACAGAGGGTGTTGCAAGCTTTCTGATGCAGTCGGCGTCTCTGGCTTTGGACCACGGTGCTGGTAGTGGCAAAGCCCGAAAGTAGGCTTGTCGAACACTGTTCTGCAGCAACTTCCGACGCCGATTTGGACGTCTTTCCGGTGAGCTGCTGCGTCGGGGCTTGCACGGTGGTTTTCTGGGTGTTGGAGAAGACCAGTGGTGGCGGCCTTCAGCCCTGGTGTCGCCGGAATCGCGGTCGAGGGTGATCGGAGATAGTTGGTGATTTGTGATCTTCGGTCGCTGTCGATGGGTTTGTAGAGAATGAATGGGAAAGGTTTATGGCGAGAGGGTTAACTGGAATAGAAGAATGCAGCGTTCTCTTCAGGTTGACCTGATTCGAATCCCCTAAAGATAGAGATTTGGGGTTGGAAGATTTGGCTAAATATCACTAGTTATCCCACCGTTAGAGATAGATTTTTGTAAAATGAAAATCTGATTGCACAGCCGTGTGCCTCCCGTGAGATCCGAGTGCTGCTTGGAAGAGATGCCTCAATTGGGCCGGGCCGACTTTGGGCTGACCACTTATGTTGGTAGTATGTACATGTGTATATATAACGTAGTATATATATATATATAACGTAGTATATGTACATAGACCTAAATACACATATATTATATGTATATAATATATGTATAACTAGTCCACTAATTTACCCATAAATAATATATAAATATTATTTGTAAAACTTTAATTTGTTTAAATAATTTAAATAAATTAATTTCCCACATTTCATCTTATAAAATGTGAAATAATTATCTTACGAACTTGACACATTAAAATAATAGAAATAAGAAGTAATTCCGACTTTTATTTAATTAAATTCTAAAATTAAATCAACGGAAATACGAGGGTATTTCAAGGCGGGGACGTAGGCTAAGTTCGTGACGAACCTCGTAAACAACTCATCGAGTCCTTTATTTACTGCTTTACCTTATTTCCGCACTTGGTTCGATTGTTTAACTTTGTGATTTAGGTTTTCAGAGAAAAGACTAAGTCTAATCTCAAAGGGTTTTGCACGAGCTTCAAAAGTCTTGAGACTATCTGCGAAAAACCGACATACTCTATTCAACCCCCCTTCTAGAGTATTTCTATATTACGTTGTTTTACATTATCGAACCTTCAATTGGTATCAGAGCTTTACTCACTACTTTTGATCTAACAATCTTGTGAGTTTTCGATCATGTCTGGTGAAGCAAGCGGAGGATTTGCACAGGGAAGGTCTACAAGCAGACCACCACTCTTTGTAGGAAACAACTTTGTCCACTTGAGATCTTTGATGAAGATGTTCATTATAGATCAAGATCTGGAACTTTGGAACATTATAGAGAATGGTCCGAAGATTCCAGAGAAAGACGGACCAAATGGAACCAAAGTCGCAAAGGAGTCTGAATACATCCAAGCGGATCTTGAACTGGTCTCCAAAAACTACAAGGCCATTAACTTACTTTATTGTGGTCTTAGCACTGATGAGTTTAACCGTATTTCATCTTGTAAGTTAGCTAAAGAGATTTGGGACAAGCTGGTCGTCACCTATTAGGGAACTAGCCAAGTGAAAGACACCAAGATCAACATCTTCCTTCGAAAGTATGAGCTTTTCAAAATGAAATCTGATGAGTCAATCAAGGCCATGTTCACACGATTCACAGAAATCACCAACAACCTTGACTCTCTCGGCAAGAGCTTTATAAACGTTGAGAAAGTAAGGAAGATACTGAGGTGTCTCCCAAAAGAGAAGTGGGGTCCAAAAGTAACAGCTATAGAGGAAGCCCAAGACCTCACTACTCTGCCCCTTGATGACCTGCTTGGGAAACTGAGCACGCATGAGATGATCCTTAATGAAGACGATGAAGAACTTCCAGCAAGCACTAAGAACTTGGCGCTCAAGTCTAAGAAGGATGAGCCCAAAGATGGATCTGATTCCGAAGATGAGGACGACGATGAGGATGATCCTTTTGCTCTTATCACAAGAGGCCTTGCTCGAATCCTCAAAATGAAGAAACAATTCAACAACAAGGACGGATCAGAGTCTTCTAAATTTCGAGGTAAGTCTCAATACAACAAGTATGATAAGAAGACTAAACCCTTGTCTTGTTTTGAATGTGGTGAAACAGATCATCTTGTGAAGGATTGCCCTCAAAAGACAAAGAGCCAGTCTAAGAAGGGTGACAAATGGAAAAAGAAAGCCATGGTAGCAACTTGGAGCGATTCTGACTCTGACTCCGATGATGAGAAGGCCAATATTTGTCTTATGGCTTCAGAAGGTGAATCCCACGATGAGAAGCTTGAAGCAACTGTAAGAGAACTTATGGCAAGTCCAAAAGAGGTATTATCATCGAATTCCTTTCTAATATGATTGCCAATGAAGAGAAACTTATTGCCCAGACTAACATTCTTATAAAGAGAACTGTGGACCAGGAAAGAACTATTGAGGATCTGTCTATGAGGGTCAAAAGTCTTGAAGCTTCTTATTCAGGTCTTGACATTAAATTCAAGACGCTTGACTCAGAGAAATCTGAACTCAAGCAAGATCTCTCCTCTCTAAGAAATTAGCATCATGACTTAGAGAACGAGAAGATCTCCCTGAATAATAAGATTCAAGACCAACAGACAACCCTCACAAGTTTTACCAAATCCAAAGGCACTCTTGATAGGATGTTAGGTGAGCAACAAAGTTCTCTAAACAAAAGTGGTATTAGTTACAATCCAAGGTTTTTAAAGAATCAGCACATTACCACCTTTGCGAAGGCAAAAGGAAGCAGAACCTCTCCTATATGTCACCAATGTGCTCGAAAGGGACATATAAAAGAGACCTGCCCCTATAAAAGAAAGGATCCATATATCATTCGCAATACATTTCCTGTTCATTTGAGAAAAGAACGGATAACACAAGTTTGGGTCCCAAAAGGCACTATTTTACCAAATATGGTTTATCCCAATAATGGATCCAAATTTGCTTATTGGTCTAGCCACAAAGGTTAATTGATGTTTGTTTTGCAAAAGATCACCAAGGTGAAGGAGCACAAATGGATTATTGATAGTGGATGCTCGAGGCATATGAGTGGGAAGAGTTCTCTCTTTCATGATCTAAAGGAGAAATCCATAGGAACAATCACTCTTGGTGACAGAGGAAAATGTGACATCGTTGGTATTGGTAGCGTTGGGAGTGATTCCAACCATAATATTAAAAATGTCTATTTTGTTAATGGTTTAAAGTATAATTTGCTTAGTGTCTCTCAATTATGTGATAGTGGCAACAATGTCAGATTTAACAAGAAAAGATGTCTAGTATGCAGAGAAGATACAGGTGAAGTTATACTGACTGCATATCGCTACAACAATATATATGCTGTAAATGCTGATCAAGTGGCACAAGGAAGTTTAACCTGTCTAAAGGCTTTGACGGACGATCCAAAGCTCTAGCATAGGAGACTCGGTCATTTGAGTCCACATACACTACAGAAGCTTGTGTCCAAAGGGCTTGTAAGAGGGCTACCTGAGATGGACTTCAAAGGTATTGATATGTGCAATGCATGCACACGAGGTAAACAAACACGTAGCTCTTTCAAACCCAAAAAGGTTGTAAGTTCTTCTAGACCCTTTGAACTTATACATATGGATTTATGTGGTCCTATGCGAGTCAAATCTCCCAATGGTAAAAAGTACATGCTTGTCGTTGTTGATGATTTTTCTAGATATACTTGGGTTGCATTTTTAAAAGAAAAATCAGAGGCCTTATTTGAGTTTTCAAAATTTTGTAAGGAGTTGCAAACTTTAAGAAACGAGCCCATAGTGTCAATTCGAAGTGATCATGGTAGGGAATTTGATCAACTTCAGTTTGATTTGTTTTGTGCTAAATATGGCATCTCCCATAACTTTTCTGCTCCTAGGACACCTCAACAAAACGGGGTTGTGGAACGAAAGAACCGCACCTTAGAGGATATGGCCAGGACTATGCTTTTAGAAAATGCATTACCTAAAACCTATTGGGCTGAAGCTGTTAACACAACTAACTATATTTTGAATCGTTGTCTTATTCGTTCTATCTTAAAGAAAACTCCTTATGAACTTTTCAAAGGCTGCAAACCACTTATATCTTATTTTAAACCCTTTGGCTGTACTTGTTTTGTTCATAACAATGGAAAAGATAACCTTGGGAAATTTGATGCGCGTAGTGATGAAGGTATATTTCTTGGCTACTCCACAAGTAGCAAAGCTTATGGAATCTTCAATAAAAGGACTCAGTTAGTTGAAGAAAGTATACATGTTATATTTGATGAATGCAATGACGGTTCTTTGAGTGAAAGTGTTGCAGATATAGATCTTAACATCCATGCAGAGAACGAGGAAGGTGATGATGCTGCTACCAAGAACACAGAGAAGAGGAACATGCAGGAACAGATTCTCAACACTGAAGAGTTGGCCCAAGGTGTTGAAGATTCGTCCAAAACCCTTGGTGTCCAATCCAACAGTGTTGAGACATCAGAAACTGCTGTAACTGAACCTAACAGGACCACGGAGTCAGATGTACCACAAGTCAATCCTGCTGGTGTGACGAATCAAGGAGCTGAGACTAGCAAAAGAAAATTCAAATACTCCTCATCACACTCATTAAAGGATATCATTTCTGACCCTACTTCTAGTGTTCAAAGTCGTTCTAAACTTAAAGATCTTTGTGCTTTTCACGCGTTTGTTTCTCTTATTGAACCAAAGAAGGTAGATGGGGCCCTTCAAAAGCCAGATTGGATCATTGCTATGCAAAGTGAGCTTAACGAATTTGAAAGGAACAAAGTCTGGACCTTGAAGCCTAGGCCAAAACATCAATCAGTCATTGGCACACGATGGGTATTTCGAAACAAGCTAGATGAGAATGGTAAGATCGCGAGGAACAAGGCAAGGCTTGTTGCTCAAGGCTACAATCAAGAGGAAGGTATTTACTACGAGGAGACCTTTGCTCCCGTGGCCAGGCTTGAAGCTATTCGCATTTTATTAGCATTTGCATCTTTTATGAGCATAAAGTTATATGAAATGGATGTCAAGTGTTCTTTTCTTAATGGCTTCTTAGAGGAAGAAGTATATGTGGCTCAACCCCCAGGATTTGAAAGTTTGGAATTTCCTAATCATGTTTATAAACTTGACAAAGCGCTTTATGGTTTGAAACAAGCCCCAAGAGCTTGGTATGGGCGCTTGTCAAAATATCTTTTAGAAAATGATTTTAAAAGGGGGTTGATCGACAAGACTCTTTTTATCAAGACCAAATGAAAGGATATTTTGGTTATTCAAATTTATGTTGATGATATATTATTTGGTACTACTAACACATCTTTGTGCAAGGAATTTTCTGACATCATGTGCAGTGAATTTGAGATAAGCTTGATGGGTGAACTCAACTTCTTTTTGGGATTACAAGTTCATCAATCCAAGAAAGGGATCTTTGTCAACCAAAGCAAGTACACTAAGGATCTCTTGAAGAAATTCAAGATGGATCAATTCAAAGCAGCCAAGACTCCCATGAGCTCAACTTTATCTCTAGATCAAGACAAGACTGGAAGAAGTGTCAATCAAAAGGAGTATCGAGGAATGATTGGATCTTTGCTATATCTTACAGCTAGTAGACCTGACATCATGTTTAGTGTTTGCATGTGTGCTAGGTTTCAAGCTGATCCTAAAGAATCTCACCTCGTGGTTGTGAAGAGGATCTTTCGATATCTCAATGGCACTAAGGAGCTTGGACTATGGTACCCAAAGCAAAAAGATTTCACATTAATTGGGTATTCTGATGCAGATTTTTCAGGCTATAAGGTGGATAGGAAGAGCACATCAGGATGTTGCCAATTCTTAGGAGCATCCTTGATCAGTTGGCACTCAAAGAAACAAAACTCAGTTGCTCTATCCACTGCAGAAGCCGAATACATAGCCGTTGGAGCCTGTTGCTCCCAAATCCTTTGGATAGCTCAACAAATTCGAGATCTTGGCATCAACCTCTAAGGCATTCCCATTAAATGTGACAATACAAGTGTCATCTCCATTACAAAGAATCATTTTCAGCATTCAAGGACCAAACATATTGATGTAAGACATCATTTCATTAGAGACCATGTTGAAAAAGGTGATGTGTCCATTTCGTTTATTTCAACTGATTATCAATGGGCTGACATTTTTACTAAGCCTTTGACAGAGGATAGGTTCACCTTCATTAGACGAGAGATTGGGTTGCTTAACAAGGATGCACTTTCGTAGTGGGAGCTTTCCCTTTACGAAAGATAAACTCTACTTAGTGTCAAGACCTTTGAGAATTATGTCAAGGTTTGTGAACTAAATGGTAGATTACATATATCAGATCACATATATTTGGTTAATATCTTTTTAGATATTTAATCAAGTATATTTTTAACGGATTTTAAAAATTTTATTTTGTCACATAATTTTTACCCGTTGAGATATTTTTGGAACAAAATAATTTCAGATATTTTTCCTCTTATTTTTGGTTAAGAAAAGGATTTGAATTTTGAATTGAAATATTTTCAAATTGGCAATGTTATGATTACTACCCTTGGAACTCTAAACCCGTCAAATCACTCCATCATCTCTCTCTACTTAAGCCCCAAATCTGTACCCGACTCCCTCACAATTTCAGACTTATCCAAACCCTTCCAAATTCCCTTTCTTCAACCTCTCAACCTGTTCTAAAAGCCCTAGCCGATTTCCTCCATGGCACCCAAATCAAAGAAAGCTTCCACACCCAAAATACTTGGCGCCACCCCCAAGGGACGCCAGGCCATTGCCACTTCTCCCACACCTGAACCCACTCCTCAAGCCATCGTCCCTGCTGTTGTCCAGAGCACCATCACTGAGAGCACGACTACTGTTACCAAGGGCTCTCAAAAACGCTCTGCTAAGAAGCCTCTCATTTCAAAATAGAAAGGGAAAAAGAAGGTCATCGCCAAGGAGGTGGATGAGGAAGAGGAAGAAGATGATCTCGACGCCCTTCTGGAAAGGGATGCAGCCAAGGAAGCCGAAGAAGAAGCTTTAAAGAAGAAGAAGGTCGGGGAGGAGGCCAAGCTTGCAAGAAAACTTATCGAGGAGGAAGCTGAGAGAATTCAGAAGGAAGCCGAGGCCGAGGAGGTTCCTTCTGAAGAGGAGCTTGAGGAAGAGGACGAGGAGCAAGACGGATCCGGAGAGGACGAGGAAGCTGATGGAGATGATGCAGGGTCCGGTGAGGACTCGTGGTCTGAGGATGAGGAGGAAGAGGAGCCAGAACCCGTTGCCTCTCCTTCTCCTTCTCCTCCTCCCCCGTCTCCAAAGAAGCGGAAAGCCCCAACTGTTGTCAAGCCTCCATCTCCCAAGCGTACTAGGAAGGGCACCCTCAGAGGTCTTGAGGCGTCTGTCAAGAGGACTGCTCCAACACAGGCTCGAAGAAAGAATGCCGATCCACCCGCCTACATCCAGGTAAACCAATCCTTACCCTCTTCATGGTTTGAAAATGCTGAAACGGCTGGAAAGTGGGTAGATGAGTTTCGAACTCGTAGGATATGCTGTTCTGATTTTTTGGATATCGAGCTCTTTGAAGCTTTGAAGTTACCTTGCATTGCACTTCTCAAAAAATCCCCAACCTGGACCCTTCTCAATCTTGAAACCGTCTATTATCCCCAGCTAACCCGTCTGTTCTACATAAACCTAAAAGCCAAACACGATGCCAATGGTTGGTCTTTGGAATCTGTTGTCAAGGGAGTTAGAATCTCTTTCAACTCCACTGACTTTGCAGATTTCCTTGGCCTACCTAGCCCTTGTCCACCCTCTTAAGTACACCCCTCTAAAGAAAACTGTATCATCCTTGTCCGATCCAAATATCTCCTACCCGAAGCATCTAACAGCACTTCAAAGCAGCTCGCCCACTCATCCCTTACCCTAGAGGCAAAAATTATATTTAACATCATTTTTCGTTGCCTCTTACCCCGTCTTAACTCTGGATCGCTCCTTACCGACAATGTCATGGTCCTACTTTACCGAATCCTCAATGGCCTTGATCTTGATCTGGCCAACACCATTTTAGGATCCATGGCTCACACAAGAAAAGCCAGGGAAGGAACTCCCCTCCCCTTTGCCACCCTTTTGACCCAAATCTTCAAAGCTTCTGGAATTGATTTAAAAAATTTAGAACAGCAGCGTCATATGGGTAAGTTAGACTCCAAGAGCCTTGGAAGACCTTGGTTTTTGATTTTTGGTTTTCGGTTGGATGGCTTTTCATGCTATAAAAATTTGATCCAACATTCGTCTAACCCATGCAGGTACTTAGTCCGATTTCACTTATATTATTTATGCTTGACTAAGTTGCAGGGATGCACAGGTTTTGTCTTTCATCAAGGGGGAGATTGATAACTCCCTCCCTTGATGAAAATCGGAATAAGTTTCAAAGGCCTTGACAGTCTG
This sequence comes from Persicaria maculosa, assembly GCA_963922045.1. Lineage (NCBI taxonomy): Eukaryota > Viridiplantae > Streptophyta > Magnoliopsida > Caryophyllales > Polygonaceae > Persicaria > Persicaria maculosa. The sequence continues at coordinate 68,037,576 of OY998254.1, forward strand.
TCTGTGTCAAAGGTCTTGGAGCTTTAACAGTGTTGATGAAATATAAAACCTGTTCTATATGATATTATGTTCGAAATATTATATGCTTCCATTATATTATTATATATAACTAACCTTTCAAGAATTATTTTTGAATAATTTCCTTCCTTATGATGCAATTTGAGAAGATTCAAATCGAAAAGATTATGACCTTCGAAGTTTCCAAAGATAGAAGATCCAGCTCAAGCCATGATCTAGACTAGCCGTTGGAGAAGATCCTTAGGCGCCGATTTGACTCAATATAAAGAAAAGGAAGATGAAGACAGAAGACATACATTGAACACGAGCTTTTCATACACTCCCAGCCTTCAAGAGAAATCTGTCTTCGTGTGCTCTCTGCTCGTCCTAAGAGTCTGTTATTTCATTTCAAACCATTTGAGAGTTACAAAGTGAGTTTATAGGATATATTCAGTTATAGTGTTATACTCGAGAGTTTGTAACTCAGGAAGTGAACACTAGGCGATTGATTCACTAAGTGTAAGAGGATTGTACTAGATAGCATAGAGAGGTGGGGCTCTTCTAGATTGGTCTAGGACTCCAAGGGAACGTGAGTTGACTAGATTGCAATTGTATAGGAGAGAGGCTTCTCGGGGAGCTACTAGGATCCTAAGTCTTGTGAATCAATAAAAGCCGGTTGAATCCTAGGGTTGTGGAAGACCCCTAGGCGGGGACGCAGGCCAAGTTCGTGCTGAACCTCGTAAACAACTCATCGAGTCCTTTATTTACTGCTTTACCTTATTTCCGCACTTGGTTCGATTGTATAACTTTGTGATTCAGGTTTTCAGAGAAATGACTAAGTCTAATCTCAAACGGTTTTTGCACGAGCTTCAAAAGTCTTGAGACTATCTGCGAAAAACCGGCATACTCTATTCAACCCCCCTTCTAGAGTATTTCTATATTACGTTGTTTTACATTATCGAACCTTCACAAAATATAGCATATATTTCCTATATGGTCACAAATATAGCAGAAGGTGAAACACTCGTGACATACATATAGTGTTGACACTTGATTACGTACACTACAGGAAAACCATATAAATTTGCGACGCTATTGTCTCAACGCTTTCTATACGTGTCTATAATTTTCGACGCTTGTATGTGTCAAAAAATTTCGACACACAAAAGTGTCGTGACAGATATATTTTTCGACAGCTCTGGACGTCGAAAATGGCATGATTTTTTTATTTTAATAAAAACATACCTAAAACCCCTAAAACTCACTGTAGCGCACACATTTCCCCTAACCTGAGTTTCCATCTTCTTCCCCCCACACCACCCCAACCCTAAACATCCCTCAGGAGCCTCATCGAACCTATCCATCATCTTTTCGAGTGTCTTCACCACGTTATCCCCCGCACCGTCCTTCTCCTTAGCTGGTGTCTTTGTTCTTAGGACGCCCTTGGGGGAGATGTCAACAGGAGCATTGAAATGGTGTGCCAACGGCCGCACAATGTCGTCGAAAATAGGGTCGGGCTCCTCATTCCAATAGTTGCACCCATCCAACAATGATAGCTCGTCCTTCTCCGGCAGTAGCGCTGGGTTCTCAGTAACCGTGATGACTAGCTTCCTCCCCATCCGGATCCATGCGTTTTACAATGCTGTCATACGAAAGGTTCTCTTCGTTGGAGCTCCACCTCATGCAGCAAGGCAACGACTTGTGGGACAGCCTGTTCGCAAAAACGAGACCGAAGTGTGGAATGGATTCGTATAGCCAAATCTACAAGTCATCCGCAATCCAATTAGAAACCTATACCACATAATGTAGCAAAGTAGCATTAGGGTGGTAGATAAGGTTACTTGGAAGGCCATCGGATAGCCCATCAGCCCGTATCCAGCGCGGTCCTTGGGATCGGGCTTTAAGTTGGTCAACCAGCGCTCAACGGCACCGAAGAGCGAGCTGTGTGTGGTCTCATAAACAAGCCTCCCCCATGGCTATGCCAAGAAGCGTTCGACATTCTCTACCAGCCTGATAATCCACCCCCGCAGAGGCTTCCTCTTCCCCCTCCCCCCCCCCAACAGCACTGCCTCAACGATGAAGAGGATAACAAGCTTGAATCTCTTCCTCCCGCTCGGCTCCTTCAACAGAGAGCTCTTCAAGGTGTACTCAAGCTCGCCCACCGTCATCCTGTCCATTTGGAAGAAGGCCTTCACCGTTTTGTTGTCCTCCTCCATCTCCATCACCCTCACTCGGCCACATTGGAGCCCCATGACAATGGCGAACTCCTTCATCGAGAAACGCCGCAGCTTCCCCTGAATCATATAACAGGTCTCCCACTTCTTCTCGGTCACCAATTGACGTTGTAGTGCGTAATGCACTAGTTGTGACGAGAATTGGCAGCGGTTCGACAGCTGGATGATCCCGCAAAACTGGTTGTCCAGCAGCTTATCCCAATCGTAGAGGTCGACGTAGTTGTCGATGTTAGCAAGCGCCGATAATTTCAACCCTTGGTTTACCCGTGCCCGGAAGTGTTTTTCTTCCGGGACACAGTAACGAGGCTCCCGCTGTTTCGGTGGTACCACTCGACTCCTCCTTGCATTTTTAGACCGAACCATTTGTCTCCTACAGTTTAAGAGCAACGATCAGTTTTCCAGATAATTCATATCCCGTGTCAAACAACTTCAAAACCCATGTCACCAATGTCAGACAGCCCAATATAGATGAAATTGTGTTTACCATACTCAATCTCCACGCAATACATTCCACATAAACTCCCAAAATTTCAATTTGAAACTAATGGAATTGCGTTTACCATACCTAATACCAATCAAAGACGACCCCTGTCACCAAAATTCAACACCCATGTCACCCCATTTCTCTTTCCCACAACAGATTTTGAAATAAACCACATCTAATATGTCAATCCTTCTTCTTCTATGAGCCCCCTAATCTTCCCCATGTCCCAATTTCGACTCCCAGCATTGCCACCCTCTTCGGCCTTCCTAAATCCTAACCGCCGATTTGCCCTATCCATACCCCAAAACCGCCCTCCTCTTCCTCCAATCGCAACCACCATTGTCACCCCTCCAAAACTCATCACTCAACCCACCTTTGACATTCAATCCCTTAGCACCATAGTAGGTGCCTTCACCCACATACCCCACAACCCAGGTTCGCACAATACGGAGAAGAGAAGTGAAATGGAGAAGGGGAGCATACCTTTACAGTGGGTGGTCGACATCCATGGCTTCTTCGACGGTGGGTGGTCGGCGCTCGTCGCAGTGGGTGGTCGACGTCTCTTCTTCCATTCCTTCGAACGGTTTTTTTTTTGGAAATGGAGAGATCGGGGAGAAAAGTGATAGGGTGATGGAGAGAAAGGGTGTGATGCAGGGGCGGATGTCATTGGAAGCTGACCCAATAACTACCGGGTAAACTCCATGTTCACAACTAAAAATAAATAAAAATTGCTGGGTTGAAAATAAAATTATGTTTGGCAAACAAAATTATGTTGGCCCAAAACTAACAAGCCCAAACCATTTCCAATTTATTTCAATTTCTACGTACACAAACCTATTCCCCTGCACTAACATTTTATAAGTTTAATTGTTTAGTAATAAAAAAAATTAAAATAAAATTGTCTAATTCTTTACAAACCCACAGTAAAAATGGAGAAGACTAGAAGAGGTTGGGATTGACAATACCTAATTTCTCAATTCTCTCTCATTTCGTTTCTTTCCTTTTAATATAATATCAGTCTTTTCTATATTGTCTATTTTTTTCTCTCTATCAAATTTCTAAATTTCGGAATTATGTTTTTGGACTAATGATTGTAGAAACTTGAATTATTTATTTTTTATATCGTCTATTTTTTTACTTTACACAATTCATTATTTTTATTAAGTAAAAAAATTCTAATATAAATTTCGGAAATCATTGATTATTTTGAGTCGAATGGAAATCGTAGAGCACAATTTTGGTAAAACATATTTAATTTGTAACGGAATTATTTATTATTATAAATATCAAGTAACTCTTGTAATTGAAAAAGTTTAAATCTCTTTTGGGTTTTGGATGAAATACTATGACAATTGTATTTTGGCTTGGCAAAATTTGCTCTCTTTTAACTTCAATAGTTTTTAGCTCCCTTAACTTTTATTCACTAGATCCGCCACTGGTGTGATGATGATGAATTTATTTTCATTTTTTTTCCTCCCGCCGTATTGCATTAAATGTCCTAATTTTTTTTCCTTTTCCCTTTATTTCTTATCCTCTCTTCCACTTTTCTTTTTGTTTTTCTTTTTTTTTCCCGCCTAAACCGGCTATCCCAGGTGTGATGACGGACACTTTTGTACCAATTTTTCAAAAAGGGGCTATTTGTGCAATTTTTCCAGGGTATGTGCTATCTTTACAAAGTGGGGCAAAAGATGATCTATCTATGACCATTCTCTCGTGTTTTTATGTGTATGCATGCTTTCATTAATCATAACATTTTTAAATTAGCTACTATGTACTCAGGCACGGAACCAGGATTATAATCTTGGGTATGCTGGATTTGTATAGAATTTTATTTTATTTTCTTTGTTTGTCATTATATCTATTGAGTTAAAAAAAATAGAGATGTTTTTTTAATCTATGAGGAAAAAAAATGAAGAATGATATTATAGAAGAATGTAGGACAAAAATATTGGAGTGGTCATATAGCAATGACAGCAAATAAGGAGGATTAGGAAAAAAAAAAAGGAATGGTATCAACAAAGAAGTAGGTTTAGGGAAAAAAACTGAACAGCAAAGAAGAAGGATTAGGGAAAAAAAGTGAATAAATGGTTGATGAAGGGATTTTGAACCTGGGCTACTTTCCTCCTATCTACCCTCATTACCAACTGCACTACCAAAACATTACTGTCATACTACATATAAAATATATATTCCTAGTTAAATGGGGTGGGCTGCAGCCCACACAAGCCCACCCCTACATCCGTGTCTGTATGTACTTGATTATGCAAGTGATGTAAATTGTGGAACTTAAAAGGGCAAACCTTGGGTGTGTATGGGTGTTTATTTTATTAGTTTATAAACTACTAAAATGAAGAGGTTAAATTATTAGTTGTGTATGGGGTTGTTTTAACTTGTTTACATGTGGCGTTTTAGTTAAAATTGGGGGTTTAAAAATAAGTCACATTTGATAGCTTATTTTGTGTTTTTGGGGTTTATTTGGTTTGAAAGTACCACAATACCCCTAATAACAATCAAATAAACTCCACTTTTTACAAATAAACTGTTTTTTGTCCCATACGGAGATTATTTTGTTGTTAAAAATTTTAACTACTTTTACCAACAATTTATAAATTTTACCCTGTTTATAATTTTAGTCAGTTTATTAACTCCGTCACATACGAACCCCTTGTCCGCAAAAGCTGTTGGACGGGGACGGTTGTACAGTACAACATAATATATAGTATACGTAATCAAATGGACCTTAAGGTTTTCCTTCTTCTTACCTGTCTCCTTCATATTTAAAAATAGGAATTAGTAGTGAAAATAACGAGTGCGTAAACGAAGAACAAAATTGAAAAAAAAAGAAGAGAAAACAAGGTAAGATGGAGTACGTACATAAATTTTTATGTAGGAAATCTGAGTACTGAGAGGAAAACACGTGGACAGCAAGAGCCAACAAATCCATTATTAAATAAGAAAGAGTAAAACGAACCTTGTATACATGATAAAGGATATATAATGGACATTACTCTATCTCTTTACAACAAAGTGGAATAGGATGCTTGGAATGAGATCGACTAATTTATGTGCAGATTTTGATGAATGGGCAAGTGTTTGTGGATTTATTAAAATGTGGGGAGGAGCCTCCTATAGAAGGCTAGAAGAGTAGAAGGGTGAAGAAGAATGGAGAGAAGTTTCTAGTAGAAACTCTAACCATCTTTAACCCACGTACTATTAACAAACTCCATCGTCAGCCTACTTTCAACCTATTGAAGTCCGTTGGGATTTAGTACATAAGTCGAGCGGGTTCCATCTTAAAACCAATTGGCATTAAGTGAGTAACCCACTAGCTCATATATTAAGACTTCTTTGTTCATATAATTAATGTGAGACTCTTTTAAGCTTCTTTTCATTCTCAACACAACCAAACATAGGCATCCATGACCCATACAAACCAAGCCCAAACGAGGGTGTTGGATACACCTTCTCCTTTTCCTATCAATACCCCTAATTTTACATCCTCCTTCTATGAACTACCTCTATGGAATCATGTAACCGCCACGTAATGTGAAAATCAAATAATGAAGTTATTGATTTTTTCTAACCTATATACTCTCAGAACATGTAATGAACTATGGTTAGGTTACTTAGGTACTCCCTCTGTTAATTAAAACTTGTCGTTTACTATTCATGCACGTTTTTTTAGAACGATAAAAACTATATAAAATATTAACTTTTTTTAAAATTTGTTTTTATAAATTCATACTTAATTGTAATAAGTATGATATTATTTTAAAAAATTGTTTAAAAAGTTAATATTTTATATAGTTTTTAACACCTAAAAATGCGTGCATGAATAGTAAAACGTCAAGTTTTAATTAACGGAGGAAGTATAGATTAAGGGACGAGTTAAGGAACAAGGAATAGTTTGAGAGAGAGATTTAGAAGGAACAATGCCCGCAACCTTGAAAGCTTCCTTCCTTTTTAAATATACTTGGGCCAAAGGCCCATTATAGATGAAGCCCATGACGCTTACCACTATTTTAAATTAAGAGTGTGATTAGTTTAAATCAACATAAACATTTTACTGATGTTCTATAACATTCTAAATTGAGAAAGATTTCATTCTAAAAAAGTGACTCTGGGAATTTTTTTTTTAAAAGCTAAATTAATTAAAATTTTAAAAATATTTTTAAATCAGTGCTATTATTCTATGCTCCAAGACATAGGTAGGGCTGTTATATGAGCCGAACAGCTCAAACTCGGCTCGGGCTCGACTCGAAAAAGCTCGAGCTCGACTCGTTCGAAAAGGTAAAACAAGCCGAGCTTGAACAATATTTTAGGCTCGAACCGAGCCCGAGCCGAGCCCGAGCCGAGCTCAGAAGCTCGAGCTATTAAATTACAATAATACCCCTAGGGTTGGAGGTAGGAGGAATAAGGCGTGTCAAGGGCTTGGTTCGCCCATTATGTCTGCCGCTTCGCTTCTTTCTCTTGCTCCTGGAGTTTTGGTTCGTCCTTCCTTATCTCGTTCATCCTTCCTCACTCGCAGCTCGTCCTCCACGCGACTCAGGCGGCGTCGGCGACTTCCCCTTACCCCCAGCAGCACATCCGCCTTCTCTTTTGTTCTCTCGCTCACCGGCGACTTCCTTCTCTTGCTCGTCCTCCTCGACTCGTCCTTCCTTCTCTCGCTCGCGGTTCGTCCTCCTCGACTCGGACTTGTCTCTATTTGGCCGTCTTGTAACAGCACCTCGAGTCCCCGACCACGTACGTTCTTCATCTTACTCCCTCGATCTATCCTTCATGTTCATCTTACTCCCTCGATTGAAGATCTGGCATCTCTCCCGCAGATCTGAGAAGGGCGGGTGAGAGAAGGAAGCACGAACCAGATCTGAGAAGATATGGCATCCCTCTCGCAGATCTGAGAAGATTTGGCTTTTCCTCTGCCTTCGCCACTTCTTCAGTTCTTCCATCCAGCCATCAGGTTCCATCCCTTGAGAAATTTCATGGCCATTTTTTGCAGCTGTTGTATTTGTTTTTGCTGATTTTTATTTCTGTGTTAGGTTTTGTATTTTATTTTGATTGATTTGTAATTTATTTTGTTGAATCTGTAATTTATTTTGTTGTTGTTGAATTATTATTTTTTGCAGCTGTTGTATTTTTTTTTGCAGATCTGAGAAGACCTGGCATCTCTCTCGCCACTGCTATATTTCTTGAAGTTGTAATTGATTTTGTTGTTGCTATATTATTTCTTCAATCTTTAATTTTGAATTTTACCTAAATCTGGTTAGCTTATACTGAATGTAAGAAGATGAATGTAAGAGGGTGAATTTCTATTTGATTTAATCCGATGGATTATACTGAATTTGTGGTTGCTGATTTTTTACTGGACGTAAGAACAAACATAAAAAATTATGCTCCGATGTATTTTGAATTTGTGGTGTGCATTTATTATTGGTTTTTCATATTAGCATTGAAAGATTGAAAGAGTGAAACAAGGCAACTGTTAGGCTTTGAAAATGAATTGCATAAACGAGCCATACGAGCCGAACGAACGAGCTTGGACAATGAGCTCGAACGAGCTTAGGCTCGTTCGTTCGGCTTGATCGAGCTTAAACAAGCCGAGCTCGAACATGTAGTTGGGCTCGCGAGCCGAGCTTGAGCATTAAAAAAAGCTCGTTTAAAATTTAGGCTCGAGCTCGGCTCGGCTTGTTTCTCATTCGAGCCAAGCTTGAACATAGCGAGCTCGGCTCGTTCGGCTCGAATATCACCCCTACCGCATAGGATAGAAAAATCCAACATTATATATGTACTCCATCCGTCTCAAATTAAACGCCTTTTTACTTTTCGACATATTTTTTAAGGAGTGAAAAACCTTATAAAATATTATTTTTTAAATTAATTTTTTTATATAATTTGATACTTAGTAGTAATAAGTATAACATTATATATAAAAATTAATTAAAATAATAATATTTTATAGAGTTTTCCGCTTCTTGAAAAACGTGCACAAAAAGACAAAAGACAATTAATATGAGACGGAGGGAGTAATAGATAAATAAATCGGAAATTTCGCCTGGTAACCCTGAGGTTTTGCGTAATTCGCGTGGTAAACAAGAGTTTCAGATATTTCGCCTGGTAACCCTGAGGTTTCGAAATTTTTTGCCTCGCACCCAGGAGTTTTACTTTGTCCAATAATTGTGATTTTAAAGTTATAGACGGATGAGTATTGTAATATTAACAAAATTTGTGGTTTATTTTTACAAATACCAACCTTGAAAGACAAATCTCGTTCCAAAGATTGACAATATGGAGACGGGTTTCAGTTCACAGTGGGAGGAGAAGCCATTTGCAGAGACAGGCCGAGGACGTCAGTGCGGTGGCCGGCGATGGGTGTGAGAGGGCCGACGGCGGTCACAGGCGCAGGCCATCTTCTCCCAAATAGAAGAGAAGCACGTTACAGAGGAGGCCATGGGCGACTGGAGAAGTGGGGAGGGAGGCGAGAGGTGACTGGTGGCTCCGACAGTGGTGGCGACTGGGGATTCCGGTGTCTCCAACAGTAGTGGTGGCTCCGGTGGTGTGTGGAGGCGTCTGGTGGTGGTGGATTGAGAGTAGACGGGTAATCTGAGAGCTCAAACGGCTTTGAAAAGGTAAGAAATTTCTATTCAATTTCTCAAATTAGTTTTTTAAGTGAATTGAATGAGTGAACTAGGGTAAGAAATTGAGACCAATTCGTGGTTGGAAGCTTATTCCCAGCAATTTTAGGGTTTAGGTTCCGAAATTTTGGGGTTTTTTCGTTTATGGTTTGTATGTGTTATTCAGTAACTGCAGGGTTCTAAAACTGGGACCAATACATGTGTTCAGTTTCTGAAAACATCACTCAGGAGGATGAACTGTCATATAATATCATTGCAAATGAAAATATTGAGTTATTTTTGTTCCTTGATCTCACAAGAGAATGTTGTGTTGATGTTTTTTGGGCATGATTGAATGGAATGCTGTAACTTTCATTCTCACCTTGAATGTTGTTTCTCCATTGAATCTGTGGATTCCTGGTTCTAATACAAGATTACAAGTCATATTAGTTGAAAGAATAGACAACTTCTTTTATGCTAACATGCTTCTTTTCTGCTATCAAATGGGCTTATTTCTAGGTGCTAGGATCCTCTTGTGTTTATTTCTAGGTGCTAGAATTTTTTGAGCCTTTTAGCTCAAATGGGAGAGCAAAATGCTCATGCACGAAGACGTGGGTTCGAATCCCACATAGGCTTGGTTAAATGCATTATCTTGAATATATTTTATCTTCCTTTTAGCTCAAATGGGAGAGCAAAGTGCTCATGCATGTGTGTGGAGAGGCTTGAATTTTCTGGCCTAGTTGTGTGTGGAGAGTTGGAATTATCTCAAAGCTACTGCTGCCTTTGAGAGAGTTGGAATTATCAAGCACTTGGTTGTCAAACTGATACAAAATCTTATAACATCGTGTATCATAGCATTGTCAAAAGAGTGAAAATGTAAATTAGCAAACACTTGGTTACTTAAAAAAAATACACATAACCATGAGATTTAAAAGCCTATGCGGGATTTGAACCCACATATTTGTGTATGAGCACACATCGCTCTACCATTTGAGCTAATAGGCTTGAAAATGATTAGATATAGGAAACATAAACATTCAAACTAAATGCGTCAAAGGATAGAAAAAATGAGCTGCCTCTATATATATAATCAACGCAAGTGAACCAATCAAATTTAAGAGCAAAATCCCAAATTTTGTGGGTAAGATAAAGAAATACACTTGAAAAAAAGAAACCAAAAAAAAGATGTGGTCACTGAAACTTTCAAGTTCACAATTCTACTTTCTAAATATTTCCAAGGAATTCCTACACATCACACATTCAAACTAAATGCGTCAAAGGATAGAAAAAATGGAAGATAAAATGATGGCATAATCAATGTTATGTATTAACTGGACTTGCAGGGTGGATTATAGATAAACAAGAAGCTTTCATTTGACCTCATGAAACGAATCAAACGATTCCAAAAAAGGGATTTCTACTGGTTAGATCCATCCCTAAATCAAACGATTCACAAGCAAAAAACACCAGCAAAGGAAGAATCCCATAAAGCCTCAGTGCACTGTAAAAAAAAAAGGGAGAAAAATTAACATTACAGAAACTAGTTTCCTCTTTCAACTATAGATATGATCACCAATTAAACACTTGGCTAATGTGATCAGTGAAATGGTTCCTTGGAGACACCAACAAAATGTGTCCAACCGGTGGGGAGGAATCACTGACATGCACCTCCTGACCTCCCTCCCATTGATGAATACCTATGTCCATGATACTACTAATAACCCCACTGTCAGTGTGCCTTCTATATACAACACTCAACACCAAGAACCCTCATCATCGGCACATATGTCCGCAACTGCCCTGCTGCAGAAAGCGGCTCAAATTGGGGCAACAACTACCACCGATCCGACGTTCCTAGGAAGCCTAGGAGGGTTTCAACGTACTGGCAGCAACATCATCAACGAGGGTGGCCAAGATCATCATCTGAGCAAGTATGGAGCAGGAAGTGGTGGGAGTGGAGGGTATGGTTCCAATTCAACTACAACAAATCTGGTAGGGAATGATGTGGAAAGTACAGAAAATGTGTTCTCCCCAATGAGTAGCAACAACAACATCAACCAGGTAGATATGTTACTGATGGTGCCAAGAGGAGGAGAGTAATGCAGGCCTCTGAGCAACAAAATCAGTACTATCAACCTTATCATGATCATTACCATTATCAAGAAGAGGAAGGAGGGCAAACAAGGGATTTCTTGGGGGTTGGGGTTGAATCCATATGAAACCCACCTCCAATCACTGGATGGATATGAATTTCAATTACTTACAAGGAAAGTTCTCAGTGGGGAATATTCACAAACAGTTGGCAGGCAAGAGGAAAAGGAGGGTACAGAGGTGCAAATTGAGAAAGAACCATGAAAGGGAGAGATCCATATGCATATTCTCCTGAACAGAAATAATCAAAGCTGCAAAGAGGTTGATTATAGAGGCTTTAATTTCTTGTATTATTGGTATTATTATAAGATTAAAGAGGGCAAGTAGTAGTGGGGAGGTGAAAGAAAGCAAGGGAAAGCAAATGAGAGTGATACACAACTACAACTCCAACTACAAAGGCTCCTTTTCAGTGTCCTCCATTTTCAGTGCTAAATTATGATTTTCCAAGCTTTTATCACCCATTCTGTAAGGCCATTATGGGTGTCTTTTCAATCTAAAGAGACTTTTTTTTTAAGGTGCAAGTAAGAAACCTCCATTCCCTAAAATTTTCGAACCCTACAAACAACAACCAAAACCCCCCCAATTTTCGGACCTCAAAACCCTAAAATTAATGATTTCAAATTCGAAGTTTCAAGCCATAATTTGAGATCAAATTCACACCCTAGATCACTAATCCCACTCAACAACAACTAAATTGATAGATAGAATGGAACTTTTGAGGAAGGGGATTAAAAAATTCGAACTCTTATTAAAACTAACCTGAAATCGTAACCCACCATGGCACCACCACCAGTTGCAGCCGCCGCCAGCCACCTCCTGCACCGCCGCTGCCCCGCTGACACCGGTCACCGGCCACCAACCGTTGTTCCTCGGCCTTGGCTCAGGGCGATTCCTCCCCACTGTCACTGTTGGTTTTGTCTCAGGGAGATTTTTATCAAAAAAAAAATGTTGTATAGGAGATCTATGTTTACCATTGTGGTATTTGTAAAAATAAACCACAAATTTTGTTAATATTACAATACTCACCCGTCTATAACTTTAAAATCACAATTATTGGACAAAGTAAAACTCCTGGGCACGAGGCAAAAAATTTCGAAACTTCAGGGTTATTAGGAAATAAAATATGTTTAGATAATATTTGTATTTATTTATTTCCAATATTATTGTTTATGTTGAAATGGTCAAATTCAGTTGAGGATTTTCCTCACCACGTTGGCCTTCTACTGTATTATATATTTCTAATCAAGTCAATGGAAGATGAATCTTTTGCTTGATCAAATCTTTTTCTTCTACATGGTATCCGAGCCATAACGATCCCCCAAATCTATTCTCTTCCTCAACTCCTCCATGGCAAATCATCCAAACCAAATCCCCAATCCGGCTGAGCCATCAAAGCCGTTTCAAATTATAAATTTTACCAACTGCCTCAAATTAACCTCAACTAATTACATCACATGGCTCAACCAAGTTGAATCCCTTCTCGTTGGGCACGATTTACTCTCCTATGTCGATGGAACCTCCGTCGAGCCTTCTCCGCTTCTCGGCACTGGTGACTCAGCTACGAAGAACCCAGCCCATCAAACATGGCGGCGCCAGTACCAACTCCTCAAAGGGGGTCTCATCGGCACACTCTCCCAGCCGGTGGCGTCTCTTATCACCCGGGCCAAGACGTCTCGTGAGGTATGGACCATTCTAGAGTCCACATATGCAAAACCCTCTCGAGCTCACATCGCCCTCCTCAAAGAACGGCTTAATTCAGTCACCAAGGGCACAAAATCTATCACTGATTTTCTCCATGAAGTCTCAGGAATTAGTGATCTTCTTGCAGAATTGGGAAAACCCCATGATCCAGAGGACATCACCGAAGCAGTTCTCAAGGGTCTTGATTCTTCCTATCAAGCCATCATCGACGGAATTCGAGCCCGAGATACCCCAATCCTTCTCCCTGATCTACATGAAAAACTTCTCTCCCGTGAAACCTTTCTCCTTTACAAAGATCCGAACTCTACTATATCTCGCCTTCCTGCTACCGCCATGACAATGTCTTACCGTCCCCAAAAATCCAAACCACAAAAACAGCTCACACCATCTGCTCCCTCCTCATTTCCCTCATACCGTCCCCCCCAATGGAACCCCCAGCCACCGTCACCCTTCCCTGTTGACCATAGTCGCCCCCCAGCCCGTCCCTTTCTTGGTAAATGCCAATGGTGTCGTACCACTGGCCATGTTCTAGCTTATTGTCCAGCTTTTCAACAGGTTGCGCCTTCTCTTCGGCCCCCAGCTAGCTACCGCCCATCTCCTCCCTCATCACAGGTCAACACTGCAACGACAAACTCCACTTCGCAGCCATGGTTGGTCGATAGTGGTGCCTCCCATCATGTGACCAACGACGTCTCCAACCTTGCCCAGCACTATCCGTACGATGGTCCAGACAATCTCCATGTTGGTAATGGTCTCGGTTTATCTATTTCGAATGTTGGTCAAACAAGTTTAAACTACGCTTCTAATCATTTTAATTTGCATAATGTTCTACATGTTCCTTCCATAGCCAAAAATATCATCTTTGTCTCTAAACTTACTGCCCAAAATCGTGTTTCAATAACATTTTATCCCACATATTTTGTTGTGAAGGATCTATTCTCGGGCAACACCCTTCTTAGTGGTTCACTCAAAGACGATGTCTACACCTGGCCTTCCTCCACAATCACCTCCGCAACAGTCAATCACATGTCCCTTGGCTCGGCCTGGCATCACCGGCTTGGTCATCCATCCGCTTCTGTTTTTCGCACACTTAGCTCTTTGTTTCGCATGGGATCTTTAAACTCTATTTTGGATTTTTGCCATTCATGTTCGGTTAATAAAGCTCACAAGCTTCCATTCAATTGCTCGTCTATTACTTCATCATCCCCGTTAGAGGTTGTGTTTTCCGATGTATGGACATGTCCGGTTTTATCTTTCGATGGGTTTAAATACTATATAATTTTTGTTGCTCGCTTCACTAAATACATATGGTTTTATCCCCTCAAATATAAATCCGACACACTACAAACATTCTCTACATTCAAATCACTTGTCGAGAATAGGTTCAACACAAAAATCAAGACTCTCTACTCGGATAATGGAGGAGAATTCGTTGCCCTCCGCTCCCTCCTCGCCACCTCAGGCATCTCTCACTTCACCTCTCCACCCCACACTCCCGAACACAACGGCTATGCTGATCAACGCCGCCATCGACACATCGTCGAAACCTGTCTCTCTCTTCTCTCCCACTCGGGAATGCCTCATAAATTCTGGCCTCTTGCTTTCTCCACTGCCGTTTATCTTATTAATCGTCTCCCTACTCCTACCCTTCAACAAAAGTCCCCTTTTCTCACTCTTTTTGGAACATTACCAAATTATGACAAATTAAAATGTTTTGGATGCTTATGTTTTCCGTTGTTACGACCGTACACTAAAAATAAAATGGAACCGAGACCTGCAGCATGTGTCTTTGTTGGTTATTCGCTCACTCAAAGTGCATATTTTTGCCTTGACCCATGCACTTACCGCATATACACATCTCGTCATGTGACTTTTGTCGAATCACAATATCCATTCACCCATCTTCCTAAACCAAACACTCATCAGCCTTCCGAACCATATCCCCATCCTCACATTGGGCCCACCACAATCCCACCTCCGCCGCAATCGGCCTCCTTTGTAACCCCTCACCAATCGCCTATACCCACTTCTTTAATTAATCCCTCCCCATTATTTACCCCCCCCCCCCCCCCTACGTCACCTTCTATCTCCCTGGATATGCAGCAACCACCAAATCCCATTAATTCCTCTAATTCAAATCTCACTAACCCCTCTCCTTCCAATCCCACTCCCTCAACTTCCAACTCCCCGGCAAATCCGGCTCCACCCATACATCCCATCCTTAATCTTGAGCCAATTAGTCCCGTGCCCCCTATCCCTTCCCCGCCTCCTTCTCCACGTCCTCTTTCCGAATCAGCCTCACCTCCATCTCTCCCTTCTCCCCTTACGCCCCCACCTCACCAAATAATTACACGATCCAAAAACAATATTTCTAAACCCATCTCCAAACTTAACCTGAACGTCCACCTTTCCACCCACAAAGAGCCACAAAACATCATCCAAGCCCTCAAAGATCCCGATTGGCGGGATGCTATGTCCAAAGAGTTCGATGCCCTATCTTCCAACCATACATAGACCCTCGTTCCCCGGCTTCCATCTCACAATGTGGTCGGTTGCAAATGGGTCTTTCGGGTCAAGACGAACCCAGATGGCACCTTAGATCGGTACAAAGCGAGGCTCGTAGCCAAAGGGTTCCACCAACGTCCGGGATATGACTTCACCGACACGTTTAGCCCTGTCATCAAGCCGGTCACGGTCCGCACGGTTCTCGCTTTATCAGTGTAATCCGGGTGGCCTCTTCGTCGGCTCGACATCAATAATGCGTTCCTCCAAGGTACGCTTACTGAAGATGTCTACATGGAACAACCGCACGGGTTTGCTGACAAATCCCAACCAACGGCAGTCTGTAAGCTCAGGAAGGCCATCTATGGCCTTAAACAAGCCCCGAGAGCATGGTACACCGAGCTTCGGCTCTTCCTTCTCTCCTCTGGTTTCATTAATTCCACCTCTGATGCCTCCCTCTTCATCCTCCGTCACCGTTCCACCATCATATATCTCCTTGTCTATGTCGATGATATTATTATCACCGGCAACAATCCATCACAACTCGAGTCTTTCATCACCGCTCTTGCCACCCGATTTTCTCTCAAAGATCTTGGCCCCCTATCTTACTTTCTAGGTGTCGAAGTCATACCCAACCCGCAGGGCCTCTTCCTAAGCCAACGCAAGTACATCCACGATCTTCTCTCCAAAACCAACATGCTGAATTGCAACCCCGTCTCCACCCCTATGGAAGCATCAGCCTCCCTCACCAAAACTTCCGCCCCTCTCATTGACAATCCAACCGAATACAGGATGATTGTTGGCACCCTTCAATACCTTTCACTCACTCGTCCCG
This sequence comes from Persicaria maculosa, assembly GCA_963922045.1. Classification (NCBI taxonomy): domain Eukaryota; kingdom Viridiplantae; phylum Streptophyta; class Magnoliopsida; order Caryophyllales; family Polygonaceae; genus Persicaria; species Persicaria maculosa. The sequence continues at coordinate 68,054,091 of OY998254.1, forward strand.
ATGTCAGCTTCTCCGTTAATAAACTATCCCAGTTTGTGCAATCTCCCAATAATGATCATTGGGTGGCCCTTAAACGTGTTCTCCGGTATCTCCGTGGAACACTTGAGCAAGGTGTCACTATCCACAAGACCGGCAACCATGTTCTCCATGCCTTCTCCGACGCCGATTGGGCGGGAAACAAGGACGATTACACCTCTACGACCGGTTACATTTGCTTCCTTGGACGGACACCGATCTCGTGGCCGTCTAGGAAACAAAAGACAGTGTCCCGATCGTCGACAGAGGCTGAATACAAGGCCCTTGCTGATGCCGCCTCTGAGCTTCTGTGGATTCGGTCGCTTTTGGGCGAACTAGGCATCAACAACATCCCCCAACCAGCGGTGTATAGCGATAACTTGGGCGCCATTAGCCTTAGCTCCAATCCAGTCTTTCATTCCCGGATGAAGCATGTAGCCTTGGCATTTCATTTCATCCGAGAACAAGTGCAATTGGGTACTTTCCGTGTGACATACGTCCACACCGACGATCAACTAGCTGACTGTCTAACCAAGCCACTCCTCCGGCCTCGTCACAATGTTCTGCTGTCCAAGATTGGACTTGTTTCACCGTAGTCCATCTTGCGGGAGCGTATTAGGAAATAAAATATGTTTAGATAATATTTGTATTTATTTATTTCCAATATTATTGTTTATGTTGAAATGGTCAAATTCAGTTGAGGATTTTCCTCACCACGTTGGCCTTCTACTGTATTATATATTTCTAATCAAGTCAATGGAAGATGAATCTTTTGCTTGATCAAATCTTTTTCTTCTACAAGGGTTACCAGGCAAAATATCTGAAACTCTTGTTTACCACGCGAATTACGCGAAACCTCAGGGTTATCAGGCGAAATTTCCGTAAATAAATTATATTTTATTGAAATTAATATACTTAAAATAAAAAAGTGCATAAAATCATAAAATAATGTCAACATATCTGTCTTATTATTATGTAATTTTTATTAATATTTAGACGACAATCAATCATGGATCCCTAACTTTCTAGTTTTCCTTGTGATTATATTTATTTTAATTCTAAATATGAGTTTACGCAATAAAGTATGATTAGAGTTTAAATATTATGATATGAAATTTTATCTTACACAACAAGAAAAACAGTTTTTTGTGACAAAAAAATTTGTCGCCCAAAGTATATATTTCGTCGCCCAAAATGATTTGTGACAAAAATAATTTCGTCCCCTATTTGTCGCCTTAGCCGCGTCGCCCAAAGTTATGGCGACGAAAAATAAAATTCGTCGCACATAATATACTTTAGCGACAAAGTTCATATCTTGTTGCCCTGTATGTTTTGTGACGAAAATTGGTTTTGTCACCCAAAGTCTTTTAGTATATAGCCCGGATATATAAAGACCCGGGCTATTTTATCCGTTTCATTTTCAAAAAAAAAATCGGACTTTTTAGCCCGGATCTCAAAATAAATCTGGGCTAAAAAGTCTCTTTAAATTTTTTTTTTTTATGATTTCTACGTTGCACCACCTGTGCTCACTCCTCTCTCAACAACCAATGAACAAAAAAATCTTCAAATACATAAATTGCCTTAAATTTCCAAATACATATCAATCAACTTATAAAACCAAACCTATAATTGAATGTCTATCAGTCTATCATTACAATCGATAATTTATATATACTTTCACATGTATTCTACTTTCATCTCTGCAAATCAGCAATCTATGTAATATTTAAGAACTGTTCACCCAAAGTCTTATTCGTAAGGAACTTAATGTTCAAATGTGTGTGACTGCATAGGGGGGGAGGGAGTACAATACCAGTCCTTGCCAAAGTCTTGCCTCCATATGATATGCCCAAAGACGTAACCCTTCCTTTAGGTGTTCAGATTCTTTAACATCTTCTTTAGTGTCACACTTCACTCTCTCCAAGAAGTTCTTCCATTCATCTAATTACCACAAAGGGGAAGAGAGAAGGGTGAGAATTTTCTAAAATGAATCTTGTACCTAATAAAGGGTGTACACTCGCTAAAATAAAGATCTTCATGTATCACTCCTGCTTTCTAACCAACCTGGATAGATCTTTTGCAAGTAAAAAAGGGTGTACACTCTCCATCTTCATTTTGTCTATCCAATTCTTTTAGTGAGAAAGGAACATCCTCGGTGTAGTAAGGAGTCAATACACTGCAAAAGGGATTTCAATGAAAGGGAAGTGAGGAAAGAAAAAGGGTAAAAATAAGGCCTACACTTCCTCTCGTGTACGGGCTGGTACAGCAATAAAATCATCAATGTAGAATTACATATGAAAGAAAGAAGGGCAAGTCAAACAAACATGTCGATATACCACGTAATTCGAAGTATTATACACACAAAGAGGTTTATCAGAAGCAATAGATAAAGATATCAGATCACACAAGTAAATTCTGGATACAGATATGGGATTGTAATATATGAGTTATAAAGCCAGAGTTTGAACAACAACATTCATTAACAGAAATTCTTTAAATTCTGGATCCATTGTGATAGTTTTACAGAAAATCTAGCTACTATATCTCCAAGCAAATCAACTTATTGATCAAAAATCATTAACAGAAATGGAATATATATTATACCATCAAGCTAAATAAGGACAAACTCAACCCACTAAACATACCTATGAAGTAGTAGGACCAAAATCCCAAGCCGAATCTTCTCACATATCATCCATGGGAGTGTCCATGGGAGAGCCTATGGTTCAAAATGCCAAAGAATTTACTCAGCCAATTCATGGATTTCCAACATTCCCTAGATAACATTAACTTGAAAAGGCAAATTGATTGGAGATGAAGAAAGAAAGAAATTGGGTGGATGGAAATTGGAGAGTGAATTATCAGATTAATCAATATTAAAACATGAAAATAGCACGTAATATTCAGCACAATAGTCCATAACAATATACAAGTCATCAAATAACAAAGTCCATAGCAATCAAGAATCAGATATAAAATAGCTTGAGAACCAAAAATTAGTAACGAAATCTGTATGGAGATACTTGTGATGTTGTCAAATCAAATGATAAATGATCATCACTTTCCCTTCACTGGGCACATACACACGAGAGGCCTTTGCCAAGCCATGCAGTTGATCCTGCAACAGCCTCAGCTACAAAAGCATAACCATCAGCAGGCTCTCGTTGTAAAATAGTACAAAGAAAAAATTTAAATTTTAGCTTTGAGAATTGACAGAACTTAATTCCATTTTTTATAACTAAAAAAAAAGACTTACGAGTAGAATTTTGACAAAAAATCAATCATTCGTCAATTCAAGATAACAAAGTTTCTAACCAAATCTTAAGCAAAGTCCAAATAGCAAGAACTCCATGAGTAGTCAGAAGGAGCTAAATATGAGTTCAAGCTTCTAACCATAAATCAAACATCTCAACAGCTCCAGCAAGAGCTGTGATTACATCAACACCACTATGTTGGAAAAACAAGCAATCAGAAAAGGTATTATGAGTTCAAGCTTCTAACCCAGAAATAGCAATACCTTGATGCAAGATGACGGGCAGCAGCAGTAGAGCAATTCATTTCATGTTCAGCATGCAGTACAAAGAGTGTATCTAAAGCACGGGCCAATCTAGGATTTGTTTATACTCTGTTTCCCCTGTATGGTAAAAGACTTTCAGTGAATAATTTGTAAAACAAAAAAAAAACTGAGCTAGAACGATCATATCAGTAGCCCCTATAGAAATTAAAGAGCAATAGAACACACTGATGAATACCAATACCTATAATATCTATGCTAGTCAGAATGATTATATAATAGAGACTGAAACTTAATAATAGAGACTGAAACTTAAGGAGTCTACACATGTACTAACTCAAATATCAATTAGTCGTGGTTATCAATACAAGAAGATAGAACATATAACGAGTCTAGGATGTAAAGGAAGTTCCCTGCATATGAGAGTTTGTCAGAAGGAAGCACCGGAGGTCTTCCCGCCAGTCTCAGATAAGCTAAAGTTGCTATTGTTGGTTCTTGTGAAAGTTATGCATCACTTCTCTTTGTTATGAATAGCTGATAAGATTCATCTACTGAAAGAGAACACAAGATGTGTAAATAGGCGAGACATTTCTAAAATCCCTAAGTTGCGTGAAGTCACAATAACAGCACTACCCTTGGAACTGAAAGCCATCAGATCTCTTAAGAAACTACCAAGTAATTCATCGGACAATATATCATTTAACACTAGGAAAAATAATTTCTTGCTTAGCACCTTATCAAAAAGCTCCCTCTTCATTTCCTCCAAGACCTAAAGATAACATAAACTATTTGGAAAGTAATCAAATCATTACAAAGATCTCAGCTTAGAGTATCCAGAACGATCTCACTGAAGCTTGAACGATCTCACTGAAGCTCCCTCTTCATTTCTTGCTGAAGGATTTGTTTAATCCTTCAGCAAAGTCCTGTCAACTTGCCTTCCTTTATGGTCTTGATCAATCTTGCCACTTCAAAAAATGAATAGAGAAATCACAATGAAAAACAGATACCACGCAAATAAAAAGCCATCTAGAGGTAGACATTAATCAACAGCAAAACCAAAACTCAGCAATTTACAACAATAAAATTACCAGACATCCCGACCTTTAGCAAATTAGGGATGATTTCAATGGACTATGACTTGGGGCCTAGGGTTCCAATGATCTTCTTCTGAAGTATTCCTTGTATATACGCAACTAGTAAGAGTAGTAGTTGGACCATAGTGGATGAATACGTTCATATGCTTTGTGAACTAACTGCACTAGTTTGAAGTTGGAAGAAGTTGGATTAAGTATCATAGTCGAACGGGAACCAAATAAAGCAATTAGATATTGAAATTGAGGTACCTTGAGAACATCGGTATTTACAGGTTCGGAATCAATCAAATCTTCGTCAGCAATATATAATCGTCTCCTCCTCCTTCTGTTGCCCTAACGCGAAGTTGAAACAGAAGAGCTTTGCCGATTGAATAGGATTCGGAACTCAACGACCGATTGAACGATCAATACGAACAACATCAATGGCTTAAACTGCTCTCCAGATCTGAGAGGAGCGGTAGCACATGCTATAGAGAAGCTATGAAAGGAGAAAGAGGAGGACGCAAAAGGAAAACGCAAAGCATTTGGCGGAGGAGAGAGAGAACGGAAGCCATTGGAGACAGCTAATCAGAGGAATTCATGGTAGCGATGGTGGAAGAGAGGTGGGAAGCCATTGGAGACGGATAATCCTCCCCTAGAGAGGAGCGGCGATGAGGAGAGACGAGTGAAGCGAAAGCAGATCCACATCGAGAACCCTAGAGAGAGATGGGGTAGGTTTGGTATTTTGTAAAAAGGTGGGACTCATGGGCGACAAAGATTTTTACTTTTTTTCGCCCAAAATCATCTCATGGGCGACAACTTAAATTTTTTGTAGCCCCCGAGTATTTTTTGGCAACAAACTTTCATTTTTGTCACAAAAAATAGCTTTGGGCGACAAAAGTTAGTTTTGTCATCCAAAATTTAGATTGGGCGATGATACTTCTTTTTGTCACCCTAAATTTATAATTTTGTCACAAAAAGTGATTTTTCTTGTAGTGTTACTAAATATAAAAAGATTATTACTTTAAATTTATTTAAGTTATTGTCAATTAGGATGACCCAAAATTTTATATCTAAAAAAAAATTATGGCTCAAAATTAAATTATTATTTTAGATTAGAATATTTATTGACTTACTAGATTATAGTCTTTGCTAGCTACCTCCTCCAATAAGGCAAAACATATTATTACCGATCCGGACTTTTCTACGAAGAAGCAACTTGGAGTTATGTTTGGCATTTTTGAATGGATATGTAAGTTTCTATATATGTCACATCACATTTGCCTTCAATTTTCCTCATGTCCACTTAGTTTGACCCGTAGATTTATCAAAACCTCGCCCGAAGCAATGGAAAATAAATGGATTGATTGATTATTAATTTCCTAGTCAATTTTGGTTTTACACTCCAACGTACACGACACGCTCTTCTTCGATTCAAAATAGCTCTCATTTCAACTCTAAATAGAATTGATAGCCTAAATTCCATCATCCCGCCCAAAACCCACTCCAAGAAAATGAAGCCTTCTACTCTCCTCGCCGCCGTTTGCGCCATCCTTCTTGCCGTCTCCACCACGGCCGCCTTTAATTTTCACATGACGCCGGCCGATGAACTGGCCGATGAGCTGGCCCGCTATCTCAAGCTCATCCAAAACCATCAACCACCACCTGACGTCACCGAACGCACCCTTCCACGGGGTAACCGTAAATCCAAACCCGGCGTTGACGTCAAGGAGAAACGCAAGGAGGGCAAGGAGTCGGTGACGTGCTCGGTGGCTTGGTATCCCTTCTGTTCGTCGTGCCGCCAGTCCAAGTCCGATGAGAAGTGCCGCAACTCACATAAGCGATTTGTTAAGGCGTGCTTTATGAAAGGATTCCGGGGAGTCACCCCACCACAGCCACAGGACTTCCGCGTCGAAACCCTTTTCAAAAAGTACTGCCCTAATTAACGGCTTTTTAACATGCCTACTTGTTTAAGAATGTGATGTAATTTGTGGAAGTTATCAGGGGGATTTAAAATTTTAAACAGGCCTCTCCAAAAATTAAAGTTGTTGGGTTCTACACAACTTTTATGATTAATTAATAAAATGGATCCTAATCCTACTCTTACAGGCTTCATGAAGATACATTTGCGCTATGTTGATATAATTGCTGTTTGCGTCCTATGGAACGTACACTGAGCCTTTACATTCACCTACTACAAATTAGTTTTTCTCATTATTTATGTTGATTATTATAAGAGGGAATGGTTCAAAGGTAAAATATCTTATGGTGTAAAATTTGTTTAAGGGGTAAAATTTTTTAATGGACCTAATTTTTGTAAGTAAATTGCTAGGGGTGTGCAGAAAAACCCAAAATCGAAAACACGACACGAAAAAACCCGAAACCGAAAAAACACGACACGATAATGACATGAACCGAGAAAACACGGTTCTAAACGGTTCGTGTTCGGATCGGGCAAATCGCCTTGTCGGATACCCGACACGAACCGTTTAAATTTTATTTTTTTTAATTTTTAGATCTGGAGGTAATAATACTTGTATAAAAAAGATCCCATAATTAACAAAGTGTTCAGCTGGCTCAATTGTTTTAAGGGAACGGAGGTATTGGGCTATAATTCAACAGATCTGGGTTCGAATCTCTTCCTCCCTTTTTTTTTGTTTTTTATTTCCCTATTAAATCCCTAATTCTCAAATCCCTATTTTTGTTTTTTATTTCCCTATTTTTTATTTCCCTATTAAATCCCTAATTCTCAAATCCCTAATTATCGTTTTCTCTTCGCCGTCAGACGCCAGTGTTGTTCAATTCCTCCTTCAGTCCTCCTCGCTCAGATCTTCCCTCCTTCCATCCTCCTCGCTCAGATCCGAAGCCCCTGCCGCCGACGCCGTCTCCCGCTTCCTCGCTCAGAGCTTCCTCCCGGTCTCCCGCTTCAACCTCCGTTCACCGTCCCCTGACGCTTCCTCCCTCCGCCTCTCTCTCTCAGATCTCGCTTCCTCGCACCTCGATCACCAACGCCGCCTCCTTTCTCACGCCGGCGGTGTCCCACCTCCTCCCTCGCCGCCGACGCCATCTCCCGCTTCAACCTCCGTTCACCGGCCCCTGATGGCTGACGCTTCCTCCCTCCGCCTCTCTCTCTCTCTCTCTCTCTCTCTCTCTCTCTCTCTCTCTCTCAGATCTCGCTTCCTCGCAACTCAGGTCCTCGATCACCAACGCCGCCTCCTTTCTCACGCCGGCGGTGTCCCACCTCCTCCCTCCTCTCACCAGCACTAGTTGGTGCAGCAACAGCCACCAAGCGACAAGGCCCAGGAAAAAAAAGAATAAAAAAAAGAGAGGGAGAGCCTAACGGATCGTGTTGGATAACACGGGTATCCGACACGGATCCGAATACCTTTACCGTGTCGGATACCCGGTCCGTGGCGGTTCGTGCACGGTTCGTCATATTGGTCATAAACGGTTTCGGGTATCCGACACGGTTAACCGTGTCGTGTCGGATACCCGGTAACGCACACCCATATAAATTGCTAATGGGTCTAATTTAATTACTAATGGACCTAATTTAATTAGTAGAATGTCTGCCCCCTTGCCCATGCGTGTGCCCCCCTTGCCCCCATGGTGCCCCTCTTCTCGGGCCAGATTTTTTTTTTTTTTTTCCTTTTGTCCCAGATTTTTTTTTTCGTGTTAACACTTTCTGTTGTGCAAGTATAACTTGCTTTTGTGCACATATAACATCCTAATGTGAAAAAATAACTTTATTTTGTGCAGACATAATAATTCACTATGGGGTAAATAGGTAAATGTGCATATTTCAATTATAAAAATTTATAATTGAAATATGTTTAATTTATGGGTAAATTGGTAAATATGTCTAATTTTATGGGTAAATGCACTTTTTCCTGTTTTCGACACCTTTTGTTGTGCAAATATAAAGTGTATAAATAAAATGATAAAGTGCAAGAATAAAATCACGATGTGTATGAGTAATAATATGAAGTGCACAATTAAGGTTATTGTTAATGTGTTTTGAATCATTTTTCATCGGCGTTGCATCGGGGGTCCGGAGGGAGGACTTATCATCTATTTGTTTGAGGGGATTAAGAGGGCTGAGATGCCCAACTCCTGTTCGCATGAGGGTGCTGCTTGCTATTTTATCTTCGTTTTTTGCTACTTACATCCATTTCCCTCGCTTCCAATGTGTCATATGTGTCATTAAAAGCCTATTAGCTCAAAATGGGAGAGCAGTGTGTCTACGTACAAAGATGCGGGTTCAAACCCCGTATAGGCTATCTATGTGGTATCTCTTATTATGTTTCTCTTCGTGAATAGTATAAGGTGCAAAAATAAAATTATAATGTGCATTTGTGCAACTGTGAAGTGCATTTGTGCAACTGTGAAGTGCATTTGTGCAACTTTAAAGTGCATTTTGTGCAACTTTAAAGTGCAAATATAAGAACATAAAGTGCAAAAATAAAATTGCAATGTGTTGGTGATTTGTGAAAAGTCATCAATCCATTTGTCTGAAATCATAAATGTTAAGTGTGAGGATTACTAATAGCATCACTCGGGCTTAGGGTGTGCGGGAGGCACGACCCATGTGATCGGCCCTAAGTAATTATAAGATTTTAAGGGGAAAGGAAATCATGAGGAAAGACTCATGCGATGATATCAACATTGACAAAGTTGGTCTTGAGCTTGTTCGGATGCTTTCCATAAAAGTAAGCAATAGGGATATGCTCGGTATTCGATCTAATATGGTTATGATCAAGTTTTGTTCACTTATAGTGAGTTAAATTACCGTCTCATGATTTGTAAAGGAAGATATTAAGCTCTAAAGCCTTGGTGCAAAATTTGAGAGCTACCCGAGCTTCGGAACTCCAAAAATGACCTAGCTCTAATTTTGAGCTTGACTGAGGTTTTAGCTTCGTTGAGGCTTTAGCTTAGTCATTTTAGTTGCATGGTAGCTACACCCAGCTTTGTATAAATGTCATGCACATGTTATATTTTATGAGTGACCTAGCTCCACCGTGCTAGCTCTGTCATGTTAGCTTGTCCTTAATTGGACTGGTTCTTATTGGGCCTTTATTGGGCCAGCGGTTGGGGGTAGTTATTGGAGGGTAACCGCCCAACCACCATAACTACCCATAACCACCAATAACTTCCAATAACTACCCATAACCACCCAAAAACTACCACCCCAATTTGCCTATAAAAGGCCTTTGCCATCCACTTGGAAAGGCATGAGTTTTCCGATATCTCTCTCAATCGGAATAACAAACACTTAAAACACAACAAGGTATGTATATATGTAATAATGAAATGGGATCCCACCCTTTTATTGTATAGGAAACGTTTTATTCCACAACTTTATTGTAGTGCAACCCTTTGGCATATAGGGGCAATAAACGTTGAAGGAAAACTCGATTTATTTGAGTGACTCGTTTGCCATTATCCAAGCCATTTTATATATCTTTTCTAAAGGGCTTAAACACTTAATTTTGTCGCCTAAAAGAATTCGGTGGAGATTGCCATATTTGCCTACTCCCTCGGGATTACCTTTCGAGGTCTACCCATGAGATTAGCCTTTTTGGGTCTACTCAAATTGTCTTGATTATCCACAAGGACAAGAACCGAATTTAACTTCAACTCATTAAAACAACATTACCTATAAACCTAACATAATGTGCACATTTAGAATACAAGTGTGCAAAAGTATGATACAATTGTGCAAATTTAAACTACAATTGTGCAAAAGTAAGATACAATTGTGCAGATTTAGAATACAATTGTGCAAAAGTAAGATCATAATGTGCATGAATAAGACAAAAGATGTGCTTTTGAAATCGATGTTTTAATTTTTTTTTTTTTTTACTTTTGAGAGTTTGGGTTCACCTTTCGCATAATTTAGGTTGATAGATGTGAGCTTGAAATCGATTTTTTACGTATAAACTTTTAAAATTAAAGTGCATAAATAAAATTAAAATGTGCATAATTAAGGTTAAACAGTGCATAACTAAGATTATAATGTGCATGATTAACAATTTGCGATTGTTGCGCTCTTGTCTATTATGTAACCTATGTGGGATTTGAACCCACATCTTTGTGCAAAAGCACATTGCTCTACCAATTGAGCTAATAGGCTAAATTATGATTTTCATGCTAAAATAGAAGAACCTAATCGACCTAAAGCATATCACAATAAAATTCTAAAATCCAATTAGCTCATGATTCCCAAACAATTTGACAATGCTATGAACATGAAATTAGCTCCAAATCAACCCAACATCACAACCATATCATCAATTTCAATCAATTTGGATGTTGGCAAAAAAACCTCAAATTCTAAAATATATCGCAATAAAATTCTAAAATCCAATTAGATCATGATCCATAAATAATTTGACAATGCTATGAACATGAAATTAGCTCCAAATCAACCCAACAACACAACCATATCATCAATTTCAGTCAATTTGGATTTTGGCAAAAAAACCCCAAATTCTAAAGCATGTCGCAATATAAAATTCTAAAATCCAATTAGCTAATGATCCATAAACAATTTGACAATGATATGAACATGAAATTAGCTCAAAATCAACCTAACAACACAACCATATCATCAATTTCAATTAATTTAGCTTTTGACAAAAAGCCCCAAATTACGTTCCTAAATCAAACCCTAGATTTTCAATCTCAACCTAAATCATTCAAACAATCTAAATAATTGTAATAAACAAGTTTAGGGGTAGAAACCATACCAAATATAATTTTAAGTTGTGCAAATATAATATTATGTTGTGCGTTTATTAACTACGGAATAATTTTGTAATTTATTAAATTTAGATAAGGGCGTATTTGGGAAGAAAGGGAAAATATGGGCCAAAAATTGTAATTTGATCATCATTTTCCTCCCATCGATACTGTAACACTGTAACCCTCTTCATAGAAACGACGGTTGCACAATGGACTTCGGCAAACTCCCGGTGGCAGTCTAGGGCACGGCGGAGCAAGGGGGAGGCAGATACGGGACCGTGGTGGTGTGGCGAGTCCGTTGGGGTGGTGGATTCGGTGGCGGGAAGGCGGCGAATCGGTGCTTCGGTGTCGCAGGGAAAGGTGTAGTGGTCTGGCGATTCCAATGTTTCCGATGGGGATTCCGGCTATTGCGAGGAGGAGACGCCGGATACACGTCTGTCTTGTCGAATTGACCAATGCACGATGCTCGATTCCGGCGATTGTGAGGCTTCCGGCGATTGCAACGATTCCGACGATTACGACGAGTGATAGATTACATAGGTCTCATATTGTATAGTGGGCTAAAAGCCCATTAAGGCCCAATACCTTTGTAACCTATATATATGTTATATCAATGAATGGAAACCCTCAAGGAGGACATTACAATCAATCTCATAATCTCACATGGTATCACAGCCTTTTCTTCCTCACGGAACCCTATTTTGATCCTCCCGCCCCACCCCTTCTCTTACCGTCGCCGACGTCGACTCCTCACCGCCTCCCTCCCCCTCTCTCTCTCTCTCTCCTCGCCTCACCGGCCTCCCCCTCGCTCACGCTCTCGAGCGGCTCTCTCGCTCTCGCTGATCCGCTCTCGCTCTCGCTGGTAGGCTCTCGCTATCTCGTTTCCTTCCGCGCAAAAAAAAAAAAAAAATTATGTCGGACCTCATCTGTTGCGCCTACGGCCGCGCCCGCGGCATCGACCTCTGCGGCGACCGCCGACCGATGAAGCGTCCACGACACCCGAGGACTCGCGGCCCTCCTCCTTCGACCGCCGCTCCTCGATGGTCCCCGGTGCCTGGCTTCAACCCTCATTGGCTTCACTCCGGCTCTCCTGCCCTGCGACCTCAGGCCTATCTGACATCGTCTGATCAAGACTATGTTCCGCCGGCTGGGCATCACGCCTTCTCCTCTATGCAGCCGACGTCTTCAGACTCTTCTTGGTACATGAACACTGGTGCCACCTCCCACATGACGAACTCTTCAGGTAACCTCTCATCTATTTCTTTTAAGGGTCCTGCACACTCAATTATCGTCGGAAATGGTGGTCGTCTTGCTACTTCGGGGATTGGCCACGCCACATTACAGACCCCAACCCACCCACTACACCTTAACGATGTCCTCATTGCCCCAAAGATTGTCAAAAAAACTTATCTCTGTCCGTCGGTTCACTACTGATAACAACGTTTCCCTTACGTTTGATCCCTATGGTTTCTCTGTGAACGATCTTACTACGGGGGTTACTCGAATGAGATGTAACAGCACCGGGGAGTTCTAACCTGTCACACCACCTCCCGTGTCCAGTCAGTCATGTCCGGTCGCCCTCTCGGCATCGTCGTCCAGCCTGTGGCATGCACACCTGGGCCATCCCAGTGCTGCCGTTCTAGATGTCCTCCGTTCTCAGAGCCTTGTCACCTGTCCTAAAGACCCATGCTCTGGTTTATGCTCTTCCTGCCAACTAGGCAAACATGCCAGACTGCCGTTCCAACGGTCTTTTACCTCTACCCTTGCTCCCTTTGATATCTGTTGGAGGGTAAAAATTGACGAATCTTTTTCGATTCACGGTTTCAAATTGTCGCATTCATCACATATCAAACAATGTGATAAATTTCCTTCAAAATTAAATACAAGGCCTACAAATCGGGCCTAAAAAAAATCCATTATAAGCCCAATACTGTCAGGCCCAAAGATGTCGAAAAAGGCTGAAATGGGAGGTTACTGAGTGGTAACTGTATTCCTAATTACAAGTGCAGTTAACAAAAAAAAACTGCATAAAAGAAATGAGTACAGTTATTTTGTTCGTGGCCTAAGTGAATGATAACTGCCCCCTATTCCTCTATAAAGAGTCTGCCTGCAGTTTCTTCTGGTTTTTTCCCAAGCACCCACCTGCAAACACATCAACAACAAAAGAAGGGTTGGCTTTTTTCCCTTTTGGGCTATTCAACTGCAAAACAAAGAGCAGTTTCCTCCTGATTTCTTCTCCCTTCTGGCACTTCCGTTTGCTAAACAGAAGCAGCAAATACAGCTTTCCTTCTCTGCCTGGGTGCACCTACAACAACCCATAAAACAAACAAAAATCAGCAAGAAGAAGAGGAAACTGTAGAACAAACAAAAAAAAAACAGCAGAACTCTTCAAAGGCCAAGACAAAGGGTAGAAATCTATCTTCTTTTCTTTTCTTTGTTTTGCAGGAACAAATAAGGATTGCAATGGAGAAGACCAACCCGGGCTTGGGTTCATATGCTCTCACCTAGTGTTTGGGCTCGTAATAGGCTTGAAAGTATTTTCTTTCGCCTAGAGACCATCACGTAATAGGTTGAGAGCATCGACTATCGTAGTTGGCTTGAAAGTATATTCTTTCGCCACTACATTCGATCCCGGTGTGGATCGGCTCATAGCGCCGAAAGGCTGCCGGATTTTGCCCGGAATTCACAATCAAATCAATCGCCGAATTCCATCAGCTATAAGTAAAACGGATATGGGGATGAAGTGTTGCCGGAATTTTCCTAGAAGGTTTTTGATTACCAGACAGTTTTGGGTGGTGCCTTATACTAAGAATGGAGGACTGCCGAGATATACTGAGCAAATGCTAATTTAATTATAAATGGATTTGTTCCTGCCTTCTATCCTTCAATTAAAACCACAAAAAAAAAACAGAGCCTACAAATGTTCTTCAATTGCTACCAAATTGCAATTCGCAGGCTAACCTAAACTGTCTCCGGTTGCTACCAAATTGCAACTAGTCTAAATTGGTGATTAAAAAAAAAAGAAGGGGAAAGTTGGTTAAAATTAAGGGGGATTCATTGAGGAATCGTACCATGGAATCAGCCGAAGTGGTACTGGCCTCGATTATGCCACGACGCGTTCGGAGCTTCGTCAAGTCCCGCACAACTTCCCGCATCTTCACCCGCTCAGAAGCGGGAGCTTCTGGCCTCCTTTTCCGGTTGTCCCAAAAGAAAAAAAAAACCTAGAACTCTTGCCATCTTCAAATCAAGGGCAAATTTCAGGGTTCAATTCACCTGCTTCCTCCCTAGCCTGGAAACCCACCAAAAAAATTACAAATTTTAAAAATCAGTCAAACCCCGAAATTGTGTACTCAATTAGAGGTTGATGAAGGAGGAGATTCGAATTTTGGAGCAAAAATCATCCAGATATTGAATCAAATAGCAGATTTGGGGTCGGAACATTTTCGAGCAAAAACCCTAGAAAATATCTGTCTAGGTACCTTTGATCAGTGCATCTTTGGATCACTCTGAATTGTCGACGCTCGATTCGCATTGCTCCCGCTCCGCCCACTCTTTCCGGTTGTCCGAGCCCTATACTGCCCAGCTCCGGCGGCTATTGATGAGGGAGAGAGCCGAGAGGCGAGAGGCGAGAGCCGAGCCGAGCAACTGGTTTCGTTCTCAAAATAAAAAGAGAACGGAGATGTCAAAGCTAAGCCAATTGAAATAAAATCTTTGCTTTTGTTAAAAAATACGGGCTGTATTCAATTTGATAATGGGCTTGGACCCATTCATTTTAAGAAATTAAGTTTGCGGATAATGTGAATAACAATTCACATTTGAAACAAATTCGGTTATCAAATTTATTTAATTACGAGACCTACCCACTAAAATATATGAATTATAATTGGCACAAATTAAGAATTCGAGTTTGATCAAAATATAAAATAAACTCATCAAATATTCTTTGCCAATTAATTCTAGTGGGTCAATCTCAAATCGGCTTCGATAAAAACGGAGTCACAACCTCAAATCAAGTTTCATCAAATATAAACTTGGTTTCTAGGCAGAACTACGTAAAGACTTGATACTCTTTTACGAGTTACGTAGGAAATCCGGTATCAAATTCAATATATATCGGATTCAGTCGTCCGCCTCTAAATTCACTTCTAAATGAATATGAGGTCAAAACCAAACAAAATCAAATTGGTTCCTTCTTTTTGAGAACTACGCAAGATTTGATCCCGTCCAAACGGGTACGTAGGTAGCTCGACATAAAGCAAAAAGCTCGTTGGGTTCAATCGTCAAATAAAAATTAAATCGGTTCGTTTAGAACTACGTATAGACTTGATACTCCTTTACGAGTTACGTAGGAAATTCGATATTAAAATTCAATATATATCGGATTCAGTCGTCAACCTCTAAATTCCCTTTAAATGAATATGAGGTTAAAATCAAACAAATTCAAATTGTCCATTCCGACTCGATATAAAGCTTCTGCTCGTCGAGTTCGATCACCACTCTCAAATGATCTTACGATCAAATCCAATCAAATACAAATTCCTATTTGTCCCGAACTACGGTGACTTGATTCCACCAAACAAGTGGATATGTAGGAAACTCGGTGTAAATCAAATTCTCACCGAGTCCAGTCACACCAAAACGTTCAACCAAATCTCCTCAAATTCACTTTTCGACTCTAAGTCGTCCCAAAAATTAAATTTCCGTCAAATCAAAAGTGTCTCATCTGACTCGACACAAAGCTCCCGCTCGTCAAGTCTTGTCACAACCAAAACTTCAAAAACCTAAATACCAAATTCAAATTTGTCATTTTCAAGAACTACGTGCAATTTGATCCCTTCCAAAAGGGTACGTAGGAAACTCACAGACGAGTTCAATCAGAACCCCCAAGTTGACTTTTCAGTCAAATATCAAATCAAATCAAACTCCACCATCAAAATCAAGTCATTTTCTATGCAAATGATAGGCGGGTTACTTGAGTTACCCTTTCGAGAAGGTGGGCTCAGGTTACTCGGGTGGAGTGTTGTTCGAGCTACCCTTCTTAGAAGGTGGGTTTGAACTTCATCCTCTGATGCATACAAGAAAACGAAATCAAATCCAAACCAAATCAAAGCAAACACCAAATCCAAAACACTCTGAACTACGTAAGGCTTGATTCTCTTCCAAGAGATACGTAGGCAACCCATTAAAATACGGGTGCAGCCCAAATCACCAAAACCACTTAAATCTTGGTATCGATACGACTTCGAATCAAGAGGATAACCAAAAGGGGTCGAACTCAAATATTAAAAAATCAAATAAAATGTGTTGTACGATTATTGTGCATTTTTGTCCAACAATATCATTCACAGCGACATTTGGACCTCTCACGTGCCTAGCAAGGAGGGTCACAAGTACTACCTCTTGTTTCTTGATGATTACACTCATTACTTATGGGTCTTCCCGTTGCATTTCAAGTCCCAAGTGTTTCCTATCTTTGTCAGTTTCCATACCTACATCAAAACACAGTTTCACATATCCATCAAATGTTTCCAATGTGACAATGGCCGTGAATTTGACAACAAAGACTTTCACTCCTTCTTTGCCGCAAACGGGATCTCTTATCGCTTGTCTTGCCCCTATACTTCTCAGCAGAATGGAAAGGCAGAAAGAATCATCAGAACCATTACCAACATGATGCGCTCTCTCCTCTTCCACACATCTATTCCCCTTCCCTATTGGCCTCACGCCTTATCCACCACATGTTATCTCCTAAACATTCTCCCTTCCACTACCCTACATCATCGCTCGCCAGCTCAGGTACTTTATTACGCCGAGCCTTGGTATGATCACCTTCGTACCTTGGGTTGCTTGTGCTTCCCTAATCAGTCATCCACCGCCCCCACAAGCTTTACCCACGCTCTACCCCTTGTGTCTTTCTTGGCTACCCGTCTGATCATCGCGGTTACATTTGCCTCGATATCAAGACTCACAGGATCATTCTCTCTCGTCATGTCACCTTTGATGAGTCGCGATTTCCTTTCGCGTCTCCCACACCCCCTGTGTCGTCGACAGAGTCTGAGTCACCATTCCTTCACTTCATTCTTACCCAGAGCTCTCCCGGTGCTCCTGCGTCTCCCCCTCCCCCACCTCCCCCACCACCCCCTACCACCAGACCACACACCCGCAGCGTCTCCGGTGTCTTCAGACCCCGTCAGATCATCTCCATGACCACCGACCATCACCCCGCTATCCACCTCCCATCACCGCGCCTAACAACCTCGCCTCACCTACGTGCGGCGCCCGCCGCAGGTCATGCGGCACCCGCCGCATGTACAAATGCGGCGCCCGCCGCATTATACCCTTCCCTGGCGGCGCCCGCCGCATTATACCCCTCCCTGGCGGTGGCCGCCGCAAGTCATGTGGCGCCCGCCGCAACCCTCGCCGCCTTTGATCCGCCCGCCGCCTCTTCCACTTTCTTAGCCCCTCTTGCCCCCGTCCTTCCCGACTCCCATTCACCCTCTGCCCCCACCCAGACGTCCCTCTCTTCCCTTTTCCCACCTCCCACAAACTAGCCCTCCTCGACCTGAATTGGCAGGCGGCTATGCTCGACGAATACAGGGCCCTTACGAAGAATGGTACTTGGGTTCTTGTTCCTCGCCCTCCTGAGGCGAACGTCATTCGCTGTATGTGGCTCTTTCGTCACAAGTTCCACTCTGATGGGACATTGGAGTGCTACAAGGCCCGTCTTGTGGTGAACGGCAGATCTCAGCAGGCCGGTATTGATTGTGATGAGACCTTCAGCCCTGTGGTCAAGCCTGCCACTATCCGAGTGGTCCTGAGTCTGGCTCTGTCGCGCAATTGGGCCATCCATCAGTTAGATGTCAAGAACGCCTTTCTACATGGTCATCTGAACGAGACAGTTTACATGTTTCAACCGCCGGGGTTTACTGATGCTGAGCGTCCAAAGCATGTCTGTCTCCTCAAGCGCTCTCTATATGCTCTGAAACAGGCTCCGCGGGCGTGGTTCCAGCGTTTTGCCTCTCATTTGCTCCGTTTGGGTTTCACTGGCAGCCGTTCGGATACGTCTCTGTTTATCTATCGCAGAGGCTCAGACTTGGCATTCCTGCTGCTTTATGTCGACGACATCATTCTCACCGCCTCTTCTGATGCTCTTCGGACGTCTATAATCTCGCAGTTGAGTGCGGAATTCGCCATGTCTGATCTGGGTCAGCTGTCTTACTTCTTGGGAGTTGCTGTTCAGCGGCATGCGTCTGGTCTGTTTCTCTCACAAAGTAAGTATGCTTCTGAGATCGTTGCTCGGGCTAAGATGGTCAACTGTAATCCCGTCGCGACCCCAGTCGATACATCCAACAAGCTCAGTGCTCATTCTGGTCCTTTGGTTGACGGTCCCACACTGTACAGGAGCCTCGTTGGTGCTCTTCAGTATCTCACTTTCACCAGGCCTGATATCAATTACGTCGTTCAGCAGATCTGCTTGTTCATGCATGCCCCTAGGGAACCTCACTTTCAGGCTTTGAAGCGGATCATTCGGTACATCAGCGGCACCCTCGAGCTCGACACCACCATCACTCCTTCCTCTAAGCTTGATCTTACGGCTTACACTGATGCGGATTGGGGTGGTTGTCCAGACACACGTCGCTCCACGTTTGGTTACTGTGTCTTCCTCAATGACACTCTTGTATCTTGGTCAGCCAAGCGTCAGTCCGTCGTGTCTCGCTCCAGCGCTGAAGCCGAATACAGGGGTGTTGCCAACGTTGTCTCCGAGTGCTCTTGACTCCGCAATCTCCTGCTTAAGCTACGATGCCCCTTGCAGAAGGCCACTCTGGTCTACACTGACAACGTCTCCGCCGTTTACCTGACTAGCAACCCAGTCCAACATCAACGCACGAAGCACATTGAGCTTGATCTCCACTTCGTCAGGGACAAGGTTGCCATTGGACATGTCCGGGTTCTACATGTCCCGTCCTCATACCAGTACGCTGATATATTCACCAAGGGTTTACCTAGACAGTTGTTCATTGATTTTCGTTCCAGTCTCACTGTACGGACCCCCCCCCCCCCGTTTCGACTGCGGGGGTTTGATAGATTACATTGGTCTCATATTGTATAGTGCGCTAAAAGCCCATTAAGGCTCAATACCTTTGTAACCTATATATATGTTATATCAATGAATGGAAACCCTCAAGGAGGACATTACAATCAATCTCATAATCTCACAACGAGAAATATTCCGGCGATTGAGACTTCGCGCTACCCGATGGTCGATGCCCTGCCTCTTGCCATGCTCGATGCCACCGCCTCGGCGCCTCCTGCCATGGCCGCTTCCGTGTTCTGTGCGCAGAGGGAGAGATGGCAATGGAGGACGGCTCATATTTTTTTTACCCAACCGGTTCGGTTTTTTAAAAAAAAAATAGGACGCGGATCCGGTTTTCCAAAATTTTACACCTTAAGAATATTTTACATTTTAACGCTTCCCTATTATAAGATGCATGTTTATTTGCGCTTATTTATTACTATTGAGTGTGAAATTATTTTTAAAATGCTGATATTTTAAAAACTTATAAAAATCTCAAATCCACCGATATTTAGATGGAGGGAGTATATCATAAAACTTGCTTTGAATATATCGTTTTTAACTTAAAATTTTATCCATTGGAATTTTTTCCTCCAATACTCCATAAAGGAGATTTTCTCACACATTAACATCCACAATGGCAAACACGGAATCAGTAAATAAATTTTAGGTAGACTGAATAGACTAAATTTTTAATATATTCAAATTTTTTAATAACAAACTCTTATTTTAATAAATAAATAGTTGGGTGGTCCAATCCACCCCTAATTACGTGCATGCTCAGTAGAAACCTTTCTCTCCATTTCTCATTGATTGTTAATTGAATTTCCTAATAAACCCATCTTGTCACACTTTTCCATTTCATCCTCACCAGAAAAACAATGAATGATATATTATAAAGACACTTGATATCATTTGTTTAGGATATCATATGATTGGTTTCAGTTTTAAGAAGATTCTAAGTATATCGGGTAACTCAAGATTTGAGAGATTATTTGAGAAGGTTCTCCAAATTAAATGAAAAGGTAAATGAGAATTGAGAAGTCTACCCTCACCATTTGGACGGTCTTACACGATAAAGCGTACTTAAACGTACCGTCAATATCTGTCTCTCTCTCTCTCACACACAGAAACTATGCTTGACTAAGGTCATCTTCCACCATAGGCTATAAAATAAATTTTGACCTTTTTTCCTTCCATTATAGGTTAAAATGGATTTTGGCCAAAAACTTTTTGCCATATTTCCAAAATGAAGGCCAAATTTGACTTGAAATTTTTAAAGCCAAATGTGAATTTCACCCTTTTTTATTTATTTTTAATTGTTTAATATTAATATAAATTTATAAATTACACAATTAATTGTATATAAACTATCTAATTATAGTTTTTATCAAAACTAAAAGTTATAGTTTTGTAAAGATATTGATGAGTTCTTTGATATGACTATAATATTTAATATCAATAAATCTACGAATTACCAAACTTCACATAGAGGGAGACTCGAGTATAATTATCGACCATCTCAACAAAAAAAAAACAAAATATCCATGGGAAATAGAACTTATTTTGTCGGATATTACAACTCTGCTAACAAATATGGAAAGTGTTTCTTTCTCCATGTACCCCGATCAGGTAATAGAGTGGCTAATAAGGTTGCACACCTTTGCCACTCTGCCTGGGGTACTAATATTTAGAATGATCCTGGTCTTCTTGACCTCATCTGAAAGAATGCCTTTGGGTAGAGTCTTTCTCCCCCGAATTTTTTCCTAATAAAAAAAAACTATAATATTTAATATGTTTGGATTATATTTGCATAAATAATATCTTTAGAAAAACATATTCATTTTTTATTATTATATCTTCATCAAAATCATACCTCACAAATAAATATCGAGTTGCATAAACTACTTTATTTGAAAATAATAATAATAATAATAAATTCCTAAACACATCAAAACCATAATACGAAGTAATATCTAATATGATTGCAAATTAATATCACTCCCTCCAAAATCATTCCTTGTTTCGAGGTCATCACACTAATCGTCGCCATGCGAATTTTTAATGGCTTGTTCAAAAGCTACTAGGGAATTTTGAATGTATATAAAAAATTTCACAATGATATACATCGTGTGATTCACTTTGAAATTAGTTAAAGTTAGTACACCAAATGTATTAGGCGATGTATGGAATCAATGAAAATAGGCATCAATTTATAGATAGTAATAAGCTAAAATTGACTTATGAGGGAAACCAAAATAATAGATGGTAGGTTAAAAGAGAATATTCTATAAAATATTTCTTTTTAGTAGACCATTTTTCATGGTAAATTTGGCATACGGAAGAAGATGACCTAAGGACTTTTCCCTTTAAAAACAAAGCTACCGTTGAACAAATCAACTTCAACCATAGAGTTAGTTATCTTTCATTAATTGGTCTATCTCCATTTGATTTGAACCCAATTCTTTTGTCTTGTTCGAAAAAATATAAAAATAACTTTTTTTTTATCCCACACCATTTAATCATTTAGATCATCTTCAAAAAAAAAATTCAAAATTTTTCTTAAATGAAAAAAACTAATATAATCCCTACGCCATGACGCGTATTTTTTATAAATAAAATCATAATAATATAACAAATTACTATCAAATAAAATAAAATATGATTGATTCAATATTTTGATTTGAACCAATTGATTAGAAAATGTATAATGTACTAAGGAATAAATTATAGGCTAATTTAATGTTTAAAATTGAAACAATTGATTAGAACATAAAAAAATCTATTTTAATTTAATTGGTTAAAAACCTTATAATTATGATGATGATGACACTTCATAAAAAATGCTTCTCTTTTAATAGTTAGTTATATATTATAGATATATAGATAGATAGATTATAAATTATAGATAAAAGATATATACTCCATCCGTTAAGAAAAATGTACATGTCATTCTAACATTTTTCATACTCTCTAAAACGCACAAACAACTCCATATTATAAGGGTAATTTTGTAATCATCAAAATAGTAATTTTGTAAAGTAAACACCAAAATATCTAAAATGATATGTTTTTATTAATAAAATTCACTCTTTAAAATGACAGGTTTTGCTTTACACTAAGAGTATTTTTCAAATTATTTTTCCCTAAAAAGCGTGTTAAAAAAATTAAGCAACCTATATTTTGAGATAGAGGGTGCAGTTTTCTTTTGATATTTTTTAAATAATATTCTTTATGCTATATATAACCACAATTTATGTATTTTTTCCAATATATATTTAAAATTTTCTTTTTGATAAATATACCTTTTATTTTTTTATCGCAGAAACATCGGGTATCAATAAATAAATAATGCATACAAACAAGTGCGGATGGAGGGGTGGACTAGTATATGCTCCAACCAACCCCATTTTTCTCCATTTCTATCAAATATGAAAATTTGAGTGGTTTGGTGGTTGAGTAAATTTCTTTTCTCTCTTTCTTATCCCCGTTCACATCTCTATCATTACATATTTTTCCCCCTTTTCTTTTTACTCATTTAATAAACACTCTAATTTTATAGAATAATTTAGCCTACACCTTGAAATTTCTTTTTTTCTGGATCCGTCCCTATGAACAAATCAACCACAGATAAACTGGAGTCTGCTCCAACCCGTCCCATTATTCAATAAATGAAGGGTTTTATTAATAAAATTATGCGTATAAGAAATATATCGATTGCTTAACCTATTTTTTTGTTTGATCTTAATTGCTTAACCTATTTGAATTGTAATTTCTGGTTCCGTGTTGGATACAAATCAAGGATAGGTTAATATGTTAAAACAGGGCTAAGATATAACTCCTCAATACAAATCAAAGAATGAAGTTATTGATTTTTTTCTAACCTATACACTCTAAGAACATGTAATGAACTAGGTTAGGGATTCGAAGATTTAGGGAAGAAGGACCAGTTTCAAATTAAATAGAGACGATCATTTAGGAGGGGAAAGGGTAAGGGAGAAAGGAAGGTTTCTGTATTTCATTTTTTGAGCCCCCGATTATACAGCAGCCTTATAAGCTTCATTTCTTTTTTCAATACACTTGGGCCTTCGGCCCATTACAGATGAAGGCCATGACTCCTTACCACTATTCTAAGCCCATTACAGAACATTGGCTAATTAATCATTTAAATTCGATAATGATTTTCTTAGACACACTAAAATCAGCAAAATTATAAACACAATCAGAAATAAGTTCTCAAAGTCTAAATTGCTCGTTGATTTAAAGAAATATAACTCCGAGTTTCCATCCGATTTTAGATTTTTTTGTAAAGAGATTTACAAATATAAGTGGATTGACTATTTCTCATTTTCCCAATTAACGAATCCCAACAAAACGGTTAATCGACTCACTCATTAGAGTCCGACACATCTTCCTATAGTTGTGATCTAGAGTTTCAGAGTCTCGTCTGCAAAGGCGCTTTTGGGTGATGCTACAACCAACGTTGATACACCCCAAATCTTCGTCTGTACCTAAAGGAAAAAAAAAAAAACAAATCCCAACAAACTTCAACAACGAGCTTGCTCCAAAGTTGCTCATTGATTCAATGCACTCATGACTCGTCGTTAAAGCTCAGCGGGACAGGCTTAAGTTTCATGGGCTGGACTAGAGCTAAAAGTACAATTTAGTCAGGCTCGATGTATTGCTAAAATTGGGTTTCAAGCTGGGCCTGGACCTATCTGCAGCTCTTAAATACACAAATATTTTTTTTTTTTTTTTTTTTTACAGTAGGTACAGAGTAGATCGACATGCGATCTTGAAGCCATTCGAAGATAACTTGTTAGACCCTATGCGATCTTGAAGCCATCCGAAGATGACTTGTTAGACCCTACGCAGAGGGTCGGCAAACCAAAGAAAAGAAAAAAATAAAATAAAAAACAACTACAAAAAAACTAAAACAACTCGAAAATTAGAACCCAAGTGTCTTGAGATCTTGTCCGAAGGCAGCTGACATGCAAGACAAAGCAAAAGTTGAGATGATTTTGGACAGCTTCAAACCTTCAGGCCACCATCAACTGGGTAATTTTTGGTTTTTCGAATTTGAGGCTTTTTTTGGGGGGAGGAGGGGGGGGGGGGGGTTGTCATATTTGGAAGGGATAAAATAATCTTTGGGTTTTTCGATTTGGGGAAAGAGATGGGTTTGCATATTGACTCAGTGGAGCGGATGTGCTCAAGGGTTGTGGAGGAGTGCGAAGGCATGGATGGCGAGGCCGGAGCCTCAGGATCTTGCTCTTGAAGTAGGCCACACGTCGCCCATGGATGGCGAATCGCCGGAGGCATGGCCGCTGCGGAGGGGGTCGACGGGGAATAGACCGGTACCCAGCGGCGGAGGCAGTTGGATTTAAGAGGAGGGAGATGAGCACTTGTGGGGCTGCTGCACAGGCCAACGGATCCAACAAAGGCGGCGGCTACTGAAGTCCGTTGGGACTCGTGACCGGGGGTCGTGTGCACACGTGCGCCCTTGCGCTAATAGCCTAGCACATAAGCCGACCGGGGTTCCATCAGCCTAGGTCGTGTGCACGCGTGCGCCCTTGCGCTAATAGCCTAGCACATAAGCCGAGTGGGGTTCCATCCTAAAACCAATTGGCAATAAGAGGAGTAACTCACTAGCTTATATACTAACGCTTCTTTGTTTATAATGTCGATGTGGGACTTACAACCCTAGTTCATCCAAAAACTCAACTCGTTCGTCTAAATATTCAACCGGCCAATTTCAATGTGAAATCCTCAATTCAAATCTTTACGGTTTCATTCTTCAATTCTGTCAATTTTTATTAAAAAAAAACCCAAATGCTCATTCTTGTTTGAAGTGAAGATTACAAAACCAAATTAACCCATTAACCAATCGATAGTATTAATCAACCCTAATTAAGTGACCGTGATTGTGACAACAGTGGCAATATTTGAACAACACTAGAAGATTGTGGAAGCTCTGATGAATTATCATTCAGAGGATATCACATTATATAGACAAATATGATTACAGAAGAGATAAGAACAAATCTTTACATATCGTAATATACAAGGATAGTATAAACAATAATATATCATATCTCTAATACCCCCCGGCAAGCTCAAGGCGGAGGACCGACGTGGAGCTTGGAACGGAGGAGATCAAACCGACGAGAGCCAAGGGCTTTGGTGAAGATATCGGCAATCTGATCGTGTGTACTGATGTGACGAACAAATAGCTCTCGAGCATCCACCTTCTCACGAACAAAGTGAAAGTCAATATGAATGTGTTTGGAGCGGTTGTTGAGAACAGGATTGCGAGTCATGAATGTCGCACTGAGACTGTCACACAACAACGAAGGCGGACGAACCAAAGATTGGCGCAAATCAAGAAGCAGGAGCTGAATCCAACTGAGCTCTGCGACTGTCGCTGCAACAGCCCGATACTCAGCTTCCGTGCTTGACCTGGCAACAACACGCTGCTTGCGAGAAGTCCAGCTGATGAGGGAGGAGCCAAAGTAGATGGCATAGCCAAACTGAGACCGACAATCGTCGACATCAGAGGCCCACCCTGCGTCGGAGAATGCTGTCACAGTAAACTCTGAGGTAGGACGGAGGGTAAAACGATGGGTGATAGTACCCTTGAGGTAGCGAAGAATGCGCTTAACCGCCGACCAGTGCTCCTCCGTCGGACGGTGCATATACTGACACACTCGGTTCACAGCATAGGAGATCTCAGGGCGAGTAATAGTAACATACTGGAGGGCGCCAACGATGCTTCGATACAGAGACGGATCCTGCATCGGATCACCAGACATGGTCAAGCGGGAGTGTGGCTCGGCAGGGGTGGAGATGGCCTTTGCATCAGCCATCTTAGACCTCGTCAAGAGATCCCGAATGTAGCCTTGCTGACACATGTGAAGACCAGCAGGCGTGCGCGTGACCACAATGCCAAGAAAGTAATGAAGATCCCCCAAATTCTTCAAAGAGAACATACGGTTGAGCTGAGCAGTGAAGCGATCGATATGGTCAATGGAACTGCCAGTCACAATCAGATCATCCACATAGACAAGGACATATATGGTGCAAGCGGAGCTGGTGTGCACAAAGAGGGAGCAATCAGACTGACACCCTCGAAAACCAGACGAAAGAAGGAAAGTCTTGAGCTTACTGAACCACGCCCGAGGAGCCTGTTTCAGCCCATACAGTGCTTTCCTCAACAAACAGACATGAGAAGGGCGAGTGGAATCCACAAACCCCTGCGGCTGTTCCATGTAAACCCGTTCCGCTAAATCCCCATTCAGAAAGGCATTGTTGACATCAAGTTGACGAATCGGCCACTGACGAGACAAAGCAATAGTGAGGACAAGGCGAATGGTAGTCGGGCGAATGACGGGGCTGAAAGTGTCGAAGTAGTCGACACTTTCCTCCTGATGATACCCCTTAGCAACCAAACGAGCCTTGTACCTATCAATCGAACCATCAGCCTTTCGTTTAATCTTGTAGACCCACTTGCAGCCAACTATATTAGCCCGAGGAGGGCGGGGCACGAGAGACCATGTACCCGTGCGACACAGAGCATCAAACTCGGCTTCCATGGCGGTGACCCACGGTTGGTGAATGGCGGCTTGGCAAAAAGTTTTGGGTTCAAGGTGAGGGTGGGGGTCGGGTGGTAAGGGATGGCGAGAGGAGGTAAGGGCTTTTGGTTTGAGCTTCCCAGATTGAGCTCGGGTGCGCATGGGGTGAGTGCTCTGGTCAGCAGGACGGAGGTGCGGTAGAGATGCCGGCGGTGGTAAAGGATGGCCAGGGGAGTCAGCTTCAGGAGAGGGCGGGTCAGTGGGCTGGGGAGCAGACGGAGGGGATGGCGAGGGGGAGGACATGGCCGAGGAGGAGGACGAGTCACTCTCCGTAGGACTGGTCGGTGAGGCGGGCTCCGGAGCGATCACAGCTGGTGAGGCGGGCTCCGTAGGACTGGTCGGTGAGGTGGCACAAGGGGAACGGCTAATGCCGCCCTTAGGATATCAGGCGACACTGGCACAGGCGAAGGGACGGATGTGTCGGACATCGATGGAGAAGAGGAGGAAGATGGGACAGTGGACGGGAACTCGGACTCATGAAAGATGACATGACGACTGACATATGTGCGGTTAGTGGCTGCATGATAGCAGAGGTAACCACGATGAGAGGAGCTGTAGCCAAGAAAAATACAAGGTAAGGTCTTGAATTCCAGTTTGTTGGACCTGTAGGGTTCCAAGTAAGGAAAACAGAGACAACCAAAGGACCGAAAGGACTTGTAATCAGGAAGACGTTTGTAGAGACGATGATATGGGGAGTCGAACTGGAGAACTGGGGTGGGTGTTCGATTATGTAGGTAAATGGCAGTGTGGAACGCGTGCTCCCAAAACTGGGGAGGAAGACGAGACTGGGCAAGCAAGGTAAGGCCTTTTTCCTGAATAGTACGGTTGCGACGTTCAACCATACCATTCTGTGAGGGTGTGTATGGGCAGGAGACGCGATGAATGATGCCTTGCTGTTGTAACAGAGATGTGAGGGACCGAAATTCACCCCCCCAATCAGTTTGTAGCTCTTTGATGGTGGCATTGAATTGTGTTTTGATCATTGTTTGAAAGAGACGGAAATAATCCAAGACTTGGGATTTGTGAGTCAAGAAGTATATCCATGTGAAACGAGTGCAATCATCAACAAACAACACAAAATAACGACAACCATTCAATGATAAAGTGGGGGCAGGACCCCAAACATCTGAATAAACCAATTCAAAGGGAGCTGTTTTGGGAACATGAGTTGACAAAATAGGAAGACGCTTACTTTTTCCTAAAGAACAGGACTGACAAGGGCCAGGGGCCTTATTGGACACAGTAGGTAAATGAAACTGACGCAACAGGAATTGTAAAATAGCAGGACTGGGATGACCGAAACGATTGTGCCAGTGTGCCGGGGTTGTGCGCTCGCCCACCAGAACTTGCTTGGTGATCGCAGAGGAAGACGAAGGCAGCTTGTATAAGCCATCACTGACCAGGCCTTTGAGAAGAGCTCGCCCCTGCATGTCCTTAATAAGGCAAAAGGTAGGATGAAATTCAAGAAAAACATTATTATCACGGGTTAGTTTGGAGATGCTAAAAAGGTTTTTATTCATGGAAGGCACAATAAGGACATGGGAAAGGGATATAGGACGAGAGGATGTAGCAAAAGAGGTGTTACCAACGTGGGAAATAGGGAGGGCAGAGCCATTACCTAGGGCCAGTTGGTCACCACCATTGTAGTCGGAGTTGATAGAGACTTTGTTGAAGTCGCCGGTGACATGGTCAGTCGCTCCCGTATCAAAGTACCAGGATGGATCGTGAAGAGAGGATGTGGACGCCGCATATGCAGAGGGAGCGCCGGACTGCTGCTGATTGAGGCGCTCGGCCGGGTGACGAGAGGGAATCGCCTGCAGGTTCAGTCGGCTGAAACAGTCCTTCGCAAGGTGCCCGGTGCGATCGCACAATTGGCACTGTGGGCGGTTGCGAGAGCGGGCGCCCTGATCCTCAGTGCTGGGTGAGATGCCACCAGTCGAGCGAGAGGACGATCGCTCAGGAGGGGGACCCCGCTGCTGTTGCGACGAGGACTGGTTGGTGCGCGGTGAAGGACGATCAGGGCGTCGAGAGCGAGACTGGCCATAGTTGGCTGCCGGTTGATGCGTTTGAAGATAACGCCCAACTTCTTGCAGGCGTTCTTCCTCCCGGAGCAAGAAACCAAGGAGGTTGTCCGATGTCAGATTATCCAGACGGACATTGATGGCGGCGCAGAAAGGGCCGTAAGACGGATCCAGGCCGTGGAGAACCGAGGCGATGAAGTCGTCCTCAAAGACTGGCTGGAGACAATCCGCAAGAGCATCCGCGATGTCCCGCTTCTTCTCATAGTACTCAATGACAGATAGATTACCTTTGGGAAGAGAGTGCAGTTGGGACTTGAGATGCATAGACCGGGCATGGGACTGAGCTTGAAACATGTGCTCCAAAGTAAGCCATGCCTCACGAGCAGTGGTGGCTCGAGTGACATAGCCGAGAAGGTTGGCCGAGATGGTGGTTCGGATCCAAACAAGGACAAACTTGTCCCTGCGTTTCCAAGTAAGATATTCAGGGTTCGGGTTGGTTTGGGAGGATGAGGGTTCGACAGACGTGGTGGTGATGGTTTTGGGTGGAGAAGTTCCAATGAGGACGTTGTAAGACCCGGGGTCTTAAGAGGCGCCAGCCCATGCCACCTAGCCTTCTCAGGTCCGTTGTCCTCACTTGGAGCCTGAAAAGGAAGAGCTCTTGTAACATAGGTAGGGCTTGAATCACTTATAAATCACTCCCAACATCCTTATGATATCCGATGTGGGACGGGGTGTTACAATCTCCCCCACTTAAAGCACTGACGACCCCGTCAGGCCCAAGGGACTGCCCTCCGGGAGAAGCGTACCCGATCATACTGTCGGCGCACCTCCGAGCCCGGAGTCGGCTCTGATACCATCTGTAAGACCCGGGGTCTTAAGAGGCGCCAGCCCATGCCACCTAGCCTTCTCAGGTCCGTTGTCCTCACTTAGAGCCTGAAAAGGAAGAGCTCTTGTAACATAGGTAGGGCTTGAATCACTCATAAATCACTCCCAACATCCTTATGATATCCGATGTGGGACGGGGTGTTACAGACGTGATCCTGGAGTTCATAAGCATCAAGTGTGTCAACAAGATTGGCTCGCTAGATCGTATGATTAGAGCGATCAAGTTTGACAGAGAAGGTGGGCAATTGGAGGTTGGAATTGCCTGAGGGGTTTAGAGCGGCGACCAGAAGGGAAGCGCCAGAGGAGCGGGACGAGACATTGTCGTCGGTGTGGGACGGAGTTGGGTTAGGAGGTGGTGTTTGGTCGCCGGAATTGCCGTCTGGGGTGCTGTCGGTAGCAGACATGGTGACGGGTTTGGGCGGCCGACTGAGGAGAGAGACTAGGGTT